>OY755203.1:1611238-2131873 GCA_963576765.1 Draba incana
GGGATATTTACTTTGTAACTTTTTAGCTTAGCTTGTTATTTTTCTTTATAAATATGCAGTGTAAATATCTTTTTTTCCTACAGGCAAATGATGCTCGGAAGGAGGTATTGGAGAAAGAGAGGGAAACTCAGCGTCTGAAACAAGAGGTTACGGGGTTAAAACAAGCACTTAAAGAAGCAAATGACCAATGTGTACTGCTCTACAACGAAGTACAAAGAGCGTGGAGAGTTTCATTCACACTGCAATCTGATTTAAAGGTTCTTCAGTGCTTGTTAATTCAATTATTCCTTATAAGATTCCTTCTGCTAATGATTTACTTTTTTGTTTCTTGCAGTCAGAGAACTCTATGGTTGCAGACAAACATAAATTAGAAAAGGAGCAGAACTCTCAGTTAAGAAATGAAATAGCTCAACTTTTACAGTCAGAACAGGAACAAAAGCTGCAGGTGCAACAACAAGATTCCACCATTCAAACTCTCCAGGTTGGTGCTTCATTAAAATCTACTTTCTAATTTTGGCACATGTCTCCTTATTTTTTATCTTAAGCATCTACTTAACCGGAAATAGATGTAAAAATTGCTTACAATTAGCCTTTTCTCTGAACATGACATTCATCTTTTATTTTTTTTATTATAAATTTTATGCAGTCTAAGGTTAGAGACTTAGAATCACAACTAAGTGAAGCCCTTAAGTCTGACTTGACAAGATCGAGAGATCCCTCGGAAACTCAGCTCATAGCAGCTGGAAACGCAGTTGATTCTTCTGCAGTTACCAAGAGACTTGAGGAAGAACTGAAAAAACGTGATGCGCTGATTGAGGTTCTGCTTTGACTTACTGTTTGGCAACATTTTTATTAGTGACTCTTCCAATTTTCGAATGACCAATATAATATTTGGACTTGAACATTTGTCTGAAGAGAGTAATTGCTTTCTGCAGAGGTTGCATGAAGAAAATGAAAAAATGTTTGACAGATTAACAGAAAAGTCAAATGCTGGTTCAACTCAGGTGATTCTTTTCTCTTTGGAACCCTATCCTACACTGAGCATGATTTTGTATTGACGCTTCTCTTTCCGCATCTATGGGAAGAAAATCATTCTATCTCTTCTCTTTATTAGATATTACTAATTGGCAAACACATGGAAATTTACCTGCTCCAGCTAGTCATTTGCTTTTGCTTAAGCTTTCTTATTCGTTGTTGCATATAGGTATCTAGCCCTTCACCAAAAGCTTCACCAACACTTCACCCTGCAGATGTTGACAGGTAGTTATTTGATCACTTTGGAGCCATTTAATACGAAATTCTGTCTTCTCTATTTTGTTTACCTTACTTACCACCTGTTCTGTAATACTCTTCTTCAGGAAAATTACCGTCAGTGCATTACCATCTTCAGCAGATAAGAGTGATGGCGCAATTACAGTAGCAAAATCCAGCTCTGAAGTAACAAAAGCCACTCCAGCTGGAGAATATTTGACATCTGCATTGAATGACTTTGATCCCGAACAATATGAAGGTCTTGCAGCCATTGCTGATGGCGCAAACAAGCTTCTCATGCTGGTACTGCCACTTGGTTAATAGTTTGATGTTGAGTATCCTTATAGATTTTTCAGGGATGCAAGTATCTGAATTATTATACCACAATTTGAATATACTATAAACTACAGTAAATTCTGTTTCTCACTAAACCGTATTGCTGTTTGGGATAAATCTTCGAATATTTGTTTTTATATGCTAAGAACTTCTACTGTTTGATTGTTAACTTGCAGGTTTTGGCAGCTGTCATAAAGGCTGGTGCTTCCAGAGAGCATGAAATCCTTGCTGAGATCAGAGATGCTGTCTTTTCGTTTATCCGAAAAATGGAGCCAAGAAGAGTAATGGATACAATGCTTGTTTCTCGAGTCAGGATATTGTACATAAGGTCTTTACTTGCACGATCACCTGAGCTTCAGTCAATCAAGGTGAGCATAACCAAATTTTACTGGCTAACTTTTCGTTTAGCTTTTGCCTCGTGCGCACGTGGCTAAGTCCTTTCTACAAGCAAGATTAATCTCACTTCACCCATTTCTTTTAGGTTTCTGCTGTTGAAAACTTCTTGGAGAAACCTTATACTGGCCGAACTAGAAGCTCTAGTGGGAGTAGCAGTCCGGGTAGATCGCCAGTTCGATATCATGATGAGCAGATTAATGGCTTTAAAGTAAATTTAAAGCCAGAAAGGAAAAGTAAGTTGGTATCTGTAGTTTCAAGAATCCGTGGACATGACCAGGTAAGATATCCATGATTGTAACCTAATGCTGGGAATCCAAGATACAAACATTCATACTTCTCTTGTTTGTAAACTGTCTTAGGATACTGGGAGGCAGCAAGTGACTGGAGGAAAGCTGAGGGAGATACAAGATGAAGCCAAAAGTTTTGCCATTGGAAACAAACCTTTAGCTGCTTTATTTGTTCACACTCCGGCTGGTGAACTGCATAGACAGATTAAGTCATGGCTTGCAGAAAGTTTCGAGTTTCTTTCTGTTACAGCCGACGATGTTTCGGGAGGAACCACTGGCCAATTAGAGCTTCTTTCCACGGCAATTATGGATGGCTGGATGGCTGGAGTTGGAGCTGCAGTGCCACCTCACACAGACGCTTTGGGACAGCTTTTATCTGAGTATGCAAAACGAGTCTACACTTCTCAGATGCAGCATCTAAAGGTATATATACTCCATGTCAAATGTCTTACTCGCTGAAGAACTTGTTTGCCATGTGAGGTCTAATATGGGGATGTATTATTAGGATATTGCTGGTACATTGGCTTCGGAAGAGGCAGAAGATGCTGGTCAAGTAGCAAAGCTTCGATCAGCTCTCGAGTCTGTTGACCATAAAAGAAGAAAGGTGACCCCGCAGAAAGAAACTTATGTTGTCATATTGTTATACTCATTCTCATTATCTCTTACGAGTTTTTTTTCTCGTGTGCATTAATTTACATTTTCTCTCTGTATCAGATTTTGCAACAAATGAGAAATGATGCAGCTTTGTTTGCCTTGGAAGAAGGCAGTTCTCCAGTTGAAAATCCTTCCACAGCAGCCGAAGACTCAAGATTAGCTTCTCTGATTTCTCTAGATGCCATACTGAAGCAAGTGAAGGTATTTATATTTTCTTACCATACGAAACCATCCCGAGTCTTTCTTGATCTTGGTTGTGATTAACTACGAGAAGAAAAACGATTTGATAAATAGCTGTTTGCTTCTTGTAGGAAATAACAAGACAAGCGTCTGTTCACGTTTTGAGTAAAAGCAAGAAGAAAGCATTGCTAGAGTCTCTTGAAGAACTTAACGAACGAATGCCTTCTCTTCTTGATGTTGATCAGCCGTGTGCACAGAGAGAAATGGCTACTGCTCAACAGTTGGTCGAGGTAAGCGATGAATAAAAACCGAGGATCCAAAATCTTTGGAAAATCAATATTTAACTTGTTACTTGCTCTGGTTTTTTTAATTGGGATGCAGACAATCCCAGAAAACGACGACAAATTTCAAGACGAACAGAGATCTTCGTTAGATTCAACATCCTCAACCGAAACCGATGTGTCTCAATGGAACGTTCTGCAGTTCAACACGGGAGGCTCTTCAGCTCCATTCATCATAAAATGCGGTGCGAACTCCAACTCAGAGCTGGTGATCAAAGCGGACGCCAGAATTCAAGAACCAAAAGGAGGCGAAATCGTGAGAGTTGTGCCAAGACCTTCGGTTTTAGAAAACATGAGCTTAGAGGAAATGAAACAAGTGTTTGGTCAATTGCCTGAAGCACTTAGTTCGTTGGCTTTAGCAAGAACAGCTGATGGCACACGAGCTCGATACTCTAGACTCTACAGAACTCTAGCCATGAAGGTACCCTCGCTTAGGGACCTCGTTGGAGAGCTTGAGAAAGGAGGAGTCTTAAAAGATACCAAATCAACATGAAAGAAAAAAAAAGGTTTCATCATTTGTGTAAGTATTCTTCTTCTTTTTTTACTGTGAGGCTTTATAATTTTGGATTTTCCTCTGTAGTTTGTGTGTACTCTGTATTTTTTGCAGCCATTATTGTCTGTATTTTTTGCAGCCATTATTTGATTTCTTCTATAACTAAACAAAACTTTAAAATCTATACATGAAGCTCGATTGATTCAAAACAAAAAAGAAATCTAAAAATTCTATATTCTCTCCAAAGTAAAAAAACTGGACTTAATAAAACGTTTGAGCAGATGAATTCGAAACCTGTTCAACTCCACCAAACAAGTAACTGATAAATTCTCAATACCTGACGAGCTTTTTGTGCTACATGAGCTTGTTGTGTCCGATGAGCTAAACAATGACGATAAACTTCCACTCGACGAATCCACACGCGGCAACAAACTGCTAGTACCGCCTCTCTGTTTCTTATTGTTATTGTTGTTTTCATGTCTTGACGGAATTGCAGCCAAATTTCTTCTTTCTTTTGGTTTCCGACCACCATTCTTGCTCACCGGTCTCGGAGAATCTCTGTCAAATAAGAGGATTTTGTCAGAAACTAATAAAATGAACAACACTAAGTTACTAATAAATGTCCACTCACTGACCTTGCATAGAGAAGCATGTATGCTCCCTCTAGTAATACAGTCTCTAATTGAACCGGGAAAACCTGCAATGACGGAATCAAAATCAAGACTCAAGAAAAAGAAATATGTCATCAACATCGTATAACTAAAGTAATGTTATTGAGACCTACATTGCTATCATCAATCTTGAACCAATCTCCATGAAGGGTTTTTATGTAGCAAACATAATGACCTGAAAATGAAGTTCTCATGGCATCTAAATGGACCACCACTGAGTATAGACTATACACGGGATGATGACCCGCGTGATTTGGTTTACTCATATATGGGCTAATATCGAGAAGCTCGGGAAAATGGATGGGTTTACTCAGCTTCCCAAAGTTATCAGACTGCATGTAGAACAAATCATTATTCTAAATAAACCCAACAAAATAAAAAGATACCATCAAACTAATAGACGATAAAGACTCTCACCTCAAAACGTTTCAACACGACCGTAAGAATATTGGGTCCTTCCAATATCATCAGTTTCTTTTTGGCTTTCTGGTACGATTTACATCTGTGGTTGTAAAAAGAAAAACATAGGTAAAGCTTTGAAGTATATATTTGGTTTCAAAAACAAAAATTCAACTACCTGCCACAAAAGTATCGGTTCTCTCCATCAAGGACTTCGTAGGCTGTAAATTGAGTAAGTGCTTCTTGGAGGCTTCCTATATCCCCGTCAATCTCAACGGTTAAATCCATCATCAGCTCCGATTGCTCAGATTTGTGGAGGCATCTCATGCATTTAATCTGTGTATTATTCACCATAATTCTCAATTATCGGGATTACTTAAAGTAGCAAACAATGGTCCAAACGTAACTAACGCCAGAAATACAATTACTAATAATATAACCTTGGAGTGAAGATATCCACCAAACGTAAGGCCTACTAAAGTAGTTTCTTCTGCAAATGGACCAGTTGCATCAGCCTCTTTGAGGAAAACAGATTGCATTGTATCAACGACACACCTGACATTCTTATGAATGAACGATGTAATTCACATTTGTCGACATATCAAATAAAGAAAGCTACTAGAAGCAAAACTCATATGATTCACCTTAAAAATTCGTGAGCGTCTTCTTCTTTTCCAGGGCCAAGATGCTTCCCAATCTTTTGTAGTTTCGATAAGATCTTGATAGGTGATAGAGGAGATTCTCCACCCCTTGCCTTTAAAATTAAGTATTCAAACTCACAAACAAAACACCAACTCTTCTTTCGACCTGAAAATCCAACTACCAAGATAAGATTCCACATAGTTTACATATTACACAATAAGAGCAGTAAAAATGATTTTGGGATGCAAACTTACATGCTTTAGAATGTAATCCCCTAATTAAGTAAGACATAAGAGGCCGAGTGAACGCCAAGCACTGGAGAACAGCATTTGCATAACAACTACAAAAGTAACAATATGAGTGATAAGCTTATGTAACGACATAACAAAAGATGCATTGCTTCCTACATTAGAACATTAGATCATCATCGTATAAGTACGAAAATTTAAAGATAAATCGATATGTACCTGTTCCCCAAGTTCATGAGACCAAATGGCTGTAATTCTACTCTATCAGAATAAAGTTTCACAAACATCTCATAAGAAAAGCTCATCTACACACAAAAAATAAAAACAGCAAGTATCAATATGGGATAATAGCAGTAGATATAATCATTGCAATCATATTTTCTAGTAACCTCGTTGATTGAACCAAAAGATTGCGATAATTTTGACGACTTTGGAGATCTAAAATGCTCAACAAATTTCTGCACTGATGTTTTCAATCCACTACTTGAAGCTTGTAACACTTTCGGCTTACTATTAGCTTTCGAAGGTACGAGAGTAGTCGAAGATTGCTCCGGAACTAACATTTCAACCGAATCACCTAATCTACGTAAATTTTGATTGCCGTTTTGTAGCGGTTCATCAATCTTCCCTTTCGAATACTTCCTCGCTGATTCAACCTTCTCTATACGATTACGTGATTTCTTCCTACTTACTGGTCTACTCTCATAGAAATTCTCCTTTCTGTTTAAAGAACTAGTGTAATCCACAGCTTCAGATCTAGCTTCCACCTTTTGAATACTAAACCTACTTCTAGATACATCACAAGCAACATCAACAGATACACCATTACTCAATCCTTCATCAATTTCATGTAACTCACCTGATGATGATTCATTTGCATCTGCAGAAAGATTCAAATCATCAAAAAAAAGCTTTACCATCAGATTTAACTTCATCGTAATCAGGAAGAGAAGGCGATCTACATTCATCCTTGTGACCTCTTCGCCAATGAAGAATCTGACACTTGCTCGAAGTACACAAAAAGCCAAAATTCGTGATTCAGTTTTCGAAATCGGATTTTGAAATTTGAGAGAAGAAACGAACCAGTAACGAACGGATTTGCACTGAGCGCAACGAGTAGTGGTAGGGTAAAGACAAACAGCGCAACGATGAACAACAAAATCCGATTCCGAATCACCACCCAAGGAGCTATAATCAACACTAACGGCTTGAACCTCGGCTATATAAGATTCCTCAGTGGCTAAAGCCACAAGACGAATAACTTCGTCTCTTCGAATCGACGCAGATCTCCATTGGCGACGAATCAGAAGAAAAATCAGAATCATAAAGCCAATCAATACGAAACGAAACCCTAAGGTTCCATTATCAGGAGGCAAAGGCATTAATTAAAATCGAAAACCCTAGAAGGAAGAAGAAGAAGCTCTGATCAACAACATTGCAGAGGAGGGTGTAAACGACGACGGTGATGGTGTGAGTAAGAGTAGATATGGAATCTAACGCGTCGGAGAAGATGGTGGCGATTGGAAGAACGACGACGGAGAGTGAAGGATTTGGGCATCTGGAGAATTTTAAAAGTTAGAGAGAGAAAGTGAAGAAGAAGAAATCAAAAATGGTGTGTGTGTTGGTTTTGGTGGTGTAGAGAGAGAAAGTGAAGAAAAGAAGGAGGGAATAAACGTGCACTTGTTTTTTGTCGTTTAGTTAAAAGAGTCGCTCTGGTTTTATCGATTTGGAATTTACAAGGCTAATTTATTCGGTTAGATTTCAATTTATATATATAGTAAATTAATCAAGGATAATCTAACAAGAAGTCGCTTTGGCCGAGTGGTTAAGGCGTGTGCCTGCTAAGTACATGGGGTTTCCCCGCGAGAGTTCGAATCTCTCAGGCGACGTTCATTATTTTATTATTTTTCTCAAGTGGGGCCCACCTTATATACGTTACAGCGCTCGTGTTTTAATGGCTTGCAAAAATAAAATAGTTGAAGTCTTTTTTTTATACTTGATGGGTAACTTGTGTTTTACCACCGATTTTGTTCACCTACATTTTTTTTGGTTTCAAAGTTACTGCTCAAAAAAAATTTAGCCATACCAATGAGCAGTAAAACAAAAAACCGTAAGAACCAAATTTCTTCACCGGTACTCTCAAGTCTTGGTAATAGTAGACTAGTAGTTGTAGCCTCCTTCTCTATAGTCTGTAGAATCTTTACAAAGCATTGACCTGAGTTCCATCATAGACCGCGGTGACTCTAAGTGCTCGGGTTTGAGACCGTTCCCTAACAGAGTTTGCATTTGTGTTGCAAATATTTCATCCAAAACCTGAAATCATTGGATGATAATAAGATAAGAAAATCGATAATGAACATTTTTGTTTACGGGATTTCGAAAGAGTTAACTTACGGAAACAGCGATTCTCGGGCCTTTGTGCCAAGTCACATTATCTTTCCTATCTTCAAGAAGACGAAGTACATCCTGGAAAAAGAAAAGAACTGTCAAGCTAAACGCAGAAGAGTTAAAAAAAAAAAACAATACGTGTAATGTAATGTAATGATGTCTCTTACTTGTCCCATTCGGTCCCAAATTCCTCTGCAGATCGCTACAAACACATCAGGTAAGAAAACACCGTGTAGTTGATCGATGGTTTTATTTAGCAAATCCTTCAACGGCATCATTCTGCTTCTAACATCCGGCTCTGCTGTGGTCTCCCTCAAGTCATGGATGATGCTCTTTAGCTTCATGTGACTTTGTATCCTCGTCTGTTAACATAATCAGATCATCAACAAGGTTTCAAGAAAGGTGGCGAGAACGAAATCCAAATTTGAGGGTATTTAGAGTAGATACATTCTCGGCGAGTTTCTCCACGAGTGCTTGCATATAGCTTCTGAATTTTGCTCTTAATAATACTGTCACCTCGCTTAAACGCTCTCCCAGTATTCTGTTTTCTCCATCGGGGATATAAGAATTCCAAGATTTGAATCGGTTCTCTACACTAGGGCGTAATATATCAAGCACTCTTTTCATCGAGTTCAAAAGAACTCCAAGCTGAAATTTACCAAAAGTCTGTTAGTGTCTTCTCATCTTACGTCCAAGAAAACTTAGAATTTGCAATACGAAACATACCTCTTTCGGAACAGAGTAAGGGTTAGGTGCGCCTTTGGTGAGTTTCTGGACTATTTTCAGCCCAAATATCTTACTTTCCTTTAACGGTGATAGAATCTCGGCAAATTGTTTCTCCATTGCTTCAACTATTGCCTTCTCCGAATCTGCTACAACCTTTTTTCCAAGGAACAACATCAACACTTAAGAAGGAGACGATAATGAAGCTCAAAGTAACTCTCCAAACATTGGTTATATTAATTCATGCGATGTCAAGGCCATTGTTTCTGAAGTTTACAGAAAATGGAAATGACAGAATGAAAATAAGTTTTTGTTGTTTCACTTACTTTCTCCAAAGAGATTGCATATTCTGGCCAACGCCTAATGATGATATCATATTCATCAAGTGTCCCATTGAGTCTCTCATACATCTCATCAACAAAAAGAGAAGTCAATCCTGGGATCTCGCCACATGCTTTTGCCTGAAAACATACAGAACGTAATTCAATTGCAGTCGAAAAACGGGTTTAGCAAGTTCAACGTTCTGCAGTAAATGATTAGTACCATACCGTCTCTAGCTTGCAGAGTTCATATAAGACGCGTCTTTTCTCTTCGATCCAGCTAGTGATATATGAATAGAAAAGCTCTTTTGCATTAACACCGCCTTTAATAGGACTGCAACATGAAAACACAACATGTAAATGCCTATTGGTAACATAAACATATAAAAGCGGATAAAAATAGTTATCGGTGAATTTACTTTATGTTCCAGCTTGAGATATCTCTCTGAAAGTCAGCAGTTGTAATAACAAGCTCAACAACCGGAGGAGATGGTCCAGGAGGAGGCCATACGAGAAGAAATTCCCGGAGCCTATTGCAAAGATCCACACTATATATTGACGCTGACAGATTTGGAAGGTCTATAAAGCTGTTTAAGAGTTCACAGAGAGAATCATTAGGAAGATATACAGAGAAGCAAACAGTACATATATCTAAAGTTTTGACTTGAAAGTCTTAAACAAACCTTGGGAGGACATTGCAGTTATGGATCGCTATGTCAGTGGATATTTCATTCTTAAGGCTCAAGATTAGAGACTTCATCTTACGGTAAGAAGCTGGAAGCGCCATGGGATCATCTGGTGCAGCATTTTCACAACGGTTGTTAAGTAAATCGTTTGTTTCCAATAAATGCCTTCTTGACCTCTTCTTTGAAGCAGCCTGAAATGGTTTCAGTAGATGATTGAATCACATATACGAATAAGTATATGGTTAAGAAGCAGAAAAAGAGTTTGGATTGATACCTGAAAGTATCTGCAAAGTTTCAACTGTGCCTCGGGAGTTAATACATCGTTGAGAAGGCCATAAAGCTTAACAGCTGATTCTATCGCCGGTGCTGGTGTCCCAGTAGCAGACTCAAAAACATCTTTCATCCCGGAGAAAGTCAGTTCATCAAGTGATTTATAATTCTCAAATGCTGAAGCAAGAATCAGCTGAGTTTGTTCATCAATTTCCCCTAGTAACCGATTCTGTCAAAAAAGGCACCAAAATTTAAGCTACTTGAATAACGAAGATAAAACAACTTAAAAACAAATCTGAAACCACCTCTTGGTGACTTAATACAGCCTTGTGGTTGCCTTTCATTAAAATAGGGAATAGAAAATCATGTATCAGATCAAGACAGTCCTTGGTAGGCGATGCAACATCCATGACATAAGAAAGATATCTGCAAATTCTCACAAACGATCACTTAATTACCGAAAAAATATATATTAAGACACCATAACTATTCTGTCACTCAGTTATTACCTTAATCTTGTGTAAGCATCTGAAACGCCGTAATAGGATGCAAATCGAGTTATCATCCAATGCCATGGTCCCTTAAACAGTAAATTTCTTCGCTGAAATCGTTCTGTTTTCATAGCCACCTCTAGGACCAGATCATACGCTGACGTTTCTGCCACTAACCCACACTTGGTTTTTTCATCTAGACTGCTTGAGTAATCTAAAGTAAGTTGAATTCTTCCAATCAGTTCATGCTCTGGTTCATGATATATTGGCCACCATCGCAACTTCTCATTCCGCTTCACCAAAAGAAAAAAAATCTTCAGCTTCATCATCTAACGGAATCGATGATCTAAAAAATAGTTCTCTTAGGCGAGAAATTCTTACCGGATCATCAGCTATAGCAGCTAACTGAGCTAGTACACGACCAAGAAGTTCTCCCTTTGAATCTCGAACTTCAATGATCAAATCATCACCAAGACTATCTGGTAAGCTACAAGAGAGAAAGAAAACATTAAGCTCTCTACCTTTAAAAGAGTATTACTAAAGATCATGTAAGCAACGAAGGGCACATACAAAACAAAAGTCTCGCCAGATCCAGGTTGCGTCTTAATTTGATCCTCTTCCGCAGAGCTCTTTAACCTCAATGAACATGAATATGTTTCTGAAACAAAAAGAAGAATTAAATACCGAAAAACCAACATAAGACGATGAGTAATGTCCAAAGTACAATGCAATTACCTTGTACTGTTTCATAAGTTTGCGGTTCAGTGTGAGATGTAGCAATTTCAGTTTTAACTGCCTTTGATACTTGTTTAAGGTAGCGAGCAGCTGCTTGCAGGTAAGCCAAACTTTGACGTGAAAGTGAACCGTTTAGAGGAACTTGAGGAGTGACATGAACTTTCTTCGCTGCTTTCCATCCAGAAGATAGAGTAGAATTCAATTCCGCAACATGCTTACGAACAATTTCGAGCTTTTCCTTAGACACCGTCATTGATGCAATGTTACAACCAAGTGGTGAATCTAATCCCATTTTAATCCTACGAACTGTAAAAAAAAACATGATCTCATAAACACAAGTGCTACAAAATTCAACAAGTGGTCAAATTCAACAAATGTATACCTTGGAGTCTGATTTTTCCGATAGTTTTCTTAGACTTTGGAGCAGATAACTCGGTAACCAACTCAGAAGGTCTCTTTCCTAATAACTCTTCTTCAGACTGAAGGAAAAATTTCTGCAGACTAAACGCATTCCTCATCATCGCGCATTCGTTCTTCAAGAAGTACGAAGCCTCGCTAACACTATCATTTGACCATGAACGTAGACATAAACGCAAACAGGCTTCATATGCAATCATCGCAGACCATGGACCTTGCTCACTGCATTCAAACCAGAATTAACGTTGAAATACATAAATAACATTGGAAAAAAAACAAGACATCGCAAATAAGTCAGGAATGTAACTCAACCTCGCGTGAAAGGTGGGGAAACGAGGAGGCAATGAACTCGTTGCAGTGCTAGTCCCGTTATGTGTCCTTCCTGAAGTCTCAGCCTCAGCATTTTTTCTTCTCCTTTCGGATTCATTATGCGAAGATAAATTGTTCCGCACACCACAAGCTTCCGTTTCCTGTAAACATTATAATCAAATCAGAATCTTGTTGAAGCGGTACATAGTCACTGAGACAAAAGGAGGAAAACAAGAAAAGTTACATATGAAACTTCGGTGCTAGTAGCGGAGTCTGATGACTCATGTTCACCAAAGAAGGCCTTTGCACCATTACGCCTAACAGGGGTTTTATAATCTTGAGGAGATCGTTGAGGCGAGTGGTGTGTCTCTTCGTCTGAATTAGAAGCAATGTCCATGTCTGAACTCGAGCCACGATCGTTATTACCTCTCGCGGGTTTCGGTACTGGAAGTGGAGCAGTCTTGACTCCATAACCATGACTCACTTTTGCAGAATTTGCACTAGCAACAGATTTAGCATCCAATTTCCGGTTACCAATCGTCCACCTCGAACCAACATCCTATTAACATCTCAACATAAGCAATAGTTTTAGTGAATCAAACAAAATTAACACACTAAAGATTCTTCATACCTCTCCTAAGCTTCTTAAGCCAGCTTCCTTGAACATTGTTCAATCTCTAACCTAATAATCAAAAAAATTCACGGAGATTAGAAAACGAGAAATTATTATTAAACAAATCTCATTATACTAAATTAACGCAACTGAAAATCAAATCCCTAACACATAGCAACTGAAATTTTCACGGATCAGAATCAAAACGATTCGAAATTCATATGTGAATTAAGACGCTACAAAAGCAAAATTCTAATGTGAAAAGGCCAAAGAAAAAGTTTCAGCATTACTTTTTGCTCTCTTCCACGAAATTCACAAGTAAGAAACGAAATCGTGAACGGAAAACTAACAAAATTGAAGAAATTGAAGAATCGATCTACTAATCTAAGCGAAAATCAGTAATGCATTAGCTTACTTACACTGCCCAAAGTATAATCTCTGAGAAAACGAAATTTCCACCACTAGAACAAGCTTGATAACGGAATTTTTCTTCCGATAGTGACAGTCATTGAGTCAAATTCACCATGAAAGAGAACGAAAATGGTGGATTAGTAGAAAAAAGGAAGATCGTGTATTTTTTTTTTTTTATCTTCTTTTTTTTTTTATGTTAATGTCACTGAGTTTAGTAAAACTTGCGCCATGGAAAGAAAATATATATGTGTATTTACGGTTTAGATGGAACGGAGAAGAGAGCGGCGTTAGATGGAGACGTCAATTAACGGTGACGGAGACTTTATGACACCACCGTAAAACTGACGTGGCAAGTGGGAACACGCCCTTTTTCTATAACGGCAACGTTACGCGCGCGTGACGGTGCGTGTATCGAAACGCTATTATTTTTATTTTGTTTTTTTTCTAAAAATAGTTTTCCCTTCTTTTTAAGTCCAATAATCTAAACCACTTGCAACTATTAAAAAAAAAAGAGTAATCGATTTCTTTAGATTTCGTTCTAATGATGTGGTCGCATTTTGATTTACCAACTCTGTATTTCATATCCTGCCTAACAAATGTCATGCCGGATCTCAATTATTTTGAGTATCAAAATTAATGGAGCATAAATATCATTATTTCTCAATTTATTGAAACACAATGAATCGAATAAAACCCTACAAAACAAAACAAATTCAATTGATTTTGATCCGGATTTTATAATGTAGTGGAAGATGAATACTTATTAATTTCATTTTTAAGCATTAATCGAAAAGTACGTAACATTGTTGACCAAGAAAATAATAATATCATGCGAAAGAAAGAATTTATAGACAACTTTTCCTTGTCTTCATATGTCTTTTTCTCCGACCACGCTAGTTGTGTCCAGGTCACGCCGAAAATGCATATGCTTAGGCAGCAAGATTACACCCTTCATGGGCTTCACAAGGCCCATAATAATAAACCCAAATCTAAAGCCCATACTCCAACTTTTGACTTTAAAGTTTAAAACAGTGTGTCAACTGGGCTCCGTGTCAACTTGCTCTTATCAAAAAAAAGCCGAAAACCCTAGCCTACCTGCTCACGCGCTCCGTTACCTTCACGCGCTTTGAGTTTATCTATCCAACGACGTCGTTTCACTCGAGAGTGTTACTCACGCGCGAGTGGAGAGAGCTTTTCTTTTACAGCTCATTATGACTCGGCTTTGAGTTTTTTTTCCCCTTTTATTCTTCTTTTCTTCACCTTCTCCTCAATTTCTTCCAGAAATTTCCTCAGATTTTCAAATTTTCCCGAGAAAAAATCCGAGATCTCTCTCTAATGGCGACGTTGAACAGAGACCAATACGTTTACATGGCGAAACTCGCCGAACAAGCAGAGCGTTACGAAGAGATGGTCCAGTTCATGGAACAGCTCGTAACCGGAGCTACTCCCGCCGGCGAACTCACGGTGGAGGAAAGGAATCTTCTCTCCGTCGCATATAAGAACGTGATCGGATCTCTTCGTGCCGCATGGAGAATCGTTTCATCGATTGAGCAAAAGGAAGAGAGTAGGAAGAACGAAGAACACGTCTCACTCGTCAAGGATTACAGATCTAAAGTTGAGAATGAGCTTTCTGAGATCTGCTCTGGGATTCTCAGGTTACTCGATACGCATCTGATTCCTTCAGCGATTGCTAGTGAATCTAAGGTGTTTTACTTGAAGATGAAAGGAGATTACCATCGTTATCTCGCTGAGTTTAAATCTGGAGATGAGAGGAAAACTGCTGCTGATGATACCATGAACGCTTACAAAGCTGCTCAGGTAGATTTGAATTTCAATTTTTCCTTGAATCGATTTCTGATTTCGGTCTTTGGATACTGTGAATTGTGAAAACCCTAATTCTGAGATTACTTCATTTATCCAATCTATGATAAGTTCCTGATCTTGGTAGGTCTCGTAATTAGTGATTAGCCTCGAATCTAAGCTACTGTAGTGATCAAATTGTTATAAATCGTCTTAAACAGCATTGAATTGCTTCCCTAATCTGTCACAAATCAGAAAATTTGAGAAGTATTATTCGTAAGATTTTGTTTTGAAATGTAATTGTTCGCTCACATGAATGGTTTCTGTGTTGTATTGTATTTGAAGGACGTTGCAGTTGCTGATCTAGCTCCTACACATCCGATCAGGCTTGGTTTAGCTCTCAATTTCTCGGTGTTTTACTACGAGATTCTCAATTCTTCAGAGAAAGCTTGTAGCATGGCTAAACAGGTACGTTCTTAAATTTGCTTTTATGTTTTCAAGTAGAAACCTTTGCGATTTCTTAGCATAATAATACAAATCATAAATCATCGTCTGGGTTTGGTTATGAAGATTTTTTTTTTTTCCTCTGTTTCTTGCTTGATGATGTTGTGAGTGGCTTAATTAATGAGTGATGACCACTTTGGTTTACTATTCTAGGTGTCCCTATCTTGCATTCATTTTGTTGGACTGATATGAATGAATTTTGAAACGTTACTAGAAGAAGTAGAGGAAGTTGGTACTCTTTCTTCTTTCTGAAAGGACCCACTTCTTTTAATAAACAGAGAGAGATTCTAAAGAAAAAGACATCCTGCAAAAGTCATCATCTTTTTATAGCTTTTTTTGACCAAGGCTTCACATTAACCAAATTATTCCTTTTGTCACTAGAAGTTTAATGAATTACTTAGACTTTAGAACCAAGAATGAGTAGATATCTTCATTAATCACTTATTCAAGATTTGGTAAGACTTAAGGGAGAGAGATCTGATCATTACATTTTCTAAACTTGTGCTTTTTGGATTCATCACAATGCAGGCTTTTGAAGAAGCTATTGCTGAGCTGGACACATTGGGAGAGGAGTCATACAAAGACAGTACTCTCATCATGCAGTTGCTAAGGGACAATCTAACCCTTTGGACCTCCGATATGCAGGTTCGTTTAATCCTTCGTATTCAAATCACATTATTAGGAACCGACTAGTGTCCGATCATTCGAATAATGACACCCGGAAAAAAACTCAATGATTTGAATTGCTTTGTTCAGGAGCAGATGGATGAGGCCTGAAGGTCTTGTGGAAGAAAAGACAGTTATGTAATGTTCATGCAACCGTAACCAGTTCAAAGCCGCCCTTTGCTCTAAAACTTGTCGAAAAAATATGTTGTTTTTTTTCTATAACAGCTTTGGTGTTATTTGCTTGCTCTGTTCCAACTCTGTTTTTGGTTTCTTTAATTTATCTTTATCTTCACCTCTTTTTCTCAAAACTCTGAATTTCAAACATTCAGTCTCCCAAATCTTTTAGCTTTGACTGTGTGTTCATCCAGAGTCCATGCTGCCATGAAACGCGGCGTTTTAGGATTTTAAGACATTCTTCACTTGGGAGTGATCAATCAATCTTGTGTGCGGTTTGGTTTTATTTTTGATAAAACCAAATAAAATTATTTGTAATTTTAGTTTGGTTTCGGTTCTGTTCAATAAAATTTCGGTTTGGTTTGGTTTGTTGAATAATGTGAATTAGTTTATTAATATAGTTTTGTTTATTCGGTTTGGGTACTTTAAAATCGGTTTTGGTTTGGATTCGATTCCGATAAGAAGACTCGATAAAATTTGATGTCGGTTTTGTTTGGGTTTTTCTTCCTTTGTTAATGTTCAAGTCCAACCTTTACTCTTCAAGCTCTACATAAAGGCCATTTAAACCTCGGATTCGAGCCATCAGGCCATATGATTAAGGTTAAGTCTTCGTCAAGTTGACCATAGGCGTGCATAAAACACAAAAGAGGCAGAACCCAAAAGTTCGAATCTCAGAAAACATAAAGATAAGCAAAACATCAAAAGTGTACTTGGACCACTTTTGTCTGGCATTTGCATGCATGAAAATAAAAATATCATAAATAGTGAGTCTTTTAGGTCGAATTCGAAAAAAACCTCTTCTTTTACATTTTGTTTTTTAAAATTTAGCCTCTTCTTTACATTAAACCTTTGTTTCTTCTTACCAATCTTTTCAGAAAAGATAAAGACTGTAAAACAAACAAAAGTTTATTTAGCTCACACGTGATTTCAATTCACGTTGTTACTACTACCAACAAAAAGAAAACACATTTGTGAATTGGTAATTAATCTCTTTTATGCTTTTAAGGATTCCCCAAAAAAATATTTTATACTTAAAATTATAGGTTTAAGAGCTATGAAGCATTTCTACAACCATAGGATGAGTTCCTAAATCATGTGGTATCAACTCTCTTTAATTTCTAGGAATCCTAAATTATAAAGATCATAATTTTTCACTTCTTTAAAAGAGTTTTTGAAAACTTTGAAAAGTTTATCCGTAAAATGAAGTATTATGAAAGAAAAAAACAATAGGTGAATGATAGCAAATAAAAATTTTATTCCATAAAAATAAAATGGAATAGTAATCTATGGCTCCATATTAATCCCAAAAGAAAAAGATAAAAGAAACTATGGCTCCATATTTATTTGAAATAATTTGAAACTTTAGATGATTTTCTTATGTCAACTCGTCTTGTAGCGGATTTTGAACTTCTAATCACCTAAAAAAATACACTCATCTAGAATCATTGGAAGTGATGGAGCACTAGTCCTGGGTCCAAAAACTTGACCTCCATATGGAGCCAAAGGAAAGAATTTTATACAAACAAAGACCTTATAGTTAATCTTATATGTGGGGTAAAACAGAAGATAGTATCTTTGGGTAAGATAAAACCATAGTAAAGAAAGACCATACTGCATAAAAAAAAACAAGACCATATTTTAAACTTAAGTTAGTACTTAGTTGACATAGTTCTCATTTCATACAGTATACTTATTTCTTTCAAATGTATATATATGTAATGATGTAGCTATTGAAAGTATTGTATCTTATAGTGACATTAGAGTCAAAACCAGTAGTCAAAGATCAACCAGAGTAAAAGCTTTAAACATCAGTGCTGATAGATTTTGAGTCAAATAAACATTTAAACCATTCTTTTTATTTATGGCATGTTAATTTGAATTTATATAATTTTGGATCATTTTATTTTTTTGTTAACTAGATTAATTTTAGAGAACAAAATCTCATGATTCGTCGAATGTTTTCGCCAAAAAAAGAACGATATCATAAGATCAAAATTGTATATTTTAGCAAGTAATTTTATCATTATATTACTAGTAGATACTAATCTGATTGTGTTGAAATTCATAAAAAATGTCTTCTAAATTTTAATGAATTTGATGCCCAAATCTTAGTCAAACCATATCCATTGCAACATGTTTGAATTTTAATGAATTTGATGCCCAAAACTTAGTCAAACCATAACCTAGAACAAAATCATGAAATACAAAAACAAATATGTAAAATCATATAATGTGATTACAATTTTTAACCTTGTCTATTTTAACGTATTTTAAAAATACAAAAACGGTACATTTAACCGCGTATATAACAGCAAATTTTTTTATATACATAGCGCAAAATATGATGTCGAACCACCAACCAATATTTACCGGATACACATCATCTACAAACTAAAATAAGACGAATATAAGCAACAAACTTCATTTCCTACTTCAAATTCTTACCACATTACCATAATCTTCCAATAAGGAAACAATTTGTTACCATGATAAGTTTTATAGTCAATCACTTTCTTAAACAATTGAAGTTTTATCCCACACACATTCCAAACTTTACCCTACAAAACCCACATTTTTTCTTCACTTCCTCAATAACAAAAAAGAAAAAAATCTCTCTTTAAACAAAAACAAAAAACCTCTTCCACGAGGGCAAAAAGAAAAATCAAAGACCCAATCTTTCTCTTCACTTCCCAATCTCTAGATGACACAATCCTTCTCCAATTTTCTTAACGATTAAATTCATTTTTAGATCGAAAACAAAACCAAAAAAAAAAAAAAATCTTTTTTTTTTCCTTGAGAAAACACTCTGTTATTATAATGGAACAAAATCTTTTATGTACAGAGACCAACTTTGATGATGATGACGAAGAAAACGGCATGATTATTGAGAAAATTCCGATTTCGAATTCTCAGATGGGTTTTCCATCGGAAAGCGAAGAGATTATCAGAGAGATGATGGAGAAAGAGAATCAGCATTTGCCTAAAGATGATTACATCAAGAGACTTAAAAGTGGAGATTTGGATTTGATTGTCAAAAGAAGAGAAGCCCTTAATTGGATTTGGAAGGTCTGGTTTTTATTTTTATTTTCCTTTCAATTTTTGATTAAAATTCTGAAAGAAAAAAAAATCACATTCCTTTTTGATTAATGATCTCAACATTAAGTGTGTTTAGTAGATCAGAGGCTTATGCAGAACAAAGAGAGAGACTTTTTGTCTTAAATCTGTGAATCTAATAGTTTTAGATCTCTGATTGCCATAGAAAAAGGAAAAAAAGATCATTTTTGTTGTTGTAATTATTATTACAGGCTTGTGAAGAACATCAGTTTGGACCATTATGTATTTGTTTATCAGTGAACTACTTGGATCGGTTCTTATCAGTTCATGATTTGCCTGTAAGTTCACATTAAATCATCTCAAAGACTGAAATTGCATTTTAGCCCTTACTTCATCTAAAAGTCCTTATTGATTTGATGATTCTTATTGTAGAGTGGAAAAGCTTGGATAGTGCAGTTGTTAGCTGTGGCTTGTTTATCATTAGCTGCGAAAATCGAAGAAACCGAAGTGCCAATGCTAATAAATCTTCAGGTACTATTGGTCTCTCCTCCAAAATCGCTAAATTGTCGATTAATCTCTGAAATCGGGTTGCGGTTTTTGGTCATATTGTGGAATAGGTTGGAGATCCTAAGTTTGTGTTTGAGGCTAAATCAGTACAAAGAATGGAACTTTTGGTGTTAAACAGATTGGAATGGAGATTAAGAGCGATAACGCCGTGCTCATACATAAGATATTTCTTGAGAAAGATTAGTAAATGTGATCAAGAAACATCAACCACATTGATATCTAGATCACTTCAAGTGATAGCTAGCACAACCAAAGGTGAAAACTTTTATGTTTTTGGTACATTTACTTTTGTTTTTTGTGCTTTTTTGGAGGTTTTTTTGTATATCCTTTTGCTTCTTTTTTTTCATGAATTTGTGTGAAAATTTTGGAGTATAATGGTGGTTGTGTGTGTAAGTGAAGCAGGTATTGACTTATTGGAATTTAGACCTTGTGAAGTTGCTGCTGCAGTGGCACTTTCTGTTTCTGGTGAATTGAACTCAGTACACTTTGACAACTCTCCTCTTTTCTCACTACTTCAAAAGGTAAAAAAACAATTCCACCAAAAAATCTCAAACTCATAAAAATATACTTTTTGCTTTAATATCAATATATATAAAGAATGTTCAATTTGAAGGAAATGCCAGTTTGAAATCATTAAAGAAGATACATTTATGTATGTGTATGTGTGTGCACTAACTAATGCACTGCATACACATGTGTAATTTATATGTTTTAAAAAAGTAAAATAAAAAAGGAGAAACTGGTTTAATGGGTATGAATCCTTTGACTTCCAAAACTAGTGGAGAGTATAGACCAAAGACCACTTTAAAGTATATTATTCTCTGTAGCTGTGTGTCTTGTGACTCTTTCTCTCTCTCTCTTACATACACACTCACTGCACACACTAGTCACATCTATAACCAAATTTTGCCCCCACCAAAATCATGTTTTTTTATTTTTTTTGACATAACCAAAATCATGTTGTGGTATGATTTGATTCTGATTTGGTCTGAGTTTTTTAAAAAAAAATTAGACTAGTTTCCATGTAGATCTTTGTGTTTGTGTTCAAGAGACAAAACAAAGCTTTAACACTTTGGTTGTTTCTTACAATTGCTTATCTTGGTATTGCAGGAGAGAGTGAAGAAGATTGTGGAAATGATAGAGAGTGATGGTTCAGGATTATGTTCACAAACACCTAATGGGGTTTTAGAAGTATCAGCTTGTTGTTTCAGCTTTAAGACTCCTGATTCTTCTTCTTCTTCTTCTCATACACATCTTTCTTAAATTACTGTATTTTTTATAATTATGATTATTATAATGTCTGATGAGAAGTTGAAAACAAAACCAATCAGAGCAAAAATTTTAAAATTTATAAACAAAATATTTTAATCCAGTATTTACTTTATCTTCTAGCTTTGGTTATACTAAAAGTATATAAAGAATGGATGATATTAAGGCCTTTTGTTGTAGGAAATAGCAAAGGAAAAATTAAAAAAAAGGAATTATTTTTTGCGTTCCCGCCAAATAAATATAGCGCGAAAAAACCGTATCTGTTGAGAAAGAGTTGACTTTTGTCTCTGTAGACGGTGTCGTTTTTAAAAATAAGGCGCGCGTCGCACTAATGGGCTTAGAATTGGGCCCGTGACACAAGTCTTTGACTTCAAAGTTAGACAACAAATGTAAGGAGCTTTTGTGTCATTTTTCTTTCTTTTTTCTTTCTTTTTAGACAACATTTTTCTTTCTTTTTTTGTCTCATTTTGCTTTATATAATTTTTTTTTTGTCTCATTTTGCTTTATACTTTTTTTTTTTTTTTTGTCGATTGCTTTATACTTAAATCAACAAAAATCCAAAATCGAAGAATATTTATTATTAATTATATTTTTCATGAAAATAAAGAAAATGATTGGAGTCCAGGTCCACTAAACTTCTAGGTTCTGTAACTATAAGAAATGGGCCAATGCTATATTCATAAAATTTAATTTTTTGGGCCTACTAATGTCGTTTTACGCATACTAGCAATTTGATGATCCTATAAATAACAATTGATTATAAAGATTTTCTGTGTTTTTTTATGGTATCAATTTACCTCAAAAAGAGTAAGCATCTCTCTATTCCTCATTAAAAATACCTTTTTTGCTTTCCAAGTGTAGTAAAATAGATTTGGAATTTTAAGAGTAATCAAAAAGTGTGACTAAAATTAAAAAGTTGGGTGAATTAAGGTGTGTTTAATTACATTAAGATTGAAAAGTCTTGTGGTGTTAAAAGGGAAAATTTTGGGATCCGCATGTACGTACACATTGTACACATACATACACGCAATAAATTGTATATATGTATATACATGTCTGTGTATGAAAATTTGAAATGAAGAACTATTTGAACAGTGGACTAAGTGAAGACAATTCGACCAAAAAAAAAGTGGACTAAGTGAAGACAACAATACAAAACAAATAAACTATTATAATTATTTCATTGGGCTTTGTCATAATGAGTCGTCGTAGTCATTCAGCTGTCCAAAAATATTATTTTATTATTTTCCTTGAATTAAAAGTTACCAAAAGTTATAGCTTCTATACTTTTTTCAACCTTTACCTTTTCTTTTACACATATAGAAAAAGAGAGTACTATTTATTTGGTACATCGAAAAACAAATTATGGTTACCTAATAAGTGACTAATTCGTTACATTGAGACAGATAAAATTCTTTGAAAGAAAAATTAAAAATTATTTATTTAGTATTGCACGTGAATCATCATGAGTTTCCCAAATTAGGGCAATGTTTGTGAAGGTAAGAGTATGGTAATATCATATAATTTGAAGAAAAGAAAACCCTAACCCTAGATGGTCTTTTTTATTATTTACGTAATCAAATCGAATTTTTCTTTACTTTTAATTATAATAATATTACTTGTTTCGAAACTTAGCTTGAAAGAGTGGTAATAAAACTCTGCTTGTGGGTCACATTTAGATTCCCTATTTGAAGCATAACGACAGTAACAATTCTACAGTCTAAACACTGTAAAAATAATGATGGTTAATTGTTGATGGTGATGATGATGATGATGATGATATATACGTATACACGCATGTATATATGTATGATACACAATACACACATTGATGAGTCATTGTCCGATGGGTTTCTTCGTTTTTGACTGAAAGATTCCATGAAGAGGACCACAGTTAAAAAAAAAAAAACTATGTTTACAAAAATCATTTGTATCTGATCAAAACATTTTTTTGTATATCAATGATGTAATTTACCACACAAAATGTTTTCCTTTTATTTTCTTAACTGTCTTTCACTACTTTCTATGAACATTTATTACATTTCCAGACTCCAACGTATGGTACGAACATTTCTCATTACTGCAGCATCAACTAATAGCAAACATTTTTCACTTCTGAATAAATCCTTTAATCATACTATGTACTACAATACTCTATGTTTCATATTAACAATGCATGTATTCCTGAGTTATTGCACATAAGTTAATAAAGTTGTAAGAAATAATCATGTCAAAACAAACATTAATCACTAATCCCAAACATGCATTAATTAAAACTCGATAAATTACTTACTAACTGAGCAACAAGCGTTTGAAATTTGTGAAAACAATGTATTATTTTGAAACCAAATAAGAGAGAGAAATTATGAAATAGGACCACAAAAGTCATGTTCACTCTTGTAGTGTGCAGCTTTAACAAAGACAATAAGGCGTAGAGATTGCCTTATCAAGCAAAAGTATTTCTCTCAAGTCTCTTCAATTTGGGTGTATATATGTCTCTTTTTTCTCTTCTTCTCTCTTTCTCTATTGCATTGTCTCATAGAGAGAGGTTGAGACATGAAAGGCTAAATATGGAAATGGCCGTGAGATGGGGACTCGAATCTTATCTGCCTCTTCTTTCCTTTTACACTCATTTTGGTTCCCTCTTTCCTTTGCATATTTCATGCCATCATCACCCCAAAACCCTAATTTCATCTCTACTCAATTTTTTCTCATTTTTTGGTGTATCTAATTAAGTTTTTCACAAACCCGTTTGAATAAATTGCTAGGCCAAACCACTTTGAAGTTTACGATTATAACTCGTTCATTTTGACATTCCCCTACATTATTTATTGAATTCAAAGGTAATTAACCACTTCTTCGAAGTAGTAACATGTAACCAACCGTAAATAGCTCAAATCATCATAGAATAGTATATATAATTAAAAAGGTGAATTAGAGGACCTTAAGAGAAAAATAAACAAAATTCCAGGTGAAAGTCTAGGGATTTGGAAGAACATCATTAATGTAGTAATGTAATGTGTGCCCATATATTTTTTCAACATCACTCTTCTCCCTTCTTGCTTCTAAAGAGCCCACATGTCTCCTTCCTCAGATCGTCAAAAAACATTACATACCATCGATACACATATATAAATATTTAAATAATTAGAAAGACATAAAGAGGATGATGAAGCTTTGGATGCATCGACATGTTTGGAGTTTTTTTGTCTTTATTTTTTTTGTTAATGAAGAATTAATTCCCAGGAATCAGAATACTGTAGCAGCTGATGCTATCTCTCCTTTTTCATTTCCAAGAGAAAAAACAAAAAATTAAAAAAATTTCAGTGGACAAAGATCTATCTATACTGATTGGTGATTTAGGAATCCAAATATATATTTATATATGAACCATTGAAATATAATTTTAGGGCAGAGATCTCCATCCCAAGAAAATTCCGACCGATCTACATTTGAGTACTACACTCATTGGACAAATTAAATGAGAACTATTTAAAAAATCCCACAAATCATATAATAATAACGAATATAACCACACATATATATTTCATATATGATCTCAAAACACCACATAGAAACAAGAATGAGATCAGATCTACAATGGTCAAGCAAATATCAAGAAGAACTTAGTCTAAAAACAAGAACAATATCAACAAAGTTGAAGCTTTGGAAACATTAAAAATAATCACACACAAATAAACGCAAAACATGAACCATATTATGCTAACATTTAACGATGACATATATGCAATACAGATACAAATCACACAGAAACATGCATAAATTCTTACAAAACACCATAAATTCAAAACACTGACACATGTGATGTTACTAAGAACCTTACTAAGCAAATAACTAGACAGATCTTGATAAGAGAAAAAACGTCGATTAAAACGTAAATTAACCAGAAAGAGATCATCATCATCATCATCATCATCAAAAGACAAGGAAATGAGTACATAAATTTAAACAAATAAAAACCTTCTCAAATTCCCCTCATCAAGTAATTAAAATTAAGCTAAAATTAAAAAAAAAACCCTAGTAGTGATCAAGAAACTCAAGATTCATTCATTTCATGGTTGGTCTTGTTCATGATGATACGGTGGAGGAAGAGTAGGATTCTGATTCTGATAATGAAGTGACGACGGTGGTGGTGGTGGAGGAGGAGACTTACCAAGAGTATGTTTATTGTTATGTAACCAAACCTTAAGAACTTGTCTTGAAATCCCAGTCTCTGAACAAAATCTCTGAATCACTTCATCATCTTGTCTCTGAATTCTCCAACCAATCCTCTCAGCTAAACCTAACATCCTCTCCTTTTGCTCCGCCGTGAACTTCGTCCTAAACCTCTTCCTCATCCCTCCTCCTCCTCCTGCCTCCGCCGACGAAGTCTCCATACGATCTTCCGATCTCTCTCTTTGTGACGGTGGAGGAAGTGCTAACTGAAGAGGTGGTGGAGCTTGTGCCGGTGGTCGGTAACTCACCGGAGCTGGCAGTCTGTAGAATCCCGGCGGTGGCGGTGGTGGATGATGCTGGTTTTGCGGCGGCGCGTGGAAGTAAGGTAATTCCTTGCGGTGGAAGTTACGGTGACAACCACAAGCGGCGCATTTTAGGGCATCGATGGTTCCTTCGATGCCAGCTGGCATAAACTCGCCACAACCATCAACCGCGTGTCCTCCTATGTTCACCGCTTGGTTTTTAAGACACTCACGGAATCTAAACCGGTTGTTTCCGGTACCGGAACCACCGTGAACAACCATGAATCCTCCTCCGGTTCCGGTTCCGGTTGAAGTTGTTCCGGTTAGGTCAGAGGTGGGTTTGTGGAAAACGGCGTCGATTTCTTCGTCTTCTTCTTCTTCTTCTTCATCGTGGAGATTCATTTCCTCTTCTTGCTCTTCCTCGTTGTTTTCTTGAAACTCCATTAAAGCTTTGTTGAAATGGAAACTACGTCGTTTTTTTAGAGAGGTGAGGTTGAAGAAGGAGAGAGAGAGAGTGTGGACATTAAAGGTTTTATCTTTATCTTACTCTCTTTTGTATTTGGGATTTGAGAAGGTGTTTTTTTTTTTTTTTTTGTGTGGGGGTCTGTTTACAAATTTGTTTATTGGAAATCGAATCTTAATATAAAATCTGTCTTCCTCAACCACACTTTGTGTAACGCTTTCTTTTTTATCTTTACATTTTGTTTTTGTTTTCTTTCTAATTTTTATACAAGTAGAGAACCAAACCATTATACTTTATTAATTAGAAATTTTGATTATCTTTTAGTCAATTTGGTCGATCGGACCGCTCTAATTAAGTATGACTATGATCTTCGAAGAAAATTGCTTTCAATTGGTTCGTTAATTACAAAAAATATTGAAAAAAACAAGATATATATTAGATAAATAGCAAGTTCATGAAATTATAACTGTATTGGAGTGATATATTAGTATCTACATGTATTATTTTTGTTTACTAAGTTCTGGACCTACTTTTTAAATTAGCACCTTTTTTTTTTTTGCCGTTAAATTAGCGCTACTTGTTACATACTTTACAAGTTTTCAAGAAAATTTATAGTGATTATTTGGTTTTTGGGAGGGACAGAAAATGGAAATAGTTTGTGTAGGATTTTGAAAACAAAGCGAGGGGATAGTATTAGAGATAACTTTTTGGGAAACTAAAAGGAGATAAAATAGATATAAACGCGATAATTATTTTTGTCCATATGCCAATAGCATAAATATATGCATTAATATTTTCTGCAATAAAGTGATGGGCAGTCTAATCACATCAAAATCAGTAATGCCCATAATAATTTCAAGGTCTGATTTCTTTTTTTTGTCAACTTTTCAGAATTATTTACTTACTAAATTATTCGGTATAAATAAAATAAATCTAAGGTCATCAAATAAAACAAAGTTATTAAATATGTTTAGATGATATGCAAGCGTTGAAGAATAAACGTATGAAATGGTGAAGTAGTTTTAGTCTAGGTAAGTCTACTGAGAACATGCACCACTATATCTGAGATGGAGTTTTTATGCCTACAGTACGTAAAAATTAGATGAACAACCCGACCAATTATAGCACAATGTTGATAAATAAACGTATGAAGTGATCGTTACCGTCCGAGTAACTTTTGCTGACGCAAGACGTCCGAATATTTTAAACAAACCTATTTTTAATGACTAGTTTCTTAATCAGTCGAGGGTCAATTGTCTTGTCAACACGAAATTGCATGATGAATTTGTATAATATATTGTTCTAAAAAGCTAACTTTTTGTGGACGGGGTTTAAATAGTTTTTGTAAACGTTAGCATATGTTGTTTTTATTTATCTGAATGTCAATGAAAGAAGAACCGGAGTAGAAGATCATTATGAAAACAATTAATTCAATCAAGTAAAGCAACATATAATTTCGTGTGCTCAAAACCGTATCAAACTCAATTTCGAGAAAGTATATATATTTTGTTAAAGGAGAAAGTAGACATAAAAAACAAACAGGAAAAATTGAAAGTAAGAAAAGAACAACATTTCATGTAAGCTTTGTTAGAGCATGTTTAATGCAAACACTTTAGTTAAGTGTCTAAAGTAATTTTAAATTAAATTAAATTCACAAACAATTTAGTTGGGGTCTAAAATCTAAAAAAAGCTCCAATTTTAGATATTTTGTCTTCATTTTGGATCTATTTTTCTTAAGTTTATTATTAATTTAAACTTAAGACACTTTCTTAAGACATTTAAAGTGTCTCTATTAAACATGCTCTTATCGTTAAACTTACAAATGTTAACAAAGCTAACTAACCGATTTAACGCTAACTAAGGTAAGCCAATCTCACATCTAACCAATTTAAACTAAACAAGCAAGTTCATAATAAATTCGTAGGCATTATATTACTTATATAAACTCGAAAGTGTGAAAATACAAGAGATCGAGAAGGAAACCAACATTCATACTCATTAATATTCAAATATTTGATCCAATCGCGTAGAAAAGGCCACCGATTCAAAACTGAAATACAATTTTTTTTTTTAATGTAATGAAACTTTTTAAATAATTTAGCTGACTGTTCGGTTCAGAATAATGGTATTATACGATAAAATAAGAGTTGTGTCGCATATGTAATAAATGCGAATGTTTTGTTTGTAGTGCTCAAATTACCAAAGCAAAGACTCTTAGAGTTGTGTCCTCGTTGGAGACCCAAGATGGTCTAATTTGTTATTTTTATAATATAAAATTATTAAAATTGTTGTAAAAAAAAGAAAGAGAGTGTTTTTGTGGGGTATATTAAAATATAAAATTAATAAAATTTGAGTAAAGAGAGTAGATAGTGAGTGTGTTTAGGAAAATGAAAAGAGATAATGTCTAAAATTGGACATTTTTTAGAGTGTTTTAAAAAGGAAGAGAGAGTGTTTAAATATAAAATTAATAAAAGTTGAGTAAAAGGATAAAAGAGAAGGTATAAAATTAAATAAAAGAAAAAAAGAATATGTGTTTTAATAATTTTATATTATAAAACTACCTAATTAAACTATAAAAAATGTGCAATGAGGATGATTTTGGTCAATAAAATAACTCATGTTGACACAATTAAGTAAAAACCTAAAATTTGATGTTTAAATCTGAAAATATAAAACACCGACTCAGAGGAGAAAATGGATACTGAATGACGTTTGAGTTGACGTGATGACGTGTACTTGTCAGCTGGCGGGAAACCGCTTTCCTACGTGGAGACACACAGAGGATTTGTCTCAGTTCGTTATTCATATATATTTCTAATAATTTCACTTTTTTTTTCAATCAAATCAAAGTTTCAATGTAGTATAGCATAATAATGGAATATGATCAGTGGTGAAAGAAAGAGAACAAGAAGAAAGAATTCGAATGCCAAAATTGTTGATTAAAAATTCGAATGAAGTATTTGATTAGAAATTATATAGCATAAGTCGCGGTTTTATATAAATAGAAATAGAGACAGAAGTTGTTATTCGAATTAAAGTATTCACAGTTTTTTTACCAACCAGAATTTAAGAATTACAATAAGAAAAATCATATACATGTACATTTGTATTAATGAGAATGTGGAAAATCAGAAGAGTCATGTTGTAGTCAATGATAGGCTCATTGAAAAATATTTATTGCATATCTATATAATGTGGATATGGTCGGTCTAATAAACTTTTAACGAGAGGACATGTTTTCGTTTGTTGAAAAATCGTAGTTTTTTTTTTTGTTTTGTTAATGAAAAGTAGGGGAAAACAACACAAAAACTAGCTAACCAAACAACTAAGCAAAACAAGTTATTAAAAATCTATATTATGATGATGACTTGTTAACTTTATACAAAAAACAAAACAGTGAAAGCTTTGCAAGCGTGAGAATATTAAACTTTTTTATGATGATTTATAAGTCTGAATTTTAACAACACATTATACATTTTGACCTCTATTACCTACAGTATAATAGCCTAAATTATATTCTAAAATGGAGGTAATCATAGGATTGTTAATTCGATATGTCCAATCAATTATATCACACTAGATTTCTTTGTTGATTGACAAACAAAGAAAAAAGACTAAAAAGCAGCCGACAGGGCCAAGTAAATAGGGCATAAGGGTAGATTGAAAAAGAAGTAAAACTTTGTTACAAGTGGAACTCATAGATTATCATGAGAATCCATTTGACCATAAATACTACACATCAAAAGGACAATAATTTAACTTCCTCTTCTTTAGTGCATCTCCATTTTCTTTTAAAGTAGGAAAATTGTAAATGAAATGCTATTACTCCTAAGATATGGGCTGCATTAATATTGGGTCGACATTTGCCCCCAAAATAACATTCAGTTGGTGTTTATAGAAGATATTGATTCTCTAAATTTAAATTTAAGAGCTTTTATGTTGTAAACGATCTTGTTAACAAATGAAAATATGAATGCAACAAATATTTGGCTGCTCACATATATAAAGATTAGAGAATTGTACCAAAACATTTGACCATCTTTGGTCTATATATATGTATAATTTACAAGAATGGCATTTCGATTATGGCTAGTTTCTTGAAATAACTTTGTCCATGGATCAAAGACTTAAGGACTAAACCAAAGAGACAATCAAAAGAATAATCCACAAATTTGTAATTGCACGGTCATCTAATCCAAAGGTACCCATTGAGCAGCTCTGAATCACATCAAGCTTCTTACAGAAGATGATTCATCAGAAATCATCTGCCTAATCCTCTGGAAGAAGCTCAACACTGTCTCCTCAGCTTTAGCGTCTGCAAAAGACAAGAATAAGCTTATAAGAGCAAAACAAGCTTAATCTATTGAACATTTCTCCTCCCTCTTTTAAAAACAGAGCTTAATGTAACGAAAAGTTCAATATTATTAGCTTCTTCCTACTAACCGAGTTTCGGTATAACGTGTCCACTTGAATGACGGATCACCACTGGCTCTACAAATGATCCCACAAGAACTTCGCTTTCTTTTTTCAAGAAATCTCTGTCGCCTGCAAAACCGATACAGAATTAATCTCTTTATTCTCAACTAGGATTTCAATGTCATATTTGGTCCTTGAACAGAGACACAAAAAGCCAATCTATACGTTGTACCAGAGAAACAATAGAATTACAGTCTCTCCCTTGTCAATTAGAATTTCAATGTCATTTTGGTTCTTGAATAGATTCACCAAAAGCCAATCTATACGTTGTAGCAGAGAAGCTCTAAGGGTATTAACGCTATGTTAACATTTAGTGCTACACATTAGGTTCTATCTAAACATTCCAATGCAAATCTTGGCTACATCAAAGTCACGATATTAATGTAGAAACTTGGCATTGATCGGCAGATCAGTGACTTACATCACAAAGCACCCGAGAAATTAAGTCAAGAACATAAGATGATTTACCTATGAAGTGGAGTGATGGACAACGAACTGGAGATGAGAATGCACCAAGTGCAGCTTTAGGCTGCCCAAAAGCAGAACCCTGAAATTTGGCTCCCGATATTATCACCAAGAACTTCACTTTTGGCACCTTAGTTAGAGCCGTTCCCTAGAGACAGTTTCAACATCAAAACACTACGTTAGAAACTACTCAAACAATAGTTTTCATTCTTCAAAAACTTATATTCAGATTCACTATCACCGTTACCTACAAACATCGAACACGTAGTCATAACAAAACAAAAGAAACATTTGCAGATTCAATCTCAGAACCAATTGCTTACATACCTCTTTTTGCATTCCGGGTATTGCCGCAGTTAGAAAAGCCCCCTACAATAATTCAACAGAACAAAACTGTTCAAGAGCATAAACACTCAAAGTGATCAATACTAGAATCTCACACACACAACATCAAACCAACCTGGGAAAAACCAAGAACACCATCAAAAGGTCCATTCTTTATCATGTAGTCCTCAATATAAGCCAAACATTCTTCAAACTTCCTGTATTCTGTAAAACCCTACAAACACATAGCACCACCAAACACACTCAAATCCACTTACCTATACAGTACCACACACCAACCTCTCTGTTTTTCCACTGAACTCTATGCCTTCTGTGTAAAATTCAACAACTACTACACATCCATCAACTAGAACTGACCCTTTAGACCATAAACCTCTCAACAGTTTCAGTTCTTGTTAATATTTACATGGCATTAATCAGCACGTCAATATAAGGAAATTAGGGTTTACTTTGCAACGAACCTCACTAGCTTGAAACCACTCGTAATACGGCGGATCAAAGAATCGTTCCACGTCAGATTTCCCGGTGGCCGGAAAAGGACCGTCGAGGAAATCGAGGTCGAGATCTCGGAGAACTGTGTCCGGCCATTTGCTTAAAATAGCACGGAGAATCCTACCACTAGTTCTGAATCCATGAAGACACAATATTCTAGGGTTCTTTGATTCGTTTATCTTACCGGACCGGTGATTCTCCGATGACATCGCCGTAATCTTAAACCCTAATTTCGTTCCCAATCCAATGGATGTGTCGCAACAAGGATAAGCATATCCCAACATTGGAACCCGACAGGTTTCTGATTATGATTGTGACCGAACATATCGAACAGTAGTTCCAAATCTAACGGTCAGATTTTTTATTATTCGTCAACGGTCAAGATTGTAATTCGTTTTTTTTTTTTTTGATCAAACCGATTTTTTCATTACTTCAAAGTTCAAACATAAAACATTACACGTTCAAGAGATATAAAAATTTCATTCTCTAAATGAAAGTCGTACATAATTTGGATAGAATAAAAAGATCTCAATAGACAACAAATGTCCACGAGAAAACTTTTCAGCTCGTTGATCACACCACCGGGGTTGAGTGTGCCAAGAGATTGAGAATTAGACAACAACTTGATGTCTTTGATCTCGGAAGAGGAAGCTGCAATTAAGGCGGCATTTAGAGTAAAGATTACTGTTACCAACGCTGCGGAGGTAAACCTGCAACCTGCAGTAAATCATCGCTTAGGTGCGACAAGATTGCCAACGGTGGGCACCATAGAAGTAGCAAAAGACCTCGATACACTTAAGTCTGAAGAAAGCACAATATCTTTGATGCTTATAGTCCAAAACATGTATAATCTAGCAAATCCTTTATCCAAAGGAGTCTTCAGAGCAACGGGGATAACACTACAAGAAAACAGGGCCTTTTCCGACGGCCAAAACCGTCTGTAAGCTGTCGGAAAAGGACGTATTCCGACGGTTTCCGACGGGAACAGGCCGTCGTTTCTATCACGTCGGAAAAACAAAAACCGTCGGGAATCCGTCGCTACTTTGCGACGGAATCCCGACGGAATTATGTCGGCGACCCAAAGGAGACGGAATTCCGACGGTAGTTGGTTTTCCGGCCATAACAGACGGAATTCCGACGGGTTCCGTTTTCCGGCCATAACAGACGGAATTCCGACGGGTTCCGTTTTCCGGCCATAACAGACGGAATTCCGACGGGTTCCGTTTTCCGGCCATAACAGACGGAATTCCGACGGGTTCCGTTTTCCGGCCATAACAGACGAAATTCCGACGGGTTCCGTTTTCCGGCCATAACAGACGGAATTCCGACGGGTTCCGTTTTCTGGCTAACAGACGGAATTCCGACGGTTTAATTTATTTTATTTTTTTTAAAAAAAAATTATTTAATTTAATAATATAATATATTAATATTTTTAATAATGAAAAATAAAAACTATTTAAAATAAAATATATTAAATTTTAAAATTAAAAACTAATAAAATTAAAATGTGTTTTACAGTTTTACAATCAAATTTAAAACTCTAAAAGGCCTATTCCGGCCTCCCGGTTCTGAAGAAGTTGGTCATCTTCTCTTCCATCGCTTTGAATTTTGCATCGGCCTCCTCCTTATCTCTCGCTCTCGCTTCCTCCACTGCCCTAAGCCGGTCGTGCAGCTCTCGGTTTTCCGCCTCCAACCTCCTATGACGATCATATCGAACCGACGCAACAGACGAGCTACTCTCCTCAGGGAGGCCGTAAACACGGCCTCTGGTCTTGGGTGTCGCCTACAAAAATTTATTTTTTCAAATGTCATAACTTGTATTAAAAATAATGTTTAAATTCCATTAAATGTGACACGGTTACTAACCTCGAAGGTGAACTGGTTGGTCATCTCGACTGGAACTTCGGTTGGCACCGGAGTTCCTTCCACGATCGGTTGCGATTGGAGGAACTCCTCCTCCCGCCTCTGCACAGCTTCCACGATTTCACGAGCAATCGGGTCTTCAATTTCACCGGTCTTCTTGTTGGTGTGCGAAAACTTGACCATATCGAGGTTGGAAGGATAGACACCGGTCTCCTCCATCTGTTACCATATACAATTACGTTACAGAATTCAAAAATTTTATGAAATATTTAATTACTTACTATTTTCAGAGCAGCTGAAGCCTTGCTAATCGCACCGAGGTTGTGGGTCGCTTTTCCCTTCCCTTTCCGGTCGCTGTTGCGGTTAGTCGAGTGTTTCTCGGAGTCCGTCTTGGTTGCCTCTAACTCCCAGTGTCGAAGAAGTCCAGTCCACATCTCAGCGGGTTTATATTTGAAAACCTTTGCCACCTTCCCCTCTTTGTACCACTTGTCTTTCCACTCGTTCATCTTCAACGAGAACTTCCTCTTTGCCTTTTTGTCGAACTCCTTTCGGACCCTGGATGTGAGGACTGGGTCCCATGTAAAATCTTGCTGCAAAAAAAAAAACATTCCCGCATTAGTAATTAAATTAAGCGTCATATAAGAAATACAATTGAAACAAATAAAATAAACTCTTACCGCAAATTGTCGGAACCAAGTGTCCTGGTCCTCTGGAGGCATGTCGTTGTACGTGGGGTAAGGTTTATTGAGCATGGAGTTCATCATTTCGTTGATGGAGCTCGTAATATCGTTTTGTGAGAATTGGAACCTATTAAATTGTTTATTAAATATTTATGTAAAATTATTAAATCCACAACATATTAAAATAAGACTTACCACGTCGTGTTAGGTGGCAAGTCTGGATCCAGACGCGTCAACCTATCACGCCCAGGTTGCGCCACAACCTGGTCGATGGTCAACGAGCTGGGGGCTGAGTGGGCTGTAGGCATGGGCTGAGACGGGAATGGGGTCTCCTCGGGGAATGGGGTCTCCTCGGGGAACTCGGTCTGACTCGGAGACCGACCTCCCCTACTAGAACACGCACCACGTCTAGAGTTATGAAAATCCCCATAATTTGCCCTGCGATTTCCGTATTTTGGAGATTTAGATTTTTTGGGATTTATGAAAATTGGAATGTATAAGATTTTGTGAGTTGCAGATTTTGGAATTTAGTTAATTGAAAATTTTACATTATGGTTTTTAAGGATATTGGAGATTAGGGTTTTATGTAATTTATTGGTTTTATGTCATTGAATTAAGTTGGGGTTTTATGTCATTGAATTAAGTTGGGGTTTTTTAAAAATATTGTTTATTAAGAAATCGAAGTTTATGGAATTAGGTTTTGTTGGGAAATTGATATGTATAAATTTACATTTGTAAAAGTTTAAATTGTTTTATTAATGTTATTTAAAATTGTAAGGATTTTAATACATTTTCATAAAATTTTGTATATATATATGATATATATAAATTTAGAGGATTTAACATTTTAAATTAATAGAAAAATTGTTCGACGTTATACATTTTAAATTTATCAAATTTTAAATTTAGAGGATTTAAAGTTTTAAATTTACTTATTTTTATATAATGTTAAAATTATTAAGGTTTAAAGTCTTTTATTAATGTGATAAAAATTTTAAATTATACGGATTTAAATAGATTACCTTCAAATATTCTATATAAGATATTTAGAAAATTACAATTTATATATTAATTACATATTAAATCATAATAAATCCCTAAAACTCACATAACACAAATGAAAATCTAATTCTTAAAATTAGTAAACTCCAAAAATTATCAAATTTCAAAAATTTTGCAAATTTATTTGAAACCTAATCTAATAAATTTATAACATCCTCATAAACCCTAAAATTTTTATTTACTTAATTTGTTAATTCATAATTCGTTTAAAAAAAATATTAACAATATTTTTATAAAATTTTCAAAATAATCTACAATTCCTAATGAAAAATTTCTTAACAATTCTCATGAACAATTATTTGTTACTAATCCACTAACAAATTTCGGATCCGATTAAGTAATCCACGAATAAATTCATAACTAATCCACGAACAAATTTCGGATCCGAATCATGAAGAACACTTTTTGAAAATTTCTAATAAAATATGGAAAACTTACATTGATTTGGTTTTGGTGAAAGATTAACGACGGAGGAGAAGATTCGGCGAGCAATCGGCGAGCAATCGGCGGTTTTAAGAAATTTTGGTTTTCTGATCTAAGATCGGAGAAGACGATGGCTGTGGATATAAAAGGGGGTCCGACGGAAATCAGACGGCTTTCCGACGGTAATAAAAATTTCCGACGGTACCTCCGACGGTTTTCCCGCTTTGACGAAGATTACGAAGTCTTTTGGCGGCTGGGCAAATTAGGGTTACCGTCGGAATTCTGTCTTAAATGTAAGACGGAATTCCGACGGTTGGGCAAATTAGGGTTACCGTCGGATTTCCGTCTTACATTTAAGACGGAATTCCGACGGTTATTCTTTTAAAAAATTTAGTTGTAAATTTTTTTATATATTTTCTCTTACAAATACATTATTTCTATGAAACATATATATGTGATTTTAAAATTATGTGATTAGGGTGATTAACTTTACAACTTATAATGAACTTTAAAACTTTAAAATCAACTTTAAAACTAAAATTATGTGATTATAACTTTAAAACTTATAATGAACTTTAAAATTACAAATAATGTGATTATAAACCTTATAATGAACTTTTAAACTTTAAAATCAAAAACATCCCAAAACCGTCGGATTTCCGTCTTACATTTAAGACGGAATTCCGACGGTTTTGGGATTTTTAATTAAACTACATTTCTTGCTACAATTACATAGAATAAAAAATCCGAAACCGTCGGAATATCGTCTAAATTTTAAGACGGAATTCCGACGGTTTGGGGTTTTTATGATTTTAAATTTGGGGAAAAAATTTACAAATAATATAACTCCAAAACCGTCGGAATTCCGTCTTTAATATAAGACGGAATTCCGACGGTTTCTTTCCTTAATCCTTTTAAATATTATCTACAAATTTAAAGTTGATTATAAAGTTTATAAAAATATTAAGTTGTTTGATATAAAAGTATATCATATGGTTTGAAAGTTGATTATAAGGTTTTTAAAAATTAAATTTAAGCTTTGTCAAAATCATATGTCGCTAAAATGTTAATTTGACCATCGCAGTCAAGAAACATAAATATATTAGTACGGCTTCGAAACGTATTACACATATTTAACACCTCTATTTCTCATTCCATAATAGGAATTAAAAAACATGACAACATTATAAAATCGTACAATAAATAGTACGACATTATTTATTATTACTGCAACATAAAGCTTTAGAGGTTTAAATTATTTATTCTTCATCGGAGTCTGGCACTGTTTCATATTCGTACCCAGTAGTTTCTTCATCTTCCTCCTCCATGGTGCATATTTCCGTTGGGTGGTATTCAGCAATCATCGAATTAGCACCGATTATCTGATTCGTAACTGAATATAGTTAAAACCATTCCCAAAAATCATTATAAACGTATGGTGTAACTACCTTAACAATGTTCTGCTCTGTGATATTTAGGTACTTTGGGGTCCTATCAAATCGGCAAACGGTAACATTCTTCAAGATGAATACCGCACCTACACCAGTCATGAGTCTGTACTCGTCATTTTTTAAGATGTTATGGTGCATGGTTCCCTCGATTTTTCCCGAAGGATCTTTTAAGGTTACAAGCAGATCTCCCTGGTCATTGGGGGATAAAGAAGAGAGCATAGCAACAATCTGAAAATTAAATAAAATATAAATACTAGCTTCTCAGATAAAATGTGTCTATAAATTAATGTTAATAAAATTGGACGGAAACCTAAACCTTTTTTATTTTCACAAATTGTGAACGCGGGGATTGAATTTCTGCAACCTGGGTCCAGAATGGTGTGATCCTATTATGATAAGAACCTACATTTATGAATGATAGATTTTGTATTAGTCACCTACGTACATTAATTCATTTTTGAAAAAGTAAAAATGATAATTAAATATATATATATATATATACCTTCCCGGATTATGTAATCGATAGTAGAAGTCCACCGCGGACTACTAAAATTATGGTCGGTTTGTGGTGCCTCGTTAATCACCTCAGAAATAAAATCTTGTGTTGGGCGTGTTTGAGAACTTTCACCTTGCAGCACCTTTGCATCATGAGTCCTCTTGCGAAACAATCCTTGCCGTACGACTTGGCCAGGTCCCGGTATTACGGGCATTTGGTTCTGCGATTGTTGAGTTGGATGGAGTGAAATTGTCGGTTCACCATCAATAACATTTAAGTTATCTTAAGGAGGGCTTGATGGAACACGAGGTGTGTTGCGAGTGTTTTGACCAGGGGCTCGGTTTTGCATATAGTAATTCCATAGATCATTATTAGCCATTACGCAATAGAATATTTTATGTTATGAGTATGGGTTCAAATTTTTATGAATGAATGCAGAGCCGGGATGCTTATATAAAACTTACTTATGTCCGTCGGTAATCCGTCGGAAATTCTTCATTACTACTGACAGATGTAGTGCGTCGGAAATCCGTCCATAACCACTGACCAATCAAACTTTGCCGACATCTGATTCCGTATGAATACCGTCGGAAATTCATCATTACTTACGACAGATTTAATGCGTCGGAAATCCGTCCATACCCACTGACCAATCAAACTTTGCCGACATCTGATTCCGTATGAATACCGTCGGAAATTCATCATTACTTACGACAGATTTAATGCGTCGGAAATCCGTCCATACCCACTGACCAATCATACTTTGCCGACATCTGATTCCGTATAAATACCGTCGGAAATTCATCATTACTTACGACAGATTTAATGCGTCGGAAATCCGTCCATACCCACTGACCAATCATACTTTGCCGACATCGTGCTGTCTGAATTCCGTCAGTATTCCGGCGGTAACGGCCACTGTATATGATGGAATATCGACGGTTTAGACATATAACGTCTTCTATAAATACCCCCTATCGAGTTTTTTTATGTTGTACAGCTTCAAATTATAAAAAAAATGTCTTCCAACTCTCCTAATGAAGACTCAAACACAAAAAGCGTGGCTAATTTTTTTATTGTTCCAAAATACTCGTGGGAATCCGAATCCCTATGCGACGAATTCACTCAGCAAATTCCCACTTACTCATGGGAATTAGATACGTGCTCACCAATCGATGAAGAAGATTCCACAGCAACAGTAGTGCCTGACAGCCAGTTCGCGCCAAACATCCACAACATTTACGATAGGCAGCCACAATGTCTTCATCAAGAGCGGGATACCGAAGGTGAACCACCATGTGACTTGGTGGAAAAGTCAGATACTTACGGTGCAAGTACTTCAAACGTAGGTAAGGATCAGTCGTATGACTTTGAATTCGCGCAAAGCCCGGAACAGCCAAACTTAAATTTAGATGTTGATGCAATCAAAAAAGCTTTGTGGAACGGTTTTTTAGAATCTCCAACAACGGATCATTACTATGACTTCCAATTCGCCCAAAGCCCAGAAAAGCCAAACATAAATGTAGACGTTGATGCAATAAAAAGTGAATTGTGCGACGGATTTGTAGATTCTCCAAGAAAGAAAAAAAAGGGAAAGAACATCATGAAATGGTTTTAACAAATGGTAAGTTCGGAGTGGAAACAGACATCTGATAGTCCTTTGGGGAGGTTATTGTGGACTTGTACCATAATTGTTAGGTGTTAAAAATTTGCAATTCCTTATTGTACTTTTTTAAATTCGTAACTAAAAATATATGTTTCATTGTTTAATGTTTTATTGGAGTTGCAATACTCAGATTTTCGTCCACAATCGGTTTTGTTTATGAAATGTAAAATGTTATAAGGAACACATGCACAAATGTGAGAGACTAACATGAATAAGCACAACTAATATTTATTCTGAATCTCCGGTAGAACCATCACTGGGGATTGAGTCTGAATCGTCGTCAAATTCTCCCCGTGTTTCCTCTTCGTCCGAATGCACTAGATCATCCCCGACATAAGTGACATCAACGACAAGGTCAATGTTATTCATCTCCTCGATAGGTGACATTTGTACACTTCTCGATGGTTGTAGAGCATCTTGTTCTGGAACGCCATAGATTTTGCCTCTGGGGTTTATTGGAGTTACTGTGACCCACGGATCTGTACGGTAGGCAACTCGAGGATATGGAATGTAGCAAACCTATTAATAATTAGTGGATATTGTTATTATACATGAACAAGAAACCTTAAGTATGAGTACATAGGTAAACATATTAGTGTAAATATTGATACATGGTCTGCTTGAGACGCAAGGATAAATGGATCATAATACTGCAATCTGCGGCTTGAATTTATCGAAATAACACCAAGCTGGTCGACTCGAACCCCTCGACCATTGGATGGATCATACCAATCGCACATAAATACAATGCACCTCAAGTTCACCATTCCAGGATAACGGATTTCCAAGATTTCTTTTAAAATCCCATAGTACATGGTATCACCGGATTGCGCCGAAATACCATAGTCCGAAGTTGATCTTTGACGTCCTTCCTCATGGATCCTGAACGAATATCCCCTAGTGCAAAACTTGGGATATGAAATCGCCGTGCTGCGTAAACCATAAGAAACCTCCACTAACCATGTCGGGACTGATTGATCAGTTGATCTACTATCGGAAACCTAAAAATTATATTCGTAATATCTAATAAGTAAAAAATGAACGTGCAAACATATATGCAAAAGTAAGCGTAATTAATTATATTAACTTACATAACATTTCAACCAGTCCGCAAATTCTTCATCTTTCAATACAGCAAGTTCGGCATCTGTCTTACCATAATGGTAAGCACGTGCGAGAGACATGTATATCCTGTAACATAACAGTCGTTAGTTGATGAAGGCAAATAATTCCAGACATTTAGTTTAATAACTGAGATACCTTTCGTACTCCAACATTTCGTCACAGTTTCTGAGGATATACGTATGCAGATGTGTGACCTCCTGTGCAGATAGTGTGCGTTTCTTTCGTTTTCCACTTGCTCGACCAACTTGGGCAAACAACTCAGGAACAACCACGTCATAGACTGCTTTCTCACCTCCATCATCATGTCGGGCAGGGCGTCTTGCCTTAGTACTAACTTCCCGTGGAAAATAACATTCGGCAAATTGTGAGACTTCCTCGTTTAGGCTTTGTGCGACAATAGATCCCTCAACTTTGCTCAAATTTTTGACCTTTTTCTTGAGGTGGAACATGTAACGCTCGAACGGATACATCCATCGGTATTGAACAGGGCCTCCTAAGGCTGCTTCTCGTGGGAGGTGAATTGGGAGATGTTCCATAACGTCAAAAAAAGATGGTGGAAATATCTTCTCAATATTACAAAGGAGTACTGGGATATTGGCCTCCAAGTTACGTATCCCGTGGACGGTAAGCGTTCGTGAACATAAATCTCGGAAGAATGCACCAACTCCTACAAAATAAAATTAAACAAGTTAGTACATATATAATAATATAATGATAGACATAGACTAATGGGAGTAACAAATATACCTCCTATTGCTTGGTGGATAGGTTCTGGAAGAAGATATGCAAATACAAATGGAAGAAGACGCTGCATCACGACATGACAATCATGACTCTTTATTCCTATAAACTTCCCTTCCGTCGAATCCACGCAGTTACCTAGGTTAGATGCATAGCCGTCTGGAAATTTTACAAAATTTTTGAACCATTCAAAAAATACTTCTTTCTTCCTAGCGTCTAACCGGTACGCAGGCATAGGCAATCTACTGTTCAAAACATGAAGAGATGGCCTCGTACAAATCGATGGCAAGTCGATTCTAGACTTCCAATTGTCTTTGGTCTTTCCTGGGACGTTTAATACGGTATTCATGATGTTGTCAAAGAAATTCTTTTCCACATGCATGACATCTATATTATGCCGCAGTAGATGATCTTTCTAGTACGGTAAATCCCAAAAAATACTCTTCTTGTGCCAATTGTGATATTCCCCACAACCGTCGACTGGGTAATGACCATTTCCCCCACATTCAGGAGTTTGCTCTGCACCAAAATCTCGTAATTGTTCCAATATGCTATGACCATCTATCTCAGGAGGTGGACCATGAAACACTCGTACATCCATCTTGAAATGTCGTTTAGACTTACGATATGGATGATTGGGCGGCAAAAAACACCTATGGCAATCAAACCATGAAGTCTTCCTGCCGTGCTGCAATTGGAAAGCTGAAGTATTGTCTTGGCAATAAGGACATGCCAATCGTCCATGCGTTGACCATCCAGATAACATACCGTATGCCGGAAAATCGCTTATGGTCCACATAAGAACCGCACGCATGGTGAAATTCTGTTTCACTAAAACATCATAAGCCAGAACACCATGCTCCCATAACATCTGCAACTCATAAATCAATGGTTGGAGGAATATATCGAGCGACCGTCTTGGATGCTCTGGCCCGGGAACTAGAATTGAGAGAAACAGGAACTCGCGCCGCATGCACAAAGATGGAGGCAAATTGTAAGGTGTCACGATGACCGGCCACAATGAATATTTCCTTCCATGCTTGCCAAACGGGTTGAAACCATCAGTGGATAAGCCTATGTATACATTCCGTCGTTCACCGGCAAAATCTGGATACAGTGATTGAAAGTGTTTCCACGCTTCCGCGTCAGAAGGATGCGTGATATCTCCATCTTGACTATGCTCTGCATGCCATCTCATAGCCGATGTTGTGCGGTTTGATTCGTACAGCCTCTTCAACCTCTCCGTTAAGGGTAAATACCACATCCGTTTGAATGGAATCTTCACCCTGCCACTTGTATCCTGAAAACGGGGTTTGCGGCAAAATTTACATTTATTTCGGTTCTCGTCTTCTCTCCAGTATATCATACAGTTGTCGATGCAGACATCTATAACCTGGTAGGGCAAACCAAGACCGGCAACAAGTTTTTGTATCTCGTAGTATGATCCGGGGGCCAGATTATCTTCTGGCAAAATATCTTTCACGAACTCGGCGACAGCATCCACACATTCTTCGGACAAATTGTAATCAGTCTTTATGTTCATCATCCTAGTAGCAGACGATAACGGTGAATGGCCATCCCTACAACCGCTGTATAGTGGTTGCTTTGATGCGTCTAACAACTCGAAAAACCTTCGAGATTCTAAATTAGGCTCTTCACCCCTATCACCCTCATACCCACCCGACTGCATATTATTCTCTCTATACGCATCATTAACCATCGCAACCGTACTTACCCCAACATCTACTTCCGTTGTACGTTCCCCTACGACATCAGGAAAATAAGGTTGATTGCTACTAGTACTACCATATTCATAATTCCTTTCTCCATGTAAATACCAAACCTTATATCCCGGTCTAAAACCATATCTATATAAGTGATTCCAAACATTATGAACGGCAACACTAATTCTATTACAGCAATTAGAACAAGGACATTTAATATCCTGACCTTTTTTTGCTGCGTCTACATTACTGGGTAAATTCATGAACTCCCATAATCCTTGAGCGTACTCGTCCCTTAATAAGTCCGAGCCCTCTTCCGTCATTGGCTCGTCCATCCATGCCCGAAAATATGAACTCATCTTTATATTTTTTTTGTTTGTCGAAATTTTTATCTGATGGAATTGAATGAACCGTTCTGCAAACTTATGTATAATAGATTTCCGTCAAGCCACCGTCGGACTTCCGTCAATATGTCCGACATATGACCCCGCCACATCCCATCGGCCACCGCAGACGATATCTCAACCACTCAAACTTTGCCGACATCGTAAACCGTCGGAATACCGTCCTAGTTTCCGACATATATAAGCCGTCGGAAATAAGTCCGATGACTCAGACGTCGCCGACATCGGAAATTTTTACTTCCTTCCGATTTCCGTCGATGTGGCGTCGCCATTTTGCGACAGAAAAAAAATCCGTCTCTATTCCGTCGGTTTTTCCCGACGGCTTTTTTGTCCGTCGGGAAAAACCGACGGAATAGAGACGGATTTGGTTTTCCTCGAGAACCCGTCGGGATTCCGTAGGAGTTACCTGACGGAATTCCGACGGAAACAAAATGTCCGTCGGAAATCTGCCTGTTTTCTTGTAGTGATTAATCCCTTAGTAACATAAGCAGTTCGATCTTGTCTAACTATGTAATTCGTTTTCTATGCTTTCATTTCTAATAATGGAAAGATTAGTAATCACTTTACCTAACATTACGGTTTATCAAAATATTTTGATAGGTAAAAATAAAATATCATAAATGTTGTGAAGATTATCGCGCTATGGATTTTAATTAATTGATTCAGTACACTGAATTGTAGGTATAATTGTATGGTCGGTTCACATTACTGTATATAGCAAAAATGAAATTGCCAACTACTATTATAATTCAGTAATCATTTTAGTCGATACCATTTAAATTAGGAAAAGAAATACGAAACTTCTGGAATCATACTGTAGAGAGGACTCTTTACAGGCTATCAAATGTCTTCTTCCGTCATGTATAGTATTTATAAATTGGAATTTTTTGGGGTTAAAATATGATTTTGATTATTCAACTATTTAATTTTTTTCTGACAGCTATCTCCAACTCTTGGTATTAATAAGAAAGCGATAATAACAACCATATCTAGGGGTGTCAAACGGGCCGGCCCGCGTCCGTGTGGACAAGCCCGCAGTTTTTTTTTTTAATTGGACAATAGGGGGCCGGCCCGTTTGACCCGCAGACTAAAATATGTGTGTCCATGTCCGTCCGGTAAGCTTAGCGGGTTTAGCGGTCCGGCCCGCGGGCATATGATCATGAACATAAACACAAACATAATTAATGATAACTTAAATATTAAGACAATAAAATAACAAAAAAAATATTATGAAAATCTATTATTGTTTAGACTGCAAACATAAATTCTAAAAATTCAATAACCATTGTCAAAAACCAAGATGTGAGCAAAAAAAGTCTCATCATCTTCATCAAATTTTTCATCCTCCTCTGCATATATCAAATAAAGTAACAATTAATATAGTAAAAATTAAGTTGTCTAATAATGAAAAATTTAGAAGAAATTTTATATTTACCATTTTCATATGCTTCAAAACCCTTTAACCAATTACGACTGCAGATTAGGGCTTGAACGTGTTTCGGAAGAAGACGACTTCTATACTTGTTCAAAACTCGAGCTCCAATGCTAAAAAATGATTCGGAAGCTACGGTTGTGATAGGAATGCTTAGAAGATTACAAGCCATCAAAGCCAATTCTCCATAGCGTGGAGAGTTATCTTTCCAATATTGCAATATATCCATACTTGCAAAAGTGTTAAAGTCCAACGGCGGTTCTTCAAGATAGACTTCCAAAGAAGACTTTCCACTTACAACAACATTGGTTTTGCGAAAGGCGAAAAAATCCTGTAATTATAAACAAAAAGGTATATAAAATAGAATACATATTCCTACAAAAGTGTAATATAATTCTGAAAATTTAAAACACATGCACACTTCTACAATCCTAAAACACATGCACACTATTATATTAAAATACAATTCAAGTAAATCATTTAGTGTAAATGGATTAATGCAGACGTCTAACAAAATTAGACTTGCAAACTCATGCACATTATTACACTCATGCAGCCATCTAATAAATTATGAAACAAGAATGGACTCTGCAGCCACAACGACTCTCTCGGTCTTTCCAACCATATATGTCTTCAAATATTCGTATTATTAACAGAATTTAAAAAAAAAAAGAGAAACTAACCCCGTAATTTTCGAAAATTCCTCCTTGTACTTTATCACCAACATCTCGAACGGTTTCACGCGTCTTTGAAGAATTGGAAACTGATTTGGACTTGCTCTCATATGCTTCAAATAAAACACGTAGTTTACCTCTTAAATGGACCAACTTTTCCTGACATGAACTCGGATCTAGCTTTGAAAAACAAAATTCCGCAATCATTAACTTAAACCTCGGATCAAAAACTGCCGCCATTGCAAGAACATCACTATATTCTTCCCAATACTTTTCAAACTTCGCTGTCATAGCGATAACCATATCTCTGATAATCTTATCTCTATTAAACTCATTACCTTTCAACCAACATTGTATCTTCCAAACTTGCATAAAATACCAGTTTGAAGTTGGATAAGTGGCTCCTGACATAAGACGTGTAATCTTATCAAATGGCTCCAAAAAATCACACATCTCCTTCATTCGTTTCCACTCATCTTCAGAAGGGAGACTATCGTAGTTTCTCGCATCAATCACTTTGAGATTACTAAAAGCAGCTCGATACTTGATAGCCCTATCTAGCATGTGAAACGTTGAATTCCACCGAGTTTTCACATCTAGTATCAAACCAACCTTCACTTCTAAACCAACTGTCTCTACACATCTCTCAAATAGTTGCTCACGAGACTCAGAGGCTTTAACATACTTAATACTATCCCTGATCTTATCCAAAGAATCTTTAATGACTTTCAATCCGTCTTGGACAATAAGATTAAGAATATGAGCTGAGCATCTCATATGAAAGAACTCCCCTTTACACAACAAATCATTCCTTAACCTAAGCTGTGATTTCAAAATATCCTGCATAGAATCATTGTTGGTAGCATTATCTAACGTGAAGGAGAAAACTTTTTTAGCAATTCCCCATTCCTCCAATTCATCTAGAAGCTTCATTGCTAAATTCATACCCGTATGTGAAGGCGGTAAAGCACAAAACGTTAGAATCTTATTGTTCAATCTCCAATTGCTGTCAACATAATGCGCAGTCAAGCACATATAACCCTCTTGAGTCGTAGCAGTCCACAAATCAGAGGTAAAACAGATTCTTCCAGGAAGATCAGCAAGTTCTCTTTTCAACTTCTCTGCCTTATTTTCGTAAAACTTGTTAACATCTGCTGCTGCTGTGTTCCGACTAATGAACTTGACATCTGCATTCAAATACTTCCACACAGATCTAACTCTCTCATATTCAACGTAAGCAAAAGGCAGATCATGCTGAATAATAGTCATAGCTACCATATCCCGAAAAACCATATGATCTATCTTCCTAGCATGCAATTTTGCTTCAGCATTAATCATCACTTTACCAATATCAGTTTTCGGCTTCTTGGTGCAACTGCGAATATGACGTTTATAAGTATTCGTACCGTGAGTGTGAGAATTATACGCATAATCTTCCTTGCAATGGATGCACTCTGCCCTTTTTACTTTGTTTCCCTTCTTGTCAGTCTTAGTAACCACCCTGAAATCTTCCCACACAGGTGATGTCTTCTTTCTCTTCGATTTTGGTTTCTTTCCTTTATCATCATCCTCTTCATCATCTTCAATCTCAATGCTAGTTCTTTAGGTAGACTTCGACGATCCTGCAATAGGTTTTGTTCCAACATACACCATATACTCTTCTTCAGCTTGTAACTCGTCATTAAGTCGCTGAGATTCCAAATCTATCGAGCTCGAGTTTTTGGGATCCTAAGAATCGTGTACAAAATTCAAAAGAATGATCAGTAAAAAAATCAAAATATCCTAATCAAGAGAAAAAATTGTGACTAGTAGAGATTGTAAGTACCGACTTTTATTAAGCCATCTTAAATCAAGACATTCAAGAGTAAAATCATGATTTTATAAGTCAAACAAATCGAAATCAAATTACACAAAAAAATCAACAAACTCTGAGATAATTTGATCAACTTACCATCGCTAAAATTCGAAGATGAAGCTGAGCTATTGAGTTCGGTGATCGTTAGTTTTGTATTATCGTCGAAGAAAAAGCTGAGCTATGGAGTCCGGTGATCGTAACTCGTAGTCGTAAGGTACTAAGGTCTGCTCTGTTTAGGGGTAGACTCTGTTTTTATTTATAACATGAATTCATATCTAGGTTTCTTAACAAGTAAGACTCTCTACTTTAATTAAAAGGTTTTAATTTTCAATCAAAGGCCACGATTTTTCTTTTAAAACGATCTGACGATCAACATCATTAGAGGGTGTTAAGTTTGAATCAAAGGTCACGATTTGATGTCCCAAAAGCCATCTCACGATCAAAAATCATCTTCGTTTAATGAAGAACAAATTAGGTCAACACAGGTTACACAGCGGCAACGTTTAATGAAGAAAGTTTGCGGTCTACCCGCTTCACCCGCTAACCCGCACCTGTCCGACCCGCATTACCCGCAGCGCATAAATTGCCCGACCCGCTAGCCCGCAAAATAATGAACAAATAAAAATAAGTTCATACCCGCCCCGCAATGATCTGTAACGGGCCATGCCCGCGGGCTTGTGTCCATTTGACATCCCTAGCCATATCCAACGGTAACAAGCACAATACGCAGTTACGCACATGGCATATACGAAAAATACAATAGCTGTCTTTTAAATAGTATTAGAAAAGTATATAGCTCTTAATCATTTATTTTGTAACGATCATATCATATACATAGGCACAGAGATAAGATAATTGCTATTAATTTTTAAAAGTAATATACTTACCGGTGGGTGGATCGAGTAGATAGAAAGACTAACATGATACGATAGTCCGTATATACATGGTGTATGTATGCATGTACATTGTTTCTCTCTCCAATTATTGTTACATATATAATACCGAGTTATGTTTTGTGCATTAGAGCATGTCTAGTGTCTCCGATAGACATGCTCTTAAAGTTCCCATTAAGGGTGTCTTAAACAATTTTCAATTAAAATTTAAACATTGTTGTGATTTAAGATACTCTTGATTTTTTATTTTATCCAATGGAGACACCAACTTTGGATGTCTTAAAGTCAATAATTATTTATCCAAGTAAAACAAGAACAAGTTCAAAGTTTGAAAAAAACATCAAATTCAAAGTGAAACAAGAACAAGGATGCTTATTATAAACTAGGTCCAATCCTAATACTTATACACAGTATTTGTCACACAAGTAAATCAATGTTCTTGATTGGTTTAAGCCACAATAGATAGAGAAAGATATTGAATTGATTGCCCTCATTAGCTTAACTACATCCCACTTAGTCTAAGCACCATACAAATAACAAATCTCTATGAATAAAGAACAAAGAAGGTATGAAATGAATTACCTAGGAACAGCAAGACCACCAAGAAGCTTGTAACGAAGAGACTCAGCTTGAGCAATGGCACAGAGACCTCTGTTTTTATCCTTTTCAGCGTAAAGCTCAACACTTTCCACAGGAAAATTTGAACCTAAATCACTGCATCAAACCTAAATCAAACACAAAGATTGCAAGAACAATAAAATGCAAAGAGCCATTGTAACTTTTTGTGGTCTACTGAATTATCAAAATTGAAAGAACACCAAGCAACCAATCCAATGTTGTTCAAGTAAGATATAAACCATTGCATCAGTAAACAAGATTCAAGCGAAGAAAGAAAATAGATTCAGAAACATTATGGTTAAATAAATCATGTGATTTTAATTCCATTGTCGAGATGATCTCATACTAAGTGCAATCGATTATAATGTTTCTTCTTTCGGCAACAGTAACATAATCGATTATTGAAACAAAATGAGTCCATGGAAACAGAAGGAATTCACGAATCGAACCGAAAAATAATCTCAGAGATGAAGAAAGGAGCGAAAGCGATTACCGTCGAACCAGGTCCGATTGATCGATCGGCAGCGAGACGGCAATTAGCCTCTGGTGAAGGATTTTATGATTGATTTTTTTCCTCATCCACTCTCGTTATGCCACGTCGACGGGTCTTCCCCTGAAAAAAAATCTAATATTAGACCAGTTCCAAATAATTAAGATCTGCAAATCTTGTTGTTAATCGTATTTTATTAATTGGACCCTTTTAATTAGATACCTAAAGATGACCAATGCACATGGTCTAACGATTTCGTGTTTGATTTTATTAACACGGTTTCTTCCGGTTTATCTTGGACCATTTGAAAAACTTTGGACGGTTCCGAACCAATGAATAAACAAACCATGATACCAATCGGTTCTAAAGCCAAAGCATTGTCTATGGTCTTTTTACTCAAAACCCCCCCATTTTCTTGTTATGCATTTGCATGTTAATTATGCAAGTTGAAAGTATTTTTTTTTGTTAGTAAATGCAAGTTTATTAATCACAAACGTATATTTTATTTGCTCGAATTTAATATTTTATCTGTTTTAGTTGATTAATAACACTATGAATTGAGTAAAAAATGAAGTGGAAGAAAAACAAGCGCGAAGAGAAGAAAAACATACAATTGCTAAGAACAACAGATTAAATACTTTTAAAGAAATGATTGTAATATGCAAACGTGGCTCACCCAATTGTGTAGCACCACAAGTCTAATGACCGACAAAACTTGAATAATTTCGCGGTTTGTATGTTAAATCAATCATCTTTCGCTTAATAAATCTCATTTCATTTCATTTTTATAAAAACGATTTCTTAAGTGGATAGGAAATATTCTCTACTATGTGTTAAGGAAACATAATATACTTTCTTATCAATTAGTGTAATTTGGTGAGTAAATCTCTCCACAAATATCTCTCTATAATTACTCTAGGATCTCTGTATATATAATCACGATTACATCATATGATTGGTAAATACCAAATACATTTGTGGTTACAACTTTCTCATACTTAATTATACTTTATTATTAATGTTTTGTCAGTCGTAACCCTTCTCTCTTTTTATACCTCAATCGTCGTCTTCTTCTTCTTCACCAACTCTAATTCACTCTTTTCGAATTACAAAAATCTCTTTGTTTCTTCAACTTTCTCTCTCCAAAACCAAATCTTTAGAGAGACTAAAAAAAAAAACCATGAATTCAAAGATCATTGTAACTTTCTTGATCATGGCTCTTTTCACCACCTCATGCCTCGCTCAAGCTCCAGCTCCAGCACCGACCACAACCGTCGCTCCTCCTCCTCCCCCGGTCGTCACACCTCCTCCGGCTTCTGCTCCGGCACCGATCACCACTTCACCACCTGCAGCCACCCCTGCACCCACCGTGACTCCTCCGTCTTCCGCTCCTTCTGACGTTCCCCTCGCTTCTCCACCTGCACCGGAAGGTCCCGGAGTTAGTCCCGGAGATCTTGCTCCGTCTCCTTCCGACGCCGCAGCTCCTCCACCTAATGCTGCTTTCTCCAACAAAGATTTCGCCGCCGGTACTGTTTTCGCTGCGGTTGTTTACGCCGTCGTTTTGGCTTAAGACATTTTAAAAACATTTCTGTTTTTTTTTTTTTCATTTTTATTATAGTTACAGTGTTAATTTCGATTTGATTTATTTTCGTGATGAGTTTGGTTTGATTGATCGGGGATTGGTATATTATTACGGTGGAATTTGTATGAGATATTTACACGTGGTTTGTTGTCGAGGTGGAATATGTTTTTATGTAAATCCAGTAATAGCTTAATAAATTATTTCGTTACTTTCTTTCTTTGCTAAAGAAAATTTCACATGGTTCATCACTCTTTTTGAGTATTTCATGGATAAAAAAGGCAAAATTCAGAATTATGTAATTCTACAGACTTCCGCGGATCCGATTCCTGTGAGATACAGAACTGTAAATCATGTTCTTGGCCTTTTTCTTTTGTTATTAATTGGAGTTATCTTATTGAGCTACTATGAGTCCAAAATAATTAGTTTAAATAATTTTGAAATCCGGATCTGAGATCTATTCAGTAGTATTTTATATTTGCTTAATGCTGTTTACCGTGATCTTTATCAACCGAAAATAGCTGACGTAAATTGTAAAATTATTTTCACTAAACTTATAAAAAAAATTGTTTTAAAAAATGTTTTTATCGTTTCTGTCTTTTTAATTTTATTGCATGTAGTGTAATCAATAATATTCTATAGCCTCTTTATTGATTTGTTACATTTATGTTTTTTTAACATCAACTTTCATTCTTCTTATGAAACAGAGTAATTCAAATGTAATATTGGTATAATAACACAACTGGGAACATAAAAATGAGATAAGAAAAAAAATATTGTTACAGATTAAACAATAGTACAATTTAGAAGAAAATTAATACTACATATTAAATAGAAAAAGTCAATTTACACACTAATTATCTTTAATCTTCACCTACCACTCTTTCTACTGCTTTTGATTCCTTTGTAGTATATTTCTTCCCAAACCCCAAAAAACACAAAAAAAGAACGACGAGAGGAAGCTTTTCAGTGTTAAAAAGCCCTCACACGGCGGAGGAAGACGAAGGAGGATTGAAAAACAAAGTTTGGATTGAGACAAAGAAGCTATGGCAAATCGTTGGTCCGGACATATTTAGTCGACTAACTACATATTCAATGATTCTAATAACTCAAGCTTTTGCTGGTCATCTCGGAGATCTCGAACTCGCCGCGATCTCCATCGTTAACAACGTCATCGTTGGTTTCAACTTCGGTCTCTTGGTAATCTATCTATACAATCTTCAAGTGTTAGTCAACCAATTTCTTTTAAAAATAATAATTATTTGAGTACTATTGTATTATTAAACCGTATAGCTTGGAATGGCGAGTGCGTTGGAAACGCTATGTGGACAAGCGTTTGGAGCAAAGAAGTATTACATGTTGGGAGTTTATATGCAACGTTCTTGCATTGTTCTCTTGTTTTGTTGTGTCCTCTTGTTGCCGATTTATATTTACACAACTCCGGTTCTCAAGTTTCTTGGTCAACCTGATGATATAGCTGAGCTTTGTGATATGGTCAGGTTTTACCCGAAATAAAACACTGCAAGTGCACAGGCACGCAGTAGTATATTCAGGGATCGAATCCACAGAGATCAATGGCTTACACAAGAAACTATAGATAATCGAAATAAGCTAAGCAGGAAAAAGTGGTTTTGATTTATGTTAACTAATTAAAGACAAGATTGCAAGTAAAAATGATTTAAATTCAGATAAATAAAGGCGTTAGGCATTAAGGGATTCTCAGGAAATCACATTCATAAACCAAATAACTATTCATATTCTAATATGCATGCATCTTAAACTCAAAACACTGATATAAATTGTTCCACTTCCGTGATAACAATTACTTTCCCTAGAGATCCGAGTGCCTAAACTTCCGTTTGGTCACGGCTATCCTAGACAAGCATTATAGTTCAGGTTTGATCAGTTCATAATACTCTATAACTAACATTCCGAATTGTTATAACGCATTACTCATCAACAGTAGTTCCAGAGATACACAAGCTTTCGGAATGTGTATCAACCTAAAATCTAGATATCAAGTGGCCAGTTCAATCCTAGCATTATGCCTAACAGTGATGAAGATGGTAATTGCTAAGTAATCTATCTGTGTCTAGTTTAATCTGTGAGATCCATTGAAAACCCTAAAACCTAACTAAAGAACTACTCAGACATGATTAAAGAGCAAGCAAAAACCATGGATGAAAATAGCATAATCAATAGAATAGAAAAGTAATAAGGTTCAGAAATCTTTTCCAAAGGTAGATGAGATGTTCTCCTTGCTTACAAAAACGTCTGATAAAAGAAATAATAGAGATCGTGTCTCATAAAAACGAAACCCTATGGGTTTATATAGGATAAAATAGAATCTGGAAAATTTCCTAAAAATCTGGGGAGTGGACTGGTCGGTCTGGAATCGGGACCGGTCGGTCCCGTTTCCAGAACTTAAAATGTCTTCACGTGATCAGCCTGGACCGGCCGGTCCTTGTTGTGGACCGGTCGGTCCCGTTTCCAGGGGCTTGGGTCTTCAAATCTTTGAATCATCAAGTGGACCGGTTGGTCCTTGGTGTGGACCGGTCGGTCCGAGCTTCAGAAAACTCGGGTTTTCGCCTAAATGCTTGAATCTCCTTTCCAAACGCATGTGGTTCCAAATCTTCGAGTATGGATCTAATTATCAACTCAAAACAACTCAAAAGACTCTGAAAACTCGTTAAGTTCGTGGTTAGGAACGTCCAAATTCACGTTATATCAACTCCCCAAGACTTAAATCTTTGCTTGTCCTCAAGTGAAGACAAACTAAAAATAGATTCAAGGGAGCTATAAAAACCAAACTAACCTTCGTGAGCTGAATGCAATCCTTTAGGACCCCACAGATATAATACTAACAACCCTGAAAACTCATAAACAGATCAAAAACCAAGATGGTACTTCATGTACTTTGCCAAATACATAGCAATGTTACCATACTCAAGTTCCTATGTCTCAGCGACTCGACACCTGGGTCCAGAAATCTTACCAAAGGGAAAATGTCCGTCGCATAAGGGTTAAGGATTTGGGTTATTTAGTGGTGGCGTGAAAGTGTTTAGGCTAACCTCAGTCGCGGCCGAATGCAAGTCATAGCACAAAATCACAAGAGAACTAAATCCAAGGATGATGCACAGCTTTTCAAACTTAAGACCCATTTCCTTTTTATATGAAAACTTTCTGCTTATCTAAAGAACTAATGCAGAGAATAAGAAATAGCAATGTGCTTATAACTATGCATGTAAAATCTGAAGCTTTATTCTAATCCCTTTCAAATTTTTTTATTTTATTTTTTATTATGAGTTGGGGATTAGTTCTAGCCTTTTCCTATGGAAAAGTGATGAAAAACGAAAAGAAATGGATGAAGAAATGAAAAACTCAAAATCCTAAGCAGAAAGTTTTGAAGTGGTACCAAAATGTCTTTAGAATGATAGGCTGGCCGGACTACGTCTCCATAGTTTTTGCGCTTGAGTGCATGTCAATGTCTTAAATAGAATGCATGAGGTTTGAAAGAATGGTTAAGGTAAGGGTGTGGTACCTGACTAAAAGTGAGCCTGGCCATTAGGAGTCCTGAAGAGGGGATAGTGTTTGAAAAAGGATAGGACTCCTAATGTGGTTGATACTTCTTATGCGATTTCGAATTCCCTGAGTTAAGAAAACAGACCAAAGTAAAGAGTGTCAGCGTTAGCTTTCAAGGAGACGGGAGCCTTCTGGTAACACTGATCCGCCTAGGGCATTTTTAATCTTCCCATTGCTTTGGTTAATCACTGTTAATCTTAAAAATGTTAGCAAACATCATGTGGTCCTAGAATTGCATGCATATCACAAAGGTTTAGTACAAACTAAAAATAAGAAAATAGAAAACATAATTAGTACTAATAGTACTTCCCCCCAGACTTACTTCACACCGACCCGGTGTAAAAATAAATCCAAAGGAAAGAACTATAGAAAAAGGGAAAATAAAATGAAAAGAAAAAGAAAAGTAAAGAAAATCTAACTTCGTCATCAGAACTCTGGACCGGCCATCGTCTGAGCTCAAATCGGTGGAATGTAGACGCGTGCGACTCCCAGAGTGATTTGTGTAGCACGAGACCGACCGTTCTCATGTCTAGAAGGAATGGGGCTTCGGCGAACGGACGGGACCGACCGGTCTCGGTATGGGACCGACCGTTCTTGTCACGGGATCGTCTGTTCATGCATGGGACCGACCGGTCTCATCATTGGACCGACCGGTCTGACTTCCAGAGGCCTTAAGAACATTGCACATTGAGGGACCGATCGTTCTGGGGGTACGGATCGGTCGGTCCGAGATCCAGGGATGTCTATGGGTCATGCTCACATTACGGACCGACCGGTCTCACAAAGAGACCGACCGGTCTCACTTCCAGGGACCTTAAGGGGCCTCTTGAACTACGTGGACCGACCGGTCTCACAAAGAGACCGACCGGTCTCAGGTCCAGAGATGTCCCTTGGTGCGTTGAGCCTTCAGGACTGACCGGTCTCACAAAGAGACCGACTGTTCCTAATGTCAGAGGTCTAATCCAAAGTGTTGGTGACGAAAATTCCTAAGGAAAGCCAAAGAGAAAACAAAAACAAAGGTAAAATTGAAAAATGAAAAATAAAAGAAAGTATGTACACTCACCGGTGGGTTGTCTCCCACCAAGCGCTTTGTTTAACGTCGTTAGCTCGACGTGTGTGCCTTTCAGGGTTGATCAGGTGGATCATCAAGAGGGATCACAACACCCTCTTGGAGAAAAATAGTGTGCTCGTACGGAGTCCCAATGCCTATTGGATAGAAGTTTATGTCTGTGGTAGACTGACTAGGAAGAGCTGGGTCCTCTGTGACTTGATCAATGACATCATCTGGTTCTTTAATCAAGAAAGGTTGTCCCTCGATTACAGGCTTCTCCAGCAGCTTGTCCATTTTAAATTTCAGCTCAGTGTCTCCCAGTTGGAGGTTAATGCGTCCATGCTTGAGATCAATCATTGCACCGGTTGTGCAAAGGAATGGTCTTCCCAGGATGAGAGGATCTCCTGGTTCTTCAGCTATGTCAAGCACCACAAAATCTGCAGGGACAAAAACATCACCAATTAGAAGTTGTACGTCCTCAAGAACACCTATAGGACGTTTAACAAATTGATTGGCAAATATTAAAGAAATCTTAGAAGAATTGAAATCTTTAAAGCCCAGTCGTTTTGCTACGGAGTATGGTATGATGTTAACACTAGAGCCTGAGTCGCAGAGTGAGCGAGGAAAAAATGTAGAGTTGATCTGGACTGAAAGTTCAAAGTGACCAGGATCTCCAAGCTTTTTCACTGTCTTATTCTGCAACACAGCATTGCACTCCTCAGTTACCAGAGGGATCTTGAGTGTCAGATTGTTTACCATTTCTCTGCATTCTGCATCTTCCAAATCCTCCTGAGATTTCCTAGGATAAACAGGGTAAGGTGCCTTGGGGACATAAATGCGAATCGGAAGACTGTTCACCGGACCGACCGGTCTGATGGTAGGACCGGTCGGTCCCACATCTCCTGGAGAATCGTTTTCCCTTACAGAAATGGCATAACACTCCCTTTTTGGATTCTGCTCTCCTTTAGCCGGAAGAGTCCCTTGATGTCGCTTAACAGCTTCTGCTTGCTGTGCCACTTGAGTGTCCAACATCTTCAAATGAGTGGTCATAGCTTATAGTCGCCCATTGATGTCTGAAATGGCGTTGGAACTCTGTTGCTGATTAGCTAGCATAAGCTGCATCATAGCTTTGAGCTCATCGTTGAGATTGGAGGCTGGAGGCTGGAGGTGGAGGAGCTTGTTGTCTAGGCTGGAATTGATTCTAATTTTGGTACCCGGAGCCTGAACTCTGTCCATACTGCCTCTGATAGCCAGCATTATAACCTGTAAATCCTTGAGCAGGAGGAGTTGTTCCTGATGAACTGACAAATGGTGTCTGAGCTGGGACTGCAGCTTGCTGAGGATAGACCTGATCTTGTGGGTTTGCAACATTGGTGCTTCTGTAGGATAGATTAGGATGGTTTCGGTAGTTATTGTTGAAGCCTCTGTTCTGCCCAATTCCTTGGCCACCTACATAGTTGACCTTTTGAGTACCCTCTGAAACCAATGCAACATCCTCTGAGTGAGCGATCCCGACCATAATGATGCCATGATGGCTTCCTTGCATTAAGTCCCTGATCTTAGCAGCTGTCAGCTCTGCTATCTCTGCTGCAGATGGTGTGTCAACGCTGTAGATCCTCTTTGATCGATCATACTCAGCACATTAATTGCTGTAACTCTGCGCCATATTATCTATCAACCGGTAGGCACCTTCTATGCTCTGGGTCATGAAGTCACCATTTCTGGAGGAATTAAGACTATTCTTGTATTCCCAGATGACTCCATCGTAGAAGGTCCTGAGCATCTGCTGCTCGGTAAATCCATGGTGGGGGCATTCCCTACGGTACTCCTTAAACCTATCCCAGGCTTCAGCAAATGATTCTCCACCTTTCTGCGTAAAGTTGCTGATCCTGACTCTAAGCTGAGCTGTCTTGGACTTGGTGTAGAAGTAGTCCAGGACGGCGGCTCTAGCTTTATCCCAGCCGTTCAGAGAGTATGGAGGAAGTGACTTGAGCCACCTCAAAGCTTTGTCAGCGAGAGAGTGCTTAAACAGCTTGCACTTGAGGTAATCAGCTGGTACCCCATTAGCCTTGGTCGTCTCGCAGACTTCTTCAAAATTCTCTATATGATCCATGGGATTCTCAGAAGCCAACCCATGGAACACGTGTCTTTCTACCATATTGATCAGCTGTGCCTTAATCTCGAAGTCATTCCTCTGAATCTTTGGGACACGAATGGCTGATCTGTTCTGGTAGTAGGTGTGGACATTGTCCCCTTCTCCAATCCCTCTCTGCGGTGGAGGATTATGTCCTTGTGGAGGCACTTGTTGTGCCATCATCCTAGCAAACTGCTGCTGCATGTTCTGCATCTGTTGTTGCACCGCGAGGGCGCTAGCAGCAGTTGCAGCACGAATCTGCTCTATTTGGTCGAACAAAGTTGTCTGAAGAGCCTCGTTATTAGCTTGATCCACTTCGTCCATAACTGGCAAGAGGTTTCTTTGAGATCTGTTAGACCTTTCTAGCCTGGCTAATTCTTCGTTAGTGAATGATATCAGAGGTTCAGTGCGATTACTTCTCCTCTGCATACACCTAGAATCACAAGCTAAGACAAAAACAAAAACAAAAACGAATTTAGAAAGTACTTAGACAAAATTCACAAATTAAATTCGATGGCAAACACAATTAGTCCCCGGCAACGGCGCCAAAAACTTGATATGGTCAGGTTTTACCCGAAATAAAACGCTGCAAGTGCATAGGCACACAGTAGTATATTAAGGGATCAAATCCACATAGACCAATGGCTTACACAACAAACTATAGATAATCGAAATAAGCTAAGCAGGAAAAAGTGGTTTTGATTTATGTTAACTAATTAAAGACAAGATTGCAAGTAAAAACGATTTAAATTCAGATAAATAAAGGCGTTAGGCATTAAGGGATTCTCAGGAAATCACATTCATAAACCAAATAACTATTCATATTCTAATATGCATGCATCTTAAACTCAAAACACTGATATAAATTGTTCCACTTCCGTGATAACAATTACTTTCCCTAGAGATCCGAGTGCCTAAACTTCCGTTTGGTCACGGCTATCCTAGACAAGCATTATAGTTCAGGTTTGATCAGTTCATAATACTCTATAACTAACATTCCGAATTGTTATAACGCATTACTCATCAACAGTAGTTCCAGAGATACACAAGCTTTCGGAATGTGTATCAACCTAAAATCTAGATATCAAGTGGCCAGTTCAATCCTAGCATTATGCCTAACAGTGATGAAGATGGTAATTGCTAAGTAATCTATCTGTGTCTAGTTTAATCTGTGAGATCCATTGAAAACCCTAAAACCTAACTAAAGAACTACTCAGACATGATTAAAGAGCAAGCAAAAACCATGGATGAAAATAGCATAATCAATAGAATAGAAAAGTAATAAGGTTCAGAAATCTTTTCCAAAGGTAGATGAGATGTTCTCCTTGCTTACAAAAACGTCTGATAAAAGAAATAATAGAGATCGTGTCTCATAAAAACGAAACCCTATGGGTTTATATAGGATAAAATAGAATCTGGAAAATTTCCTAAAAATCTGGGGAGTGGACTGGTCGGTCTGGAATCGGGACCGGTCGGTCCCGTTTCCAGAACTTAAAATGTCTTCACGTGATCAGCCTGGACCGGTCGATCCCGTTTCCAGGGGCTTGGGTCTTCAAATCTTTGAATCTTCAAGTGGACCGGTCGGTCCTTGATGTGGACCGGTCGGTCCGAGCTTCAAAAAACTCGGGTTTTCGCCTAAATGCTTGAATCTCTTTCTCAAATGCATGTGGTTCCAAATCTTCGAGTATGGATCTAAATATCAACTCAAAACAACTCAAAAAACTCTGAAAACTCGTTAAGTTCGTGGTTAGGGACGTCCAAATTCACGTTATATCACTTTGCGGTGTCGTTGCCGTTTGGGTCATACCGCTACATTTTGCCTTCGCTTTCTCTTGCCCGCTTCAACGTTTCCTCCAATGCCAGCTCAAAAACCAAGTATTTATAATCTTATATATATATATATATATATATATATATATATATATATGATTGTGTCAAACGTAATTTTTCTAATAGTTTTTCTTTCGATTATTTAGGTGACTCCGTTTGCGGCTGCGGCTGCATTGGTGGTTCATCTTTTAGTGTGTTGGTTGTTTGTGGACAGGTTGAAACTAGGAGTCATCGGGATAATGGCTACGATTAGTATGGTGGGTCAATGTTCTTGTTCTAGTAGCTTACTCTACTTGCGGTGGCTGTCCATTTACTTGGACCGGCTTCTCCTCCGAAGCCTTCACCGGACTTTGGGAATTTCTTAAACTATCAGCTTCTTCTGGCGTTATGATTTAGTACTAAATGAGTAAATGGTATATATATATATATATATATATATATATTTTTTTTTTTTTTTTTTTTTTTTTTTTTTTTTGTGACATTTCTCTAATGAGTCCGACCCAACTTTTGACAGTAGATATATATATTATTTTTTTTGAACAGTTTGGAGAATTGGTATTATCGAATATTGATTATAATGACTGGAAATCTCGATAATGCTCGAATAGCCGTTGACTCTTTATCCATATGGTAAGTCGTTCTTATACATATATTACAGTATAATTTGTGTTTCTTCACTATAATAGGGGAATTTTTTTATCTTTTGTTGTATGTATACGTGATTAACTTATGAAACTATTTTTTTTTGGCAGCATGGCGATAAGTGGATGGGAGATGATGATTCCTCTCGCTTTCTTTGCCGGAACAGGGTATATCAATATACATAAATAATATCCTAGCAAATGCATTAATACAGTTCTTTAGTATATTACTAATTTTGTTGGTTATTTTACCAATTTCTCTATAAAAGCCATAATATATTTTTGAAATTTATTCATGTACTATTGCAGTGTACGTGTGTGGCAAACGAATTGGGCTTCCACTTGGGTTTCTAATGGGATGGGTTTTTAAATTCGGAGTTATGGTAATTACAAATTTCTTTTACATTAATTCATTTAAACCATTTATATAGATTTGGGTTATTATATAGTAATGATGTCTTGTGAATTAGGGAATTTGGGCCGGTATGATTTTTGGAGGAACTGCAGTCCAGACAATGATCTTAAAAGTTTGATCACCATGAGATGTGCCTGGGAGAAAGAGGTAAATCAAATTCTTTTAAAACTTAATTTAACTTGCTGTTATTATCTTCTTCTTTTTTGTCATCTTGACTTTTAACATTACTGGATGGAATTCGAGAGTGAAATACATGGTAGGATACATAGACCGACTGTCAACGATTACGACATCGGCACCATAAACAAAGTCCGTTCACCGGGACACTAGAAAACTTAACTAAGAAAACATAAAAGCAGAGAGAATCGCAAGACCTAATGAAAACATCCTCATAGCCGGAACCTCCAAAAACCAGAAGCAAACAGAGACATGGACAAGTCCACACCTCAAAGACACACACACTTCTGACCTTTAGTCCTCGCTTGACAAATGGATCGACATCGGAAATTAAAACCTCAAGCAACTTTTTGGTGGCTAAACGGAGAAGCCTCACCGGAGACTATACGAGCTCCGTCGAATGATAGCCTGGGCCGATTAAGTCGAACAACACAACTTATAATCGTAGGAGGAGACAAGAGCTGGAACAGATCTCGCCCAGATCTGAAACAATAGATCGAGTGGAGGAAACCTTGAGAAAAGGCCGCCCAAAACCGATTCGCCGCCACTTGAAGGAACATGGACGGTATAGGGCCGAGACGATTATGAGCCGAAGAAACCTGAAACAAGGATGAGACCACACAACCAACAAGCGATAACTCCAACACCAAATCGAAAACGCACAAGAACAAGAAGAGATTAACACAAAAACTTTTACTTGGAAAAAATTCAAAGATAGATCTAGATCTAAAATTGAACCACCAAAGAGCAAAAGAGATTGGAAAATCCCAACTATAAACCGATTAAAACTACAAAAGACAAGCTAAACACACGACCATCTCACTCCGGTGCTGTGGAAGCCACCGGAGTAAAGGAACGGAGCTCAAATCGGAAGAAAAATTAGAGAGAAGGAAGAGAAAATAAACTTAGAGAGAGAAAATGATATATGCAGGAACTAACTATGACTTGCTGTTATTATCTTTTTATTAATTTATTTATTCTAAATGAATATTAAATAGTATTTTAAATGTAAAAATATATAATGGAACATAGCGATTATCTTGCAAAGGTTTTATCTAGTTTATGAAAAGACGTATTTACTTTTTTTAATGAAATTTGTAGGCGCAAAAAGCAAGTGCCCGTGTTAACAAATGGTCAAAATCAATAAAATGAATTTATGATGAATGGAACTATTAGATCCTTTTTCATAATTTTGCGCTCTTAAAACATTCGAGCATATTTTTTAAAAAGATGAATTGTGGAATTGTCTATTTATAATATGTTTAATAAATCTAAAACGAGGTATCATTTTAACTGACGGGAAGTAAAAGTGTTCATAGTAAGAAACAAACTTTACACATTTACAAGATGTAACTGTTTTTGGATTTGTGGTTTTCAAATTTACAACACTAGTTTTAGTTGGAACTCTACGTTTCTAACAACAAAAAATTCTCATAAATCATACTCCCTCTCCCTCCGTTTCATAATAGTTGTCGTTCTATAGTTAAATTTTTGTTTCATATTACTTGTCGTTTTATATTTTCAATGAATATCTCTTAATTTGTGTGAAAAAACTTAAAACATCAACTAAATTGAAATGGAGAGTATCATATAACTCAACTATGATGGTTAATATATGCCAATAAAGAAAATAATTAATGAATTAACGTTAAATTATGTTTTAATGAAACTTTACTTATTATTATGATAGATTATAACTCTTGGAATTGTTTTTTTTTTAATACGGATTATTGTAATGAAACGACATATAGAACCAGTGACCAGTGACTAGTGGCCTCGAATATTCTCTTATGAAATTCCAAGACCTGTTTCTTGAAATTTAAGATATTCCAAGACTAGCACTTGCTATAAATGAATAGATTCATAATTTGTTTGATTATATAGTACTTTAATTGCAAAATATATGCACCTCTAGATTCTCGATACCCTATAGGATACGATACTGCGAAACCAAACAAACCACGACGACCAAAATTTTGGACTATTTACATCCACATAATTACATTTACATTATTCTTTATTTTATTTTCTACACCAATTAATATATATACATATATTTTTTTTAAATACCAATGAATATTTTATTCTGAACCTTATTTATTACACTTGTCATTCAGAAACACCTCGACGTAAGAAACCAACTTGGAAAGAAAAATCCAACTCTTCCATCTAATATACTCAGTTTATTTTGGATGTAAATACAAAAATTAAACTTAAACACACAAAAAATAGCTATGTTGGATTTAAATACAAAAATTAAACTTAAACACAAAAATAAAAGGGCAATTTTCAAAAATACCACCATTTTTTTTAAACAACTTTTTCAACGAGCATGAATGACAGCGATTAAAACAATAATTTTCCGTAAGAAAGATTGAAACAAAAGGAATATTAACTAATTCAACAAAAGAAAGAGGAAACAAATCAGAACAATCAGAAAGTAGTCAATACGAAAAAAGAAATAAGTTATTACTTTTTGTTGTTGGTACAACTGCGGATTCACATACATGCAATGCAAGAAGCTTATTAGGAAAAAATATCAATTTTGTTAGGCATTCAATCAGATACATACATACCCATTATTGGGTAAGGAAAGCAATGATTTCGCTATGGACTCGAAACACATGTGGAAATATCACGTGCGTCTTACGTGTTTCGGTTGCTCAATGATCAACAGGACTCGAACTATGAAGATTTAAAATAAAATGATTTTTTAAGAGTTAGTCAACTCATTACATAATTCTCTAGATCAATCTCACATTCTCACTTAATCGAGATCTTTAGAATATACTATGGAAATTTTTAAAATCATATTAAAACTTATATAATTTTCAAATGTAAACTCCCTACCACATAATCCGGTGTTTGAAGATTTCAATAGTTAAATGTTCTTATTAAAACTTATATCATATTCTTTTAGTTAATTTTATACCTTAATAATACCAGTGGCAATCGTGACAGAGAATAGTCAAGCGAGTGTGTTGTGTTAGTATTAAATAAAAAAATTTTAAGGGCTTTCGGTATATTTAAGCAAAAATTATTATTTTCAACATTTGCAAATTTTGGTTGCCACATACTACATATTTAGAAAATTCTCTAAATTTCAGAAATAAATTAAAATATTATACAACAGACACAGCGTTTTGTAAATATATACATTGGAAAAAGCCAATTCATACACTACTTATCTCTCATCTTCACATTTATTTCCACTCCTTGCCTTTATATATTTCCTCCCAAACCAAAAAAAAAAAAAGAAAAAAAGAGAGAGAAAGGTTTTAACGATGAGAGGAAGAGGCGGAGAAGAAGCGGAGGAATCAAGAGTTTCACTGTTGAAAAGCCCTCACGAGGCGGACGAAGACGACGATGGAGGATTAAAGAAAAGAGTTTGGGTTGAGACAAAGAAGCTATGGGAAATCGTTGGTCCGGCCATATTCAGTCGTTTAACGACATATTCGATGCTTGTAATAACTCAAGCTTTCGCTGGTCATCTCGGAGATCTCGAACTAGCCGCAATCTCCATCGTTAATAACGTCGTCGTCGGTTTCAACTTCGGCCTCTTGGTAATAAATCGGGTCGTCTCGCACTTAAATAACCCCAAAAAATTATTCAGCGTATTCAGAGTAATTTGTATGTTCAAATTGTGTAGCTTGGAATGGCGAGTGCGTTGGAAACGCTATGTGGACAAGCGTTTGGAGCAAAGAAGTATTACATGTTGGGAGTTTATATGCAACGTTCTTGGATCGTTCTCTTCTTTTGCTGTGTCTTGTTGTTACCGACTTATCTTTACACAACTCCGGTTCTCAAACTTCTCGGTCAACCGGACGATATCGCTGAACTTTCCGGTGAAGTCGCCGTTTGGGTCATACCTCTCCATTTCGCCTTAGCTCTGTCTTTTCCGCTTCAACGTTTCCTCCAATGTCAACTCAAAAACCAAGTACGTAATCTATTTAATTATATGTTAAAAATTATAAAACGACATTTAAAAGTACAACTAAGAAATTGTTTATGTATAAGCTTACTGTAATAGCAAAAGCAATCATATTTGTTATGATCATTTTTTTAGTAGGCTAATAAATTTTTGCGGTTATTTAGGTGACTGCGGTTGCAGCTGCGGTTTCATTGGTGGTTCACCTATTAGTGTGTTGGTTGTTCGTGGATGGGCTTAAACTAGGAGCCGTGGGGACAATGGCTACGATTAGTATCTCTTGGTGGGTAAATGTTCTCCTTCTATTAGCTTACTCCACTTGCGGTGGCTGTCCACTTACTTGGAACGGCTTCTCCTCCGAAGCCTTGACCGGACTTAGGGAGTTTCTCAAACTTTCCGCTTCTTCTGGCGTCATGCTTTGGTACCAATTAATTTACATACATTTTGTGACATTTCTCTAATGAGTCCGACCCAATTTTTATCAGTAGATATGATGAGTTTTTTTTTTTACAGCTTGGAGAATTGGTATTATCGGATTTTGATTATAATGACTGGAAATCTTCAGAACGCTAGAATCGCCGTTGACTCTTTGTCCATATGGTAAGCGTTTCTTTACATTAATTTGTTTGTTTATTGCTTTGTTAATGTTATAAAATATGTTTTTCTATACAAGAATAGAAGAAAAAGTCATCAATCATATAAATTTTATCGCATCGTTTCGCACACGTCTACTTTTTGGCTTGTTTTTTTTTGTTGTTAAAAACTACTTTTTGGCATGTTGCGGAAAGGTTTTAACTGTTTTGTTTTTTATACCGTCAAATTATTTCTGAATAATTTTCTCTTTACACTTATCTTTTATGTATGATTTAACTTATTGAACAAACACATCTTAATTGGCAGCATGACGATAAATGGTTGGGAGATGATGATTCCTCTCGCTTTCTTCGCCGGAACCGGGTAAGTGAAAGCCACTGGCCCATTGCTAATTCTAAACTGGTTTATCGAATTGGATTCGGTTTGGTTTAATCCATTTTAATGCAACCATATAAAGAAGTTTGTTACAACGACCCATCAAATTTAAAGTTACAATGAATGCGGAAAACACAGAGGTCATGTCGGATTCGTGAATAACGTGTTTTTGTCTTTCAATAAGTAAAAGAAAAACAAAATACAAAGTACGTGTATTTGTTACAACTACAAATAGTAAATGCGTGTTGGAATTCACAATCAAAGCAATAATTCGATTAGCTAAATTAAGATACTGCTGAAAGTATAAAATATTTGTTTATACTATATTAAAAAATTACGAAACTGAAACCTAGAGTTTGGCATTTTGGCTAACAGTCTTACAACTTCTTCTATCTTCTTCCGTGTTTGCTTTTTATTCTTCTTGTTTTGTCGTGTTGTCTGAATAAAACTTGATACGAGGACACAAATTAGAGATGACTTGTCCTTAATTGCTGTCATAATCTAATCAATAACTTTTCTTGTTCACTTGTTTTATGTTAATGGCTTCCTTTTTCGTGTGGACACACAAGTAAATTAATTATGAGGGCCTTACGATCTTGACGAGTAGGAAAATAATAAATGTCGTAAATTTATGTCAACATTTATTTCAAAATTGCTATAGACGAGTACTTTTTAGGTGCCAAAAAAAATTGAAAGATTCTAGTGGTTTTGATTGCTTAGATATATAAACAAATCTTAAAAATTATAGATAGATTTATAACAAATTTTTGTTTTTATTTTTTGTTGTTGTTGCAGTGTACGTGTGGCGAACGAATTAGGAGCTGGTAATGGGAAAGGAGCAAGATTTGCGACGATTGTATCAGTAACACAATCGTTAATAATCGGATTATTCTTTTGGGTGATAATAATGATTTTCCATAACCAAATCGCTTGGATCTTCTCTTCAAGTGAAGAAGTCTTAACGGCCGTTAATAAACTCTCCATTTTGTTAGCTTTCACCATTCTCCTTAACAGCGTTCAACCGGTTCTTTCCGGTACGTCACGGTTTATTTATCTTTAAACTAATCCTGTTATACCGAGTCAACATTTTGTGTTGACTTTCTTACTCATGAGTTGTATAGGTGTCGCGGTTGGTTCGGGTTGGCAATCCTACGTGGCATACATAAACTTGGGCTGTTACTATTGCATTGGAGTTCCACTTGGGTTTCTAATGGGCTGGGTTTTTAAATTTGGAGTCATGGTAATGACACAATCTCACATTTAATTAAACTTAAAACCATTTATATAGATTTGGGTTACTAAATAACATGATTGTCTTGAAATTTTATCTATAGGGAATTTGGGCTGGTATGATTTTTGGAGGAACAGCTGTTCAAACAGCGATCTTAAGTTTCATCACGATGAAATGTGATTGGGAAAAAGAGGTATAAATTTAATAATTTTGTATACGTTTTGTTTTTGTCTTTGATTCGTTTGGATAACCGAATTTATGATGATGTTTTTTTTTTGCAGGCGGAGAAAGCAAATTCGCGTGTTAACAAATGGTCTAAAATAATAAAATAAAGATTTGTTGAATGCAACTAAAATCATTTTGTAGCTTAATTTTTTTATTTCTTGGAACATCTCATTATCTAATGGATTTTCTATATAATCCTATTAAGCAGAAACAAAAAATTCAGTATATTTGTTAGATAAATAAAAATTTCAACCGATCAAATCGGTATGTGTTATTTAGCAAAAAAAAAAAAAAAAACATCGGTATTTGTTAGTATTGAAACTTGAGACAATATATCCAAAACGGTTCAAATATTATAGAGGTCTTTATATATACTGTTACGTTACGTACTACAAAAATGTTTTAGAAGTTTGTTTCTAAAACAAGATATAGATATGGATTACATATAGATATCTTGTTAACATTTGTCAGTGTGCATGCGAAGCCCTTTCACATATGGACTGTGTTCCCTTATTTGGGCTATTGCAAGGCAACAACATGAATTACATGATATAAAGATAAACCGTGATAAGTTAATCGATATTCCTTTGGTAATTAAGAAATGAATTGAAACTCTATTAGGCTAATAGCTAATAAATCCATAAGGGCTCAAATACCATGTTTCAAGTTTGAGATGTTGTCATATCTATTGGAGTAAATCAAATTGTCTCGGAACGATTTTATATAATGAGATAAGATAGGTATGGGTCGGACCGCCCTAAACGAATTTGGTTAACAAAACAAATCACGACGACAGAAATGTCGGACTTTGAATTATGTGTCCATGTTTTTACCTTTTTTGCCATGGATTAATAGAATAGGTTCACAATGCATTTTGTAAACCAAATTGTTTTTATTATCAATGAAATATGTACTTTTTAGCAAAAAAAAAAAAAAAGGACTATTTACATCCACACAACTAGCTGATTCTTGATTTATTAGTTATTTACTCAAGATTTTTTTTCTATCTTTCGAACCTTGTTCATGTGATCATGTCTCAACGTAAAAAAGAAAAATTCACAAACCAAGAATTTGGCAATCCAACTTCTATCTAATATTGTCTATTTATTTTGTTTTGTTTGCATTTATATTTGAAAGTGAAAATCAACGTATAGCTCCTCCGCTCTTTGCTTTCTCCACGAATTAAATGTGTGTAGTTTTTTTTTTATAACAAAGGTGTTTAATTTTATTAGAAAGGCAAAATGTGTGTAGTTGGTTATAATTTATAATAGTTGATTATATACGATATGATAAGGGCCGGCCCTGAGTTCTTATGGCCACAAGCAAAAAACGAAAATATGCCGATTTAACAACTAAACTAAAGAAATTTTTAGGATTTGAGGATCAATTTGTTATCATAAATTTAAAAGTTGATATGAGGACACAAATATAAGCTTTGCCCGCCGGCCTTGGATAGAACAAAAAATGATGTCCTTACAACTATCAAAGAGCCTGACCGGTGGGTAGAAAAAGGAATTGAAAGTAATCAAAAGAGAATGAAAATTTTATATGAGAGGAAACTCTTGCTCCTTTCGTTATCATACGTTTTGTAGAAAAAGAAAATTCCTTCTGTTATTTTGTTTTTCAGTTGAATATTTTTTTCTCCTACAAAGCACTACATATACGACTTGACCAAGATCGGTAAAGTCATGCATGGATCCCTTCTAACTTAACAAGTGGTAATAGTAATTAGTATTGCCGAATCGGGTTGTGACTAGTTAATTTCTCTTTGATTCTTGAGAAACATCTCACTGTAAGAAAGCTTTTTGTTATCATTTTTTTTTTTTTTCAGCATAACCAAAAAAACTTTGACTGGTTATGTATCAAGAGTAAACAAAAAAAAATCACTAAATGATTTTAGCTTATGTATGTAACTAGTCAAACTTTCAGTAATATTGGGTTTATTCAATGTTGGTGGCACAGTCAACAATGTACTAGTTAGTGACCTAAAAGACGACGAATTTTCTAAGTTGTGGGAATCCAATTGCGAAGAAGAAACAAGAAGTTTAAAAAAAAAAGAAAAGAAAAAAAGAAACAAGAGTAAAATTGGATTTGGCTCAATTTGCTGAATTAGAAGCCTTTTTCCCAATTTTCTTCTGATCTCAATAAAGCTATTCAGAATCAACTGGCAAGAAGTCAACGATTGCGTGAGTTACTGAAACAATCCCAATGAGTTCCTCTCACAGTAAGAGAACAGATAATAACCATTTATACCGGAACAAATGGTTATCGGAATGGATTAGAAATTAGACAAGTAAGAAAATTTCTCGTTCAACTACGCACTTAATTAAAAGTACAGTATTGGGTTCAAGAATATTATGGACTTAAATTACTATCTTTAAACTACATAAGAAATTTGCACCAGATTTCAAACCAAAGGTATATATATTTTAAAATCATCATATATGTAAATTACGGGTAGGTAGCAAAACCAACAGTTACAGAATAATAATTAAACCTAAAGAAATAGATGTACTGTACCTCTTTTTTATGTGCATGGATGATTTTTTTTTTTTTTGAGAAAATGTGCATGGATGATTAACGACTAAAATAACATAATAATAAAAAAATATCGGAACAAATACAAAGTAACTTAAAACCAAACAAGATATTAATAATTACTTGGTTGGTACAAGTGTGGAATTCAGCGGTAAAATTCCAAGTCGTCAATGAGTCAATTGTAACTTACAAATAATTTGACTTGTAAAAAAAACGTGCAAATATGCATCTTCTCTTAAAAAAAAACATATGCAACTTCTGAATTTACAAATTACAACTAACTAGTTTTGGAAAAAAAATCAAAAAGTTGGAAACATAATAATTTGGGGGATATATTATGTTTAGCCATTTTGTCAACTATCAGACACATTTACCATCACTGTGTAAGCGGTGAGACCATGTCTAATAGGAAGTTTTTAAAGAGTATATTAACGATAGAAATAAGAAAAAAATAGAGAAAATAAGAGAGAGGAAGAAATGAGGTTCTCAAATAAAAGATTTAAGATACTATTTTTGAGAGTTTTTCAACACATATTTAGTTTTAATTGGCCCCTTTTTCTTTTAGCTCTTAATTTTTAATTAAAAACATGTATTATGTTATTAAATTTTAATTAAAATCATGTATTATGTTAAAATATTAATTCTTTTGTTTAAAACTCTATTTTAGAAACTTTACCAATGTACATGATCTGAGATCACAAGGGACTCTAACGCGTAGAAATTTAAAACGACGATACCAAAACCAAGAACCAAATATATCTTATCACATGCCTCTCACATTTTACGTTGCTCAATTTCAATATAACTCGAATTATGCACCTTTTTCAGTGTTAATCAACTTATCATAATCCACTTGATGACAAATCTCAGCAAACCAAACTCTTAAGACTGCTCAGGATTTTCATATCTTAGATTTTATGCAGAATCTTACACAAAATGCGGTGTTTTAATATTGCAAATTTGAAACTGTAAAATATTTGTATAACTAGAAAATGTCTCGCGCTATGCGCGAGTTTTGTTTTAAAATTTATTAGATTTGAAGATAAATAATATGTTTTATCTTATTATTTATTTTTAACAAAAACAACTAATTGTTTAGATCTATATTGGTTCCTAGTAAAAAATTAATAATAATTGACTTGAAATTAAATTAGTTACTTTTTTATTTATATTGCATCAACATTGAAATATAAAGTGATTTTCAACTTTTTCAATATTAGTGGTTACTATTTGAATATATTTGTTTGCAACTTTGTTAATTACATAAATACATAAATTTGACAACTAAATCAATTATGTTATCTAAACAATGCTTAAAATTTTATAGTAAAATAGTTCTTTATTGTAAAACCTCTTTCTACATTCTAATTACTTATCATTTTCTGCCTTTAAATTACTTATCTATTATTCTTGGATTATTATTTAATTTTATTTGAGATATTGTATTTAATTTTATAGTAGTATTAATTTTAATAATTAATCATATTTGACTAAAATTAATAATTAATTAATTATATAAATATGTGAAGACACGTGTCATCTTGTCAGAACTTGTTAACTTTAAAATATTATAAAGATTGACATTTCAAAATGTTTCCTACTTTTCTGAATGACTTTTAGAAAGAATTTTAGTAGTGAGTTATATATCTTTCTTTCTATGATATATACAAGTGTCTTTAGTAGTCTAGTGGCTCTTCTCCACTTAAATTACCTAGTTTAGCTGAGGTTCGAAACCCAGAAGAAACATTTTGAACGTTTTTTAATTAATTTTTTTTAGAGAAATATGTGACACATGTCGTCTGATCAGAGAAAGTTGGTTGTTGACAACCTTAAAATATTATAAAGATTGTAATTGCAAAAATTTCATTCTTGAATCGTTTACACACATACCACTCTTAAATTATTTTCTTACAAACATGTCATTTATAAATACGTTTTAAAAAATTTATATCTCAAAATTCTCAATCTTAAAAATAGTTTTGATCTCTAGCAAAGTTGAAATCTAAAAAACTAAACTCTAACATAACATGGTTAATCCAAACATAAATGATTTTAAAATTTGAAAATAGTGATAGTGGCATTTTTGCAAAGTGACATGCCAAAAATAACTTTTCTTAAAAGCTATTTTTTCTATTTTAAATTATTATTATATTCATTTTAAAATCATAGGAGTCGTGCCAGTTAAAACAAATATGTCTAGTAAGAGCATGTTTATTGGGGGGGATTTAGATGGATGCTTAGGGAAAAAAACAATTTTTTAATAAAAAGTTGTGTTAAAAAAATAGGAACCGGTGCTTCTTTTAGCACTTTAAGCACCGGGTGCTAAAGGCCACGTGGCGGTCTATCATTGGTCGGTTTTTCTTATTTATTTTTATACCTATCAATTTTAAAAAAAAATTTAGTTTTAAAAAAAACATATTACCCATCCTTAGTTTCTTATCAATTTTTTAAAAAAATTCTTATCAATTTAAATAATTTTTTTAAAGAACTCATCCTTAGCAACTACCAATAATCAACCAAAAACAACATCAATTATTTTGGGATTTTATTTTTTACTCCAACACAATTATCATTATAAAATTACTTAACAACCCAAATATAACACCTATCAATAAACATGCTCTATGAAGTCTACAAATGTCGATTTAACTTTACTATAAATAGAAATTTATTTATTTGTAGTCGAAAATTTCACATGATCCATTTAATATAAAATTCAGAACTAAATCGAAATCATACACATAACGTTTCTTATATTTAGAAATTTATCTGTATCTTTTCTTTATATTTAGACATTTTTCTTATGGTACCTAGAAAAGCACATAGGAAAAGATTCATCTATCCAAATATTAAACTAAACTACTAGAGACATTGCTTATAAATATACATAGGAAAAAGGAAAATCCACACGCTCCTCTCTCTCTCGCGTTCCACTCTCTTCACTCCTTTTTTTCCTTCATATTTCCTCCCCAAATAAAAAAAATAAAGAATAGCGATCGATGAGAGGAAGAGAAGGAGAAGAAGATTCGGAGTCGAGAGTTCCACTTTTGAAAAGCTCACACACGGCGGAGGAAGACGGTGGAGGATTGAAGAACAGAACTTGGGTTGAGACAAAGAAACTATGGCGAATCGTTGGTCCGGCAATATTTAGTCGATTAACGACATATTCTACGCTTGTAATAACTCAAGCTTTCGCTGGTCATCTCGGAGATCTTGAACTCGCAGCAATCTCCATCGTCAATAACGTCACCGTCGGCTTCAACTTCGGCCTCTTGGTAATAAATTTATAATACTATTGACGTTTGAAGCTCCAAATGGAAACAACGCGTGGCGAGACCAAATTGGTGCGGGACAACCGAATACTATTTAACATGTCTTGCACCCATCTCGCCATGCAGTCTCCATTCAAAGCCTTAATTGATGATTTTTATTAAAAAAATTAATATGAGAGTATTGTTTATCATTAAACGGTGTAGCTTGGAATGGCGAGTGCGTTAGAAACGCTATGTGGACAAGCATTTGGAGCGAAGAGGTATTATATGCTGGGAATTTATATGCAACGTTCTTGGATTGTTCTCTTCTTTTGTTGTGTCTTGTTGTTACCGAGTTATATTTACACAACTCCGGTTCTCAAGTTCCTCGGTCAACCGGATGATATAGCTGAGCTTTCCGGTGTCGTCGCCCTTTGGGTCATCCCTCTCCATTTTTCCTTCGCTTTGACTTTCCCACTCCAACGTTTTCTCCAGTGTCAGCTAAAAAACCAAGTAATCGATTTCATCTTTATTGTTTCAAACGTAAACGAAATCAATTTGACCAAATGACTTTTATTCTATAGTGACCAAATGATATAGAGTTTTATTTTAACCTACTGAAAATTTTATGTTTACTTTATTGTACTTTAAAAAAGGTGTGACAAATGACAATCGGAATTTTATGTCTGTTGAAAGTTCTCCAACAAACAACTAAGAAATTACGTATGTAGGCGTTCAAAAGTTTAGTACTAAAAAGGCAAAACGCAAACTTTTTGGGATTATTTAGGTGACTGCGATTGCGGCTGCTATTGCATTGGTGGTGCACCTTATAGTTTCTTGGTTGTTTGTGAACGGGCTTAAACTAGGACTTGTGGGGACCGTGGCTACGATTAGTATCTCTTGGTGGGTCAATGTTCTTATCCTATTAGCTTACTCCACGTGCGGTGGCTGTCCACTTACTTGGACCGGATTCTCCTTCGAAGCCTTCGCCGATCTTTGGGAATTCCTCAAACTCTCCGCTTCTTCCGGCGTCATGCTTTGGTACCTACATACATTTTTTGACATTTCTCTTATGTATCCTGAACAACTTTTAACAGTAGGTATTTTCGATTTTATTTTACAGTTTGGAAAATTGGTATTATCGGATCTTAATTATAATGACTGGAAATCTCGAGAATGCTAGAATCGCCGTTGATTCTTTGTCTATATGGTAAGTCGTTTCTTTACTATTTTTGTTTATGTTTTTATTTATTTAATGTACTAGTATTAGGAGTTAGTATATAGTAATATTTAAGAAATGTTAACAGTCATGTAATCTGATCGCATCGTTTCTCACGTGTGTGTTTTTGGGTTGTTGCGGAAAGGCTATAATTGTTTTTTCTTTGCTTTCTATTATTTCTGAACAATTACATTATTTATCTGTAGTCCCTTGTCTCTTATGTATTTCTTGTAACATTATTTATGTATGCTTAGCTTATTATGAAACAAAACTTTTGGCAGCATGGCGATAAATGGATGGGAGATGATGATTCCTCTCGCTTTCTTCGCCGGAACCGGGTAAGTATTTCCTAAACCGGTTTGTGACCATTATATGATCTAGTTGGATCCGGCTCGGTTTAGTACAGTTGAATACAGTAAACGTGGACCTGTGAGTCTGTGACAGTATTCTCTGGTACCCATGAAATTTAAAGATAAACTTTGCGGGATAGACCCAGTAAACGTGGTTGTTATTGTTGTGTGTTTTTCAAATAATTGTGAAAAAATTGTAGATTTGTATTTATCGTCACTTGTGAGTTGTACATGCATGACTGCTTTCAGTGGACATAGTTTTTTTTTTTTTTTTTAATATACTAAAAGTTCTGGGCCTAAGCGCGTAATCTCTTTGGGCCAGGGACAAGAACGGTTGATTAATCTTCAGTGGACATAGTTGACACATACTATACGATAGTCTTACAAATTAGACTATTTTTTAAATATGGAATTCGTAAGAATACATTATACACAACTTATGATATTAGGAAATCTTTTTTTTAAGGAACAATATCTTAATATGGGTTTAGGGAAAATACAAATATTTACATTTAATTTGGCATTTTGGCTAGATCCTTATGGCTTCTTGTAATCTTATATGTTTGCCTATTATAATTCCTTTTCTATTTGTCGTGTTTGTCTGCGTAAGACTTTCACGATAGGATGCAATGACTCTCTTTTTCTGATAAAGATATATATGACTCTTCTCTGCTATTATACAAAAAGTAGATGGAAAAGTCTATAATTCATTAAAAAAAAAGAGAGTCTATAATTCATTAATTTTGTGTGGATTTAGTTTCAAAACACTATAGATCTATGTTTCACAGTATTTACCAACAATAACTTTATGCAAGTATAAATCTAAATCTGTTTTTCTAAGAAAATCCTAAATATATACATTAATTATTGCAGTGTACGTGTGGCGAATGAATTAGGAGCTGGTAATGGAAAAGGAGCAAGATTTGCGACGATTGTATCAGTGACACAATCGTTAATAATCGGATTATTATCTTTTGTGATAATAATGATTTTTCATAATCAAATCGCTTGGATCTTCTCTTCAAGTGAAGAAGTTTTAACAGCCGTTAATAAACTCACCCTTCTGTTGGCTTTCACCGTTCTCCTTAACAGTATTCAACCGGTTCTTTCCGGTACGTCACGGTTGAATTATTTTTCACCGTTTTGTTCCCAGTCAACGTTTATATGTTGACTTTGACTCTTTTGACTCTTTTGACTCAGGTGTTGCGGTCGGATCGGGTTGGCAATCCTACGTGGCATACATAAACTTGGGATGTTACTATTGTATTGGGGTCCCACTTGGGTTTTTAATGGGCTGGGTTTTCAAATTCGGTGTCATGGTAATTACTTATTCCTTTACTCATTCTTGCATTTACAAAATAATTAATTAATTTAAACTTTATTTGATCTTATTTTTATAGGGAATTTGGGCTGGTATGATATTTGGAGGAACTTCGGTTCAGACGCTGATTTTATGTTTTATCGTGATAGGATGTGATTGGGAAAAAGAGGTAATTTGGTATTAATGTTGCATATGTTTGTATTTTGTCTTTAATTGTTTTATGGGTTAATTTGGTGTATAACAGTATAACCAAAAAAAAAAAACTATAACTTACAAACTAACCAAATCCCCTTAGATGTCTTAATCATAGCCATTAGATTTATGTTTTTTTATTAGTTTTTAGGAAATAATTTTTTTTGGCTACACTCCAAATTAAGTCTTTAATTTACTGATATTTTATTTTTGGGGTAAAATTTGCAGGCACAAAAAGCAAGTGCACGTGTTAACAAATGGTCAAAATCAATAACATGAAAAGTCTTATTGAATGCAACAATTAAATATTGTTGGAGCTTAATTTTTATTTGTTTCTTGAAACATCTCAGCATAATTTTCTTTATGTATGAGTATGAGTTGTCTCTATAAACATATATTAAGCAAAAACCGAAAAAGTTTGCACATATATTAAATAAATAAATATTACGAAACCAAACCAGTATGTGTATGCACTGAAGTATAATATATATGCAGAACTGGTTCATATTAGTTTAGCAAAAAAAAAAAAAAACTGGTTCATATATTACAGAAGCTCTATGTAAAGATCTTTGTAACTTTGTTCTCAAACATGCCTTGTAATATTACTACGTATTATCAAGAAAATTTCCAATGAAAGTGTTTCTACTTTTTACTCCCTCCGTGTGTTTTTAAGTGTCGTTTAAGGTTTTTACACTTTTATTAAGAAATCAATAAAAAAAAATTTTTTTTTAAATAAAACAATAAGTTTTATATTTTCAAGACATTTCAACTTATAGAAATTCAATCTCCAGAATTTGAATAGTCAAAAACACTAAAAAATTAATTAATTGTGCATTGATAAGTGAGAACGTCACTTATTTATAAACAAAAAATTACTCCTAAAACGACAGTTAAAAATATATGGAGGGAGTAGTATTGAAGTCTCTTTGATCACTTGTCCGAATATACTGTTTACTAATAGCATCATGCCATTAATTAGTTTGATAGAGAAAGCCTTTTTTCCTTTTTTGTACCGTTTGTCAAAATCATTGTCAAATTAAACAAATACGGACGTTGTAAATTGCAACAGTCGCAAAGTAAATTAATTAATTAAAAAAGTATAAACCGTCATTATGAGAAGCACAACGGCTATAAAAACACACACGGTGTTCAAATTCTGCTTTCTGTTTATATCGATCTCTACAATAAAATCCTAATGCTTTGAGAAACCAAACAAAGACTGTGATGTTAGAGATAAAGAGAGAGAGAGGTTACGGGGGTGATGACATTATTTTGTCCCTGAGCCTACGGTTCGTTTAACCAGAGTACGAAGAGAAGTGAGCCTTGGAGATCAAGTAAGCCACTCGTAACGAATGAATCTATTGTGTGCTTGAGAAATTAGGGTTTCTGGTTTAGGAAGATTTTGAAAGCTTTGCTTATTATAGTTCTGTTCTTCAACATAGATTTGCAAATTATAGCTTGATTCAGTAGATTGATGGATATTTTTTAATTACGGTTTTTATAAGACTAGTTTTACTTGAGAAAGTTTCTTCCTCTTTTGTTCGATCTTTGTTTTGCCTTATTACCAGTTTTGTTGTTCGTTCTTCTACTTTAAACGTAGTACACAAGTCTTTATCTGTAGAAGAAAATCTCTTGCGGTTGATTAATTATCTTCACTAATAAGAACATTCAGATGGTAAGAAACTCAAAGAATATGTTCGTTTTTTATTTAAATGGATCTCATTGTATTAGATTATAGGTTAATAATATTTGATTGACGAGTAAAATCAAGTCTTTGTTTTTGTTTCAGATCCCTCACTCGTAAAGCAATACTCACGAGTAAAAGAAGCAGAGTCACAAGCAGAATAAGATCTTAAACGATTCTTAATGGCTCTAAGAAGCACAAACCGAATAGTGAATTAGAGGTAATTATTCTCTTCTGAATCTTTTTTCTGATTTGTTTAGATGTATGAGTATGATTATGTGTCGCCTTCTCTGCCCCAAGACCAATCGACACACCTTCTCTGCCCCAACACGTCGTGCTTTGTTTTGTGGACGCATCTTAGACAGCCACCACTTTGGACAACGGCTTTGGTTGGTGCTTCAAGGACTCGAGCATGATGACGATCCTCCAAGACTATATGCATCACGTAGGCTTGTGCCTTCAGCTTTAATTGCAGAGATTGACGCGCTCAAAGCTGTCTTAATTGCAGTTCACAACAAATACTTCTGGTATTTTAATGGTTTCTCGGATTTTCTCTCTCTTGTCAAGCTACTCAATACGAATAGTATGTGCAATGAGTTCAAACTTCTTCTCCATGATATTCAATGTCTTAGTGAAGGTTTCACTACTATCTTTTTTACGTTTATTTCTTGTTTGGCAAATGTCGTAGCCGATACGTTAGCTAAATCAGCTCTTGTAATGTTAAACTCTACCCCTGTGTCTGGAGGTTAATTTTCAATCAAAAGAAAAAAAATTATTTTTCTTACACATCTCAATCTAAATCTTATCAATTGCGCCTCGGTAATAACATATTAGATAATCTAAATCTTTTTAATTGCGCCTCGGTAATAACATATTAGATAAATTATGTAGTTTAAATCTTTTATGGAAGATCTCGGGGCTCAAGTGAATTGCTTAATAGTGATATCTAACCGAATGGCATTCCGCCTTTTGATCATAGTTGGCACATTTTATGTCTTTTCACCGTTATGTCCATTTGGTTTTTAATTGATTTGGTGATTAAATTGTCTCTTTCTCACACACATCTCAACCCAAATCTTTTAGATTGTCATTCATATATATACATGATGGGTCCGATTGGTGAACAAGCTTTTTTAAAATCTGGAGCGGTAAACTTTATAGCATAGTGAAAAGCTGTATAGATAAAGATTTGAGATAAAACTGTATAACCAGTTTTTAATTTAATTCAGAAAATATTTGAGAAAAGATTTGGTGATTGGTAAAATCCAAATCTTTATATACATAAAAGACGTAAATAAAGATTTAGATGTTCACCAATCTAAGCCGATATCTTTTTTTATATATACATAATAATATTTATATACAAGAGTTAAACATACCGAAATGGTTTTTCATCCATCATTTTTTTACATCTAACATTTCCCATAAATTACTGTGAATACCAAAGACCAAAATCCTTCAACCAAATATCTGCTACGCCATGAAAACTCGCTCAAACCATCCTTACACTTTTCAAGCCTCACCAAAACCGGAATCAACTCCTTTGGTTTAGCTATTCTTGTATTAATTTCTTCAAATCTTATTTTCATCAATCTTATGACCGAGAAGCAGTCTTGTATCATTAGTTCTTTTATCTCAACGACGATTTTATTCAGTTTCGACGTTTGAATTTCTGGCCTGTCACTTATATGTTCGAATAGATCCACCAAGAAACCGATTTGTTTGAAAATGCAATCGGTTGTGTAAGATGAGACTCGTTGAGATTCTAAACGCTTATCTTCTGAATTCTCTTTTAAGTTTGGAGAAACACCTAAAACCTCCACAATTGATAAGTGACAATCTAGATATTGTTTGTACCTATTCAAAATAAACAATTTTTTATAGACTCATATATCGTAATTGTGATTCATATATCGTAAACAAGAATAATATAATGTAGACAACTTCTCGGTTATTTTTATCTATTATCTCAATCAATCTTTCTCCTAAGTTAGAATTTTAAGCAAAAATTTAACCAATATATGAATAACCTTACCATTGAACCCATGGAGACAACTCTTTAGCAAAACGAGATGACTTTACATTAAGATCATTCAATTTAAGATTATTCCCTCCTTGATTATAAATCAAATTACGATGATTATTATTGTCACGAATACTATCTTCTCCTTTATACGCATATTCTGACTTAATTATCCTATGGAGAAGGATGAGACATTTCGCAGCCACGCACACGTCGGTCGTCACTCGCAGTCTCTGCACGATCGCTGCGACGGTATCAGGACCGTAACACGTGTCAATAGTCGACTGGAGGAAAGTGACGTATTTGTCCGAAGGTGGGTTGTGTGAGGTATGAGTTGTGGCTTTCAAGAGAGCTAAGTCAATGGTTTTGGCATTCACGGAGCTACACAAATGAACCACGTTGAGTTTCATTTGCGAAGCTTCATCCTTTAATATGCCATTCAAGGTTGTTAGTTTTCCCATTTTATCAATTTTATTTGTTTTGTTAGATTCAGTTTTGTTTATGAAAAGTTTGAATATTTAAACATGGGTTTGCTATTTATAACATTTCAAGGTCTTGGTAAGTTTTAATTTTTTTTTTGTTAAATAAATTAAAGGATAAGATCAAATAGGCTCTTATCTTAATAATCTTTTTTAGTACTGATTTTCAGACTGGATCTTATGTTATATATATATATATACACACATATATGAATATATATTTTTATTATATATATATATATATATATAAGTTTTAATATTTTCTTATATATATATATATTTAATTTTTTTTTTTTTTTTTAAAAGATTGAATACATATGGAACTTATCATAGCTAGATTTTATTACAATACTGTTATTAAATTGTTTTATTTAAAATCCATTTATAGGTTAACCAAAATTGATGTAAATTCTTAAACTATATATATAAATAAATGCTAACAGATTTAATATACCTATTGTGACGTTATGTGTTTTTGAGAAATAATTTCTTAAGAGTTTAATCTGTTTTTTTTTTACATATGTAGATAGCAGAGTCTATAGTTTAATCTCTCAGTTTATTAGATTTTCTTTAATCTGAAGTACTATCCTATAAATACTTTTATTTTAGGATGGTGATATGTATTCTTAACAAAATAGAAAAAAATTAAGAATATCTAAAATTTATTGTTGAATGACCAAATCTATCAATGTTACCCACGTGTATGGTGATAATAACTTTAAAGCATGATTAACACAATTTACAGTCTTAAGATGTTGACGTGCTGATGATATTTATTTTGATTAGTAAACCCTTATAAGGCTATAACTACCAACCATAAAAATGAAAATGATGAACGGTTTGAAAACGATAATGGTATCATTTAGTATTTATTACCATCATCATATCTAACACTGATCGAATTGGTTTGGTTTAAAAATACAATGTTGATACTAAAGTCTCGCTAATCACGCAATCGCAATTCACGCCAAAATAGTATTATATTTTGCAACCTGTCTTTTCTGTTGTATCACATAACATTGTTTTAAAACTAACATCACAGAATTAACTAAAATGTAATGTGTTAAACCAGTCATATTTTTTTAATATAATAAAAACTCAATTATATTAAAAACTCAATTATATCTATGAACTAAAATTAAAAACAATCACAAATTTTTCGTGGACTGATTAATAATATCTTAACGGGCCATAACCCGGATTACAAGTTGGGCTTTCTCACAGAAGCTCTATTGTGAGATTCCAAAAGTAAGCAAAATATTTTGGAAAGACGCGCCTAAACTGAAAAAACAAAAAATTAAAAAAATAAGCGCCAAAAACAAACTAATATCATTGGTTGCTTGATATATGACGCGGATCACTAAACAGAAAACAATCTTAACCGTTGATTAGATAAAGATCTAACGATCCAAAAACAAATCTCTCTCTTTCTTGTCTCTGTTTTCCTTCCTTATAAAAAACCAATCCAGTCTCAAAGAATCTCATCGTCTTCCTCGAATCTCTCAATCTCAATTAACAAACTTTTTCTACTCTTCGATTTCACCAAATGGCTCGTACAAAGCAAACCGCCAGAAAATCCACCGGAGGAAAAGCTCCAAGGAAGCAACTCGCGACGAAAGCGGCGAGGAAATCGGCTCCGGCGACCGGAGGAGTGAAGAAGCCACACAGATTCCGTCCCGGAACCGTCGCTCTTCGTGAGATCAGGAAATACCAGAAGAGCACCGAGCTTTTGATCCGTAAGCTTCCGTTTCAACGTCTGGTTCGTGAGATCGCTCAGGATTTCAAAACCGATCTACGATTCCAGAGCAGCGCCGTTGCAGCACTCCAGGAAGCAGCGGAAGCGTATCTCGTTGGATTGTTCGAAGACACTAACCTTTGCGCGATTCATGCGAAGAGGGTTACGATTATGCCTAAGGATATTCAGCTTGCAAGGAGAATCAGAGGCGAGAGAGCTTAAGGGGAATACGTACGAGACGAAGAATCTATTTCTGCTTTGATTATCTATGTAAATTTTCTGTTTTTCTCGGCTATGCTCTTTAGTGTGTTTGGGTTTAGGTTATGTCGTTAAGGTGTTTGATGAAATGCCTCAATGAATCTCTATCAAGTTTTAATTTTTTCTCTATGCTTTTATGTGATTTAGTCTGGTAATACCAACATTCTGCGTTTCAATATCAATTATCTTCTCATAGGTAAATTCTGTGAACAATCTTCGTTGTAGCATGTTTCATTATCGGTTAACCTCTTTAGAGCGTTTGTTTTAGGTTTAGCATTTAAGATGTATGATGAAATGCCTCAGTGAATCTATATCAAGTTTCTCTTTTGATTTTGTTGTACGAATATATTTCTACGAAAAGTTAGTACAACGTACAACTATGTGATGCATATTGGTTGAGTAAAAATGTTATAACAAAATTTAACCAAAGAAAAGTTCTCCTGAGAAGAGTTTCTTGGTTGAATAAGTAAATGATTTTGCAGGGAAACGAAAACAAATTCAGTTTAATAGAATATAAGTATATAATCACTTAGTAATATGAAAGATTATATACTAGTCGTGTATGAGATACTAGCATTTACTCGTTTAAGGATTTTCAAAGTACAAAGATGATATTTTAAGAAAATATAATGGAGAACGTTGAATATGACTTGAATAGTTTGTAAAAAATGATGGTGAATTACTCTCTTCAAATTTACTGAATTTAGGTAAGGATCAATGATTGAGTAGAATCAAATGGTTTTCAAAGAAAGATTAACATACAAAAAAATCTGTTGGCATGACATTTTCTCAATAGATATAAATACAAGAGGATTCATATGTGATTCTCAAGTTGAGGTTAGGTTCTGTTTCTTCATGACATGTAATGTAGTCGAATAATAATAAAAAATACTACACTCTTGAGTCTGAAATTTTGCAAACTGGCGCCATTAAACCAAAATTTTGTAAAAAGAACTAAAAGACAAATACCGCTAAAAAGAAACGTTTCTGATTGGTGGATTAATGATCACGAGGATCGTAAAAACACTATTCAATATCCACCGTTGATCAAAATAACTCGTCCCTCCAAAACAAAAAAAATAGAAAACTCCCTCCAAAATTTTCATCTCCTCCTCTCCCCCATAAAACCAATCTCAACTCTTCCCAAATTCGATACCAAATTTCGAGAAATCAAAATCACGATCAACCAAAAACCCTAAAATGGCTCGTACAAAGCAAACCGCCAGAAAATCCACCGGAGGAAAAGCACCAAGGAAGCAACTCGCGACGAAGGCGGCGAGGAAATCGGCTCCAGCGACCGGAGGAGTGAAGAAGCCACACAGATTCCGTCCCGGAACGGTGGCTCTCAGAGAAATCAGAAAGTACCAGAAAAGCACCGAACTTTTGATCCGTAAGCTTCCGTTTCAACGTCTGGTTCGTGAGATCGCTCAAGATTTCAAAACCGATTTGCGTTTCCAGAGCAGTGCCGTTGCAGCACTCCAGGAAGCAGCTGAAGCTTATCTCGTTGGATTGTTCGAAGACACTAACCTTTGCGCGATTCATGCTAAGAGGGTTACGATTATGCCTAAGGATATTCAGCTTGCGAGGAGAATTAGAGGTGAAAGAGCTTAAATCGTTGATTGATGTCCTTGGGATTTGATGGGTTTTTGGATTTACGTTTTTGGGTTTGTCCAAGTTTAGATCTTTTGCTGCTTTTGTTTCGTATTGTAGGTGGGTTTAGTCTTTGGTTTTTATTGCATGTAAGGTGTTTGTTGAAATTCCCCATTGAAACTTTTCTTGTTCAATGATATAACGTTAATTAAAAGTCTCATTCTATATCTATTCGCATTCGACGAGATTTGCTATTTGCCATCTTCTTTCGAATTAAATCATTTATGCTCAGGCCCAGCCCAAATGGTAAGCTATTCACTGCTTAGGGCCCAACTTTAGAGGGACATTTTTTTAGTTTAATTTTTTTGTTATAGATATAAGTATAAAAAAAAATATTAACTGTTTTTATAATAATAATATTTGTAAAACATTTTTTCAAAGTCTTTTATATTGTTTGTGGACCTTATCTTAAGAAACATATTAAATCACTTTTTAAAAGTAATTTAGTTTTATTATTTAAAATTCTAATTTTAATTTTTTTTTTAATGATAATTCAGTTATCTTTGATCTTCTATTCTTTGTTATTACATTGTTGCACAAGTTAAAGTCAAAAAGTATAAGGTAGATGTTTCAATCTTGTAAGTGAATTAGTTTTTGCAGATGCCAGAGTAGAAATACGTTTGACAAATAGAACTTCTTGCATATTATTGACCATTCTGGTATCGTTGGTACCACATAAAAAACTTTTTTCGAAGTTAAAACTCAAGAAAAATTTATTTGTGGTCTACCATATCAAGAGAGAGATTGAATAGGTTGGCTTTGCTATTGACTGAAACATAAATGGTTGAAAAACTCGACTATATGAGTTTAATAAATGATTATGCAAGCAAAAATGCATAGAGGGCAATATTTCAAAAAATTTATTTTATTTTGCTTTTATTTTTATTTTCTTATAAACTAGTTGAATTATGAACGGGTTTACTAAGTTTTTTAGTGTTTTTACTTATATTGCTATTTTTTACAATATACGAAAAGAGCACATTTTAAAAAACTTGAGTAGGGCACCAAAAAACATTGGACCGGCACTGTTTATGCTTATAAAATTTCAAGTCACAAATCACTAAGAAGTAATTTAATTTGTAGAAGAGATATGTTTTGAGTAATGATAAACACAGTTTCTTATGTTCAAGGCACGTAAAATTTAGTCTACATCAATTCTTTAGAACCTCTTTTCTATGTAGTATTGTAATTGTCATTTGAGGTTAATGACAAAGGCAAAAAGTCTTAAAAGTGGTTCCTTTGATTTTCTAATGTTGTTTAATTAACTGTGATTGTTGAGTTGTATCATACTAGTAATTTTGATGACCTCAATTTTAGATGAAAAGAACAAACGAGTAATTACCAAATGCAAATGGAGAAGAGAATCCAAATTAGGTTCTTGGAAAATTGAAGGAGAAGGGACAATGATAGATTGTGTTGTCATTTCTTTTGAAAAAATCCAAATTATGAAAAGTTTGTGGAATAAACCAAGACAGCAAAAATGCATGAAAAAAGTACAAAACGACAATGTATTCTCCAACATCCGTCGTTGTAGCAAAAGATGCAAAATGCTCCTCCAACGCAGAGATAAAATTATTGAAATAAAGAGGCATAAAACAACAAAAATTATAAAGAAAATAAACGTGCCAACTATCAGGTGACTACATCGACCTGATTGACCCACTAGGACTCTGTTATCCTTGTTTTTGATTCGATTTTTGTAACTTTTCCCTATAAATATATTATTACTTGGAGAAAATGAGTTGGTGTAGTTTAAAGTTATTCAAATTATACTAATTACTATCCTGAATTTTATAACCGAGTTATGTTTTACTTGAACTTCTTGTGTCTCAAGTATTTTGGGAGTATTTGATATTCCTACATATTATTTGAAAAGCATTTTGGGAGCATTTTGCTTAGCTGTCATCACCACAATTTTCTGAGTTTTTTCTTTTTGATTTATTTTAATCTTTCTATACTAATTGTCAAACACATTTCTTTCCTAATTAACTAATGTTGATTACTTTTAGACTCAATGCCAAACACATTGAAATAATCATAAACTTGCCAAAATCGAAATATTTCGAAATCATGTACTTGCAAAAAAAAAAAATATATATATATATATATATTTCAAAATTCAAGATTAAAATCATAAAACTAATTATGAACAATAAATAATATATATTCCAAAAGGGTATTAATTAGGAAAAATAAAAGATACCAGATGATTAAATACTAATATACCATTATATTAAAGAAGAAGAATTCTAAACCATTATATTAGGTGTCAAGCTTGCAATTTATCTCATTTTTGTTTTTAAATTAAAATTATATTATTAAGTTCTACTATACTCTTATCCAAAAACTCTTCATAAGAAAATTCCTATAACAAAACACAATAATTTGTAGTTAGTTTGCATAATTAAATGTGAACAAGTTGATTTTAAAGTATATAAAATCTTCACTTTTGGAATCATAAATCACAATTTTAATTTTCATTTAATTGAAAATAAACTAATGAAGGAATGCATTGTTTTCACTTTAGAATCTTCAATAAAAAAACGTATATTCCCATGTTTACAAACATCTCAATGTTTACAAACCTACGGTGCTTATTATATAAAAAAAATATATTGTGTTGAGTCATAAACTGTATATTGTATATTATGAGATAAAATTAATACATTTTATTATATATTGACTAAGAAATTAAAATTGTTAGTTTTGAAGATTATGAGATTGTATACATTGAACAAAAAATTAAAAACTACTATTATCAATTATTTCATAGGTGAAATACATTTCTATTCAAAATATAAAGCAGATTTCAGATTCCGTATAACAATTTTCTAAAAATGGTATTTGATTTTTTTAATTCAAATTATATTGATTTACTCGCTAATTATATTATCCCGCGTATAACGCGGGTAACTTTCTAATTTATGTTACAACAGAAGTATAAATGAATATGAGTATTTGTGTATAGTCCAAATATAGTGGGAACCATGAGGAATATATTGGGCCAATGATGGGCCACAAAATGGGTAACAAGTTCATCCTCTATGATCAATCCTTGTCGATGCCCGAATAGACGGCTGATTTGACTTTGTCGTTTATTTATATCGCTTGTTCGTCTATTTTGGGTTGGTGTATTAAAATTTGAGTTGCTAAAACTAGATATTTCATGAAAATAATGTAAGAATTACAGTTTTAGCAAGAACAAAAAAATATGTAAGAAACCATATAGTAATGGATTTTATAAATATTGTCTATTTGTTAGGCGTTGGTAGGAGTTCGAGTGTTGTTTCGCATCTAGTTCATGTATCTAGAGTATCAATTAGTTTATAATATTTTTTTTTTGTTATTTGTGTAATCATTCAAAATTTATATATACTCAAAAGTACACAATATCTCTTAACAAAATTGTTTGAATCCATTATATGAGAAACTTACTGGTTATGCCTAAAAAAATTCTTAGTAATATTATTGTTTAGTATGCACGAGCATAATCATTCAATCGATAAAACTATATATAGATTAATAATAATTTCTTAATACTTAGTACAGAATAAGGTAAAACGACGAATAATGATCCAATGATTGGAGTCATGTCGCTGTGGATGTACGGAAATTTCATGTTATTCTTTTCTAGCCATTTAGTACCTCAAATGAATTAGTGATATACTCCGCTGCATAATCAATTTTTTTATTTATAAATAAAGCTGTAACATGAATATTTTACGGATTCTATTGTGTCAATTGATCATAGATAAGGTAGCAACCAACATTTCTAAAACTTTTAACAAAATCTATTTATTTAACAACAATCTAAGTATACAAACTTTTAACTGTTGAAACTATAAAATTCCCAAGTACGTTTATTTTCGATAAACTTTTAAATGTATACTCATTTGTTAGTTTTATATAACAACTTTTGTTTGTCTCAGTAATAGCCACAATAATATTTAAACAACTATTATCATTATTTTCGGTATTAAATATATAGAATATGAAAAAACAACAAAAGTTCATATCAATTATTTTTTCATGATGGCCATTTCTCTATATATTATATATACACATCCATACCACTTAAACCCTAACACACATAAAATTCTCATATTTTTCGCACAACTTAATAAGAAAACAAAAATGTCCTTCACCACAAACCCCCACCGTCGCCGCTTCGTCGCAACCACCAGTACCACAACCCCAACCACAGCCGTAGACTGCAACAAACAAGTCCGTTCATGGCGGTTCCTTCGTACCATCGTCCAACTTCTCCTCCCATCTTGTTACTGCACTCTCGTAGATCCAAATGATGATATTCAAGAAGACAAATCTCACCGTCAAATGAAGCCAAGAACTTCCTCTGCAACCGCAAACTCCTCCATTTTCACCGGAACCATCTTTGGTTTCCGCCGCGGCAAAGTTAACTTCTGCATCCAAGCAACAAACTCCAAAACCCTAAACCCAATCATTGTCCTCTTAGGGCTCACTGTCCCAACCGAAGTATTAGCCCGCGAAATGCAAGGAGGAGTACTAAGAATCGCTCTCGAATCAAACAATATCGACGAATATGATTCTCATCAAGATTCTTCTTCGCTTCTTACAACACCTTTATGGAACATGTATTGTAACGGTCGGAAAGTTGGTTTTGCCATCAAAAGAGAGCCTTCGAAAGCCGAGCTAGCCGCGTTGAAGGTTCTTACTCCGGTAGCTGAAGGAGCTGGGGTTGTTAATGGTGAAGAGGTTAACCGAGACAAGAATGATCATATGATGTACTTAAGAGCGAGTTTCAAACGAGTTTTTGGATCCTTTGACTCGGAATCTTTTCATCTAATTGATCCACGTGGGATTATCGGACAAGAACTAAGCATCTTTTTTATTAGATCGTCACGAAAATGATTTTTTTCCTAGCATGAAAGATATTAATCGCTGCACTTGCTTACTATATGTTGGGATTATTTCGAGATTCTTTGGTTGGCTTTTTTTTCGATTAGGCAAATTAAACCGATTAACGTGTCTCGTAATGTCTTTTTTTTGCTATGCTTAATTAGATGAAAATGTAATATGCATAGCTTTTTTTGATCGATCAACTTTTGTATGCAGTAGTGGTGACCATGTGTTCATGTGTTTCTTGTAGTGCAAAGGCTTTTTAATGTTCTATATCTTTAAATTTGCGTTCTATTATTGTCAATAATTTGGGGAATAAAGTTAATAATTATTATTGTCAATAATTTTACATATTTTTACAAAAAAAATAATAATAATAATAAAAAAAAATTTTAGTTGGCCTTCTTTACAAACAGAATGTGTATACATACAAGCAAACATGAGACTTATTGTATGACTAAGAACAATAAGCTTTACAAACTAATAAATATAGTATATATCAGTTATCAAATTGATAGACCTAATGCATTTACAAAATATATCTAGCTAGATTTTAAAACGAGAACATAAATTTTGAACCTATATGGATTCAAAAGATAATATTGTTTTATTTAATTGGAGTAAACGCAATTTCTAGTTGTAAAAAACGAAATTTGTGGTTTATAATTATAAAACATAACAATTTAAGGGAATATAGCAAAAAAATTTTGTTACTAATAATAGTAAATTTTGAAACTAAAGTAGGCAGCTCAAGTCATAAATTTTGTGCGCATGAAAAAAAACCGGGCTATAGTAACTGTAACTAATTATTTTCGCGAAATTTTCAACAAAAACAATTTGATAGGCAATTTTTGTTTTTCTGGCCGATTTTTCGTCGTAAGCATTAAACAATTTACAAAACACGAAGGTACTCACACATGAAACTCGTATATTGTTATTTTGAAAACTATCGAGTATTATAAGTGTATTCTTGTTGTAACCTAATAATTTAAAAACTCTAAGAGAATGAATTATAATCACTTTTTTTCTTCTCTTTTTTTTTTCTCTTTGATAAAGAAAAACTCGTACGTGGGGTTGAGGTCAACGAGTCGAGACTTATCATGGGAGAATAATTAGAGTCCACGCGGCGAATCCATCACTACAAGAACACTAACAACTTTCTATTAAAATATTAATTTACCTATACGTATAACCAAATCATTAATAATATTAGGAAAATTATCCATTCGTGACTTTATACTTTTTCTTACAGAAAATGGCAAGCTGGTTGTCATAGCTGTTGTTGATTCCCTCTGTCTTTCCAATGTTCTTTTGTTTTAGCCATAAACAATAAAATAAATCATAAACATCATTGTATTATTTACCTAAATCATCCACAATTCATTACTTTTATATATTTTTACTTGATTATCGAATTTTGAGAAGAACACAAAATTAAGGAACGCAAAACTTGGAATTTTCTAGTAAAAGAATAATACTCTTAATGCTAAAGAACACAGCATAAGAATTCACAAGTCACACCACACCACAATCTCACAAACAGTCAAACAGACGTAAAATCGTTAAGATTGATAACATTTAAAACGCAAACGCTCAAACTTATTTGCGTTTAAGGTTGGCGTTTTGCTTGTTTGGGTAGAGTTGATAGCCTGATAGGTATACAACCATGACATATAGCTAGTAAATGGGCCTCAAAATTAACAAATTAAATGGTATGTCAAATATCTTAACATATAGATGTTTATTTACTCAAACTTCAAAAACACAAGCCAAAAACAATTGAGTTGTCACTTATTATCAGATAATTCTAATGAATAATAATGTACTAAAATCGAAAGAAACAAAAATAGTTATATAACTTCAAAACACTAAAGCCAAAACAATTCTTGAGTTGTCACTCATTATCAAAGAGTTCTTGAGTTGTCAGGAAGACAATAAGTGTTAGGATTGGTGTAAATAGGCTGCAGAGAAGATGTCCGAAGCAGATTACTCTGATCATAGCTTGAAAACATATTTGGATCATCTTGTGAGAAGCTAGTGTTAACAACCATATCACCATAAGGATTCTTCTGTAAATCAGAACAGAACACATCTGAAATTAAGTTTGAGAGATAAGGATCTTGTAAAACTCTGTTCTGATCAAACCCATGAAGCTCTTGTTGCATCAAGTGATTCCTTAACCCTAATTCTTGTCCTGAAAGCAAGCTTGACTTATCTTGAGTGTTAGACACGCAAGGATTTTGAGAGTAATCAAAACCATAAAGTTTCTCATCATCAAGGGTTTTGGTAATTGGCGAGTTGGTTATTGTAATGTGATGCAGCGAGTTGGAGTTGTGAGAGTGTGGCATCTCCATGGTTAGGGTTCAAGGGTTGAGTCTGATATTGATGATGATGATGCTGGTTAAGAGACAATGGTGTTGAACTCTGATGAACCAAGTTTGTTTTCCTCTGTTTTTCCGCCTCGACGAAACGAAGCCTATCTTGTAGTGTAGATAGAGTGTGTTCCAAGGAAAGAATCAATTGAGAGAGTTGGTTTAGAGAGTAATGATCAAAGATTGGATACCAAACATGATACTTGAATCCATTCTTCTTCAGTTTCTTCTTTGAATTCGTCGATTCTACAGAGAACCGAAAGCTCGTAAGCTTTCTTGAAGATTGTCTTGAGCCTCTTGTTCAAACTGGTGATATTAGTGCTTGAAGAACAAGACGAAGAACCTCGCATTGTGGTGATTTTTTCTTGATTTGGGAAGAAACTAGGGTTTTTTTTCTCTCTATCTCTCTCAAGGCAACGCAATGAATAAGAATAGTGCTGGGATAAATAACCGAACCGAACTGCCGAACCGGAACCGAACCGAACCGATTCACTGTACACTAACCGATCGGTATGATTTTTTAAAAATTTCGGTTAACCGAACCGAACCCGATAACCGATCGGTTAACCGAATAATTTTATTTTATTTTTTTTAAAATTTTTTTCTAGAATTTTAACCGGATTTAACCGGATTTTAACCGGATTATACCAAAATTTTGAAATTAACCGAACCGAACCGAACCGAACCGAATTTACCAAAAATTAACCGAATAAACCGAAAATTTTACAAAAAACCGAATTATTCGGTTTATAAAAAAAAAAACCGAAAAACCGAAAACCGAACCGAACCGAACCGAATAGTAGTTCGGTTATTTTCGGTAAGTTTTCCAAAAACCGAATTAACCGAAAAAACCGAAAACCGAACCAAAAACCGAAATCCCAGGGCTAAATAAGAATTATGAAATTGATAGATAAATATTATTGTGAGTTGAATGTTATATATAGTTTCTTGGTCCTGCCATCACCATTGGAGACATTTTACCAATGTCTCACAATATAAAAATATTAAAAACACATTCTCTCTTCTTTTTAGTCAACTTTATACCTTCTTTTTCATTTTTTTTACTCAACTTTATATCTTCTCTTTCATCCTTTTACTCAACTTTTATTAATTTTATATTTAAACACACCCCAATTATCTCTCTCTTATGTCTTCCCCAAGACACAATCTCTCCAACTAAACCCACTATCTACTCTCTTTACTCAACTTTTATTAATTTTATATTTCAATACACCACACTATTTCAACAAAAAACATTCTCTTTCTTCCTTTTACTCAAATTTTAATAATTTTATATTATGAGACACACCCACATTGTCTCCAATGTACATGCTCTAGGGGACCTCTCTCTCATCGTTATTAATTACGAAACTCGAGTTAAGACATTTCCGTATTTTTGATATTTTCCTTAATTGATCTCTCTATGTTAGAGAAGAAAATAAGGAAACGTTCAGCTAGTTCTCGATGATACTTTATTTGAGCGTTGTAAAAAAAAGATTTGGTTGATTCGATTTTATTGTAAGATTGTGCACTAGATTCGATTTGATTTGGTTTTACTTGGAGGAAAATTCTGCATTTTAATTGGTTTAAGCGTTTGACTAATTTTCTTATCGAATTATTGAATCCGGATTCAAGACTAAAAGATCGTTCAAATGTCAAACATTATATCTTTTATCTCCCAAATCTTCTTGCATAGCCACCAAACCGAAGATTATTAATTCCTAGTTTCTTTTATTTATTTATTTATTTATTTTTGTCATGCGTAACTTCACAAAAAAAAAAAAAAAAAAAAAAAATACTCAAGAAATTATTATACTCCTTTGGACGAAAAACATACGCTTGTTTTTTCTGAGTAACAAAGTCTTACTATCGTGCGAACCAACTTGAGGGTTTATTAGAAATATATGAATAAATAACTTGTTATCTAAAGTTTTTAATAATATATAGATATGAGATTTTTAAAATGATCTCTAATAATAAACACGCCAAACGCATCACAATTCGTATAGTACACCTTTCGTAGTAACTATATGTTATATCATGTATATCAACTAAGAAAATACACAATTATTGAGAATTTGGAAGTGACGACAAATGTAGTAACCAGTGCCTTTAGAGATAGAGACACAAACCATATTGAAAGAGTACCATTAATTTCATATTGATAGCGACGACCCAATAGGTATCAAAATTACGAATTTTCAAATCACATATAGTTAAAAAAAATATATATAAAAAAATAGCAAGATCGTTTCTTTGTTAGATGCAACGTAACGATCACATAAAACGACATTGTGAAGTTTTCAACATCTCATTAAATATATTATATGGATGGTAAAATATTACGATTTCTTCGTTTGTTAAATGATCAAGAAAATAACATTCTTCTTTGTTGTGTATCTTTGAATGTATGATTCGTTTCTCAAAAAAAAAAAAAAAAAAAATCTCTGAATGTATGATGGATCTATTGGATTGTATTATATTTCTGTTACAGAAGTACTCCATTAGTTCCTTTCATACTCCAATTTTCTTACAATTAAGTTTTGACTAGAGTAACTAATGGCGCAATTATAGAAGCTCCACTACAAAAAAACAGGTGTATTTGCGACGGAAATTTGCAACGGAAAAAAACCGTCGCAAATTTGCGTCTTATTTGCGACGATTTTGCGACGAACATTCTTCTTTACTCGCAAAACCGTCGCAAATTTGCGTGGGAAGTTTCCGACGCAAAATCGTCGCAAAATTGCGACGCTTTTGCGTTGATTTGTACATTTCGACGCAAATTCGTCGCAATATTTGCAGCGATATTGCGTCGATTTAACGTTTGCAACGGATTTGCGTCGAGGTGTACGTTTAGACGCAAAATAGTCGCAATTTTGCGTCGAGTTTGCGACGATATAACGTTTGCGAGGGATTTGCGAGGAAAATAGGTAGAACACGTTTTAATTGATTCTTACTTGTTTATGAGTGTAATATTTTAGCCGCAAAATAGTCGCAAAAGTCTTGCACATTAGTTGCAAATTAGTCGCAAATTGAAATGAACATTCTATAAAATCCACCTTATGGATCTCACAATATTATATAATTCAACAAATATGGATAACAATCGATCTTTGATACCGGGTCCGGCTGGTGTGAGACAAGCAGAAGAACGGGCAAGGAAAAAACTTGAAGAATCGATGTTGGAAGAATGCAATTCTTATGAGAGACATGTACAGATGGTTAACTGTGTTGTTGAGGCAGAACATCCATCGTTCACCGATGTCCTTTGGAAGACGACAATTGGAAATGTCACCAAATTAACAGGTATAATGAAATGTTATTAATACAACCTTTGAAATATATATTAGTAATTAAGAAACAGAAATAATTATATTTCAAAGTTTGTATATTGTTTTATTGACATTTAATTATATTTTACTTATTCTACGTAAAATATATACAGGTGGACATACACGTGGGTGGACACTGGTAAAAGAGTTGCATAAAATAAAACCACAATGGCGTCACGTACCATATGTGGTAGCAGTGATTCATAAAATGGAACCTAATGGATTGGGGGACGCGATGGTCATACTAAAGGTAACATGTTTATATAAGTTATAAGAAAAGATGTTTTTAACAAATTATATATATATTTAGTAATCTATATAAATGTTATTTATTTTCCTTGAAGGATCCTACCGGGACTGTACAAGCGAGCATTCATAGGTCCGTCATATCTGATAACAAATATGGGCCGCACATAAAGGAGGGTTCAGTATTGGTTCTAAAGGAGGTTGTAGTTGTTAAGTTTGATAGGGCGCCAACATATCTTAACATTATTCTTGATAACATAAGCAATGTAAGTTAATTACAATATATATTTTAAAGGTATTGTATTAAGTAGTATCCGTACACATAAATCAATTTTTTATTTCACAGGTTATATCTAAAGAAAACCTGGCTATAGCGTTCATAGAAGAAGGTAGTAGCAGTCGTGGTCATCGAAATCCAAACAATTGGCTATCCCAGAATGACGACGAAGGGTCGACGACGGATGATGGTGAAGAAATTGATGATGAGTAAAACATTACGTCATCAATGAAAGAAATAAAAATAAATATGTGTTTATGTTATCAGCTGTTTATTTGTATTACGTTTTTAAGCAATAATGTACGTACGTTTATGAACATTGATGTTAATGTTAAAATATCATAAAGGTTTTGAAGCATGTGCATCCTGATATCGGAATCTCGAGCAAAGCGATGGGAAGCGATGGGAATCATGAACAGTTACATCAACGATATCTTTGAGAAGTTTCCAAAAATTTAATTGTAACCCTAACACATTAATACTAATTGGTAAGTTAGTATAATACGCAACATTGCGACGATTTTGCGTCGAATCATGTCCCGGGCGATACAAACTTCTATGGTATTTTGAAAGAAATCATTGAGATTGAGTATGCTGGTGTGTTGAACTTGAAAAGTGTATTATTTCGTTGTGATTGGTTTGATCCATCCAATGGTCTCGGGGTTAGAACCAGCAAATTTGGAGTTGTTGATGTAAAAGGAAATATGAGCTACACTGACAAGTTTGAGCCATTTGTTTTAGCATCGCAAGCAGAGCAAGTAGTTTTCATTCCTTACCCTCGTACTCGTGGACGACGGGATTAAGATTGGCTATCCGTGATTAAAGTTAACCCAAGGGGACGAATTGTCGGGGGGTTAGCAGCTGATGCTGATGATGATCATCAACCCCCAGTGCAACCTGCAAGAACCGAAGAAGTTTCGATCCCTACAGAGGTAACCACCAATTTGACAAGAATTGACCCACTTCATAATGGTCTTGATGTGATATTCGAGGATTCATAAGGAAACGAAGATGAGTTTGATGAAGACGAAGAGGAAGAAGAGGACGACGATGATGACGTCGAAGATGGCGGAGTAGAACGTTATGTTTCTGATCATGACGAAGAAGATTAATAAATTTATTATAATTATGTGTATATTATAAGTATGTATTTTTGAGTGTGTTGATAATTTGTTTTCCATCAATGCATTTTCGTGGAATATAAAAACATATCATAGAGGCCTTAATTCATATATATATTGTTTTCCATCAATGTCCAAGTAATAAGAATAAGAACAAAACACTAAGGTTTAGGGTATGAAAGTTTGCTACGATTTTGCGACGGAATCGTCGCAAAACCGTCGCAAAAGTTCATATTTGCGACGGCTTTGCGACGATTCCGTCGCAAAATCGTAGCAAACTTCCATACCCAAAATCCTTACCAATACATTATTTATACCGTTTAAATTGCCTTTTCGTGGAATATAAAAACATATCATAGAGGCCTTAATTCATATATATATTGTTTTCCATCAATGTCCAAGTAATAAGAATAAGAACAAAACACTAAGGTTTAGGGTATGGAAGTTTGCTACGATTTTGCGACGGAATCGTCGCAAAAGTTCATATTTGCGACGGCTTTGCGACGATTCCGTCGCAAAATCATAGCAAACTTCCATACCCAAAATTCTTACCAATACATTATTTATACCGTTTAAATTGCCTTTTCGTGGAATATAAAAACATATCATAGAGGCCTTAATTCATATATATATTGTTTTCCATCAATGTCCAAGTAATAAGAATAAGAACAAAACACTAAGGTTTAGGGTATGGAAGTTTGCTACGATTTTGCGACGGAATCGTCGCAACACCGTCGCAAAAGTTCATATTTGCGACGGTTTTGCAACGATTCCGTCGCAAAATCGTAGCAAACTTCCATACCCTAAACTCTAACCTATACATTATTTATACCGTTCCAATTGGCTCGTCTTCAAATATAAATGTATGAGAAGTATAATAAATAACAATCCCTTTATAATTATTGAAATAAAAAACTTATCAAAACTTTATCAAGAAAACATATATAACAAAGTGTCACATACATGCACTTATACTAAGAATGTGATCAATCTATCATTTTTGCCGATTTTACGAAAAGCTTCAATTAGTATACTAACTTTGTTTCATACATGGACTAAGGACCTAAAGAAGTGTTTATTTACATATATGAATTGTAATTTTAGTCTAAAACATCCAAAACCCTAAGTATACCTTTATATGAATTGTTTCATACATGGACTACGGCTTTGCGACGATTTCGTCGCAAATGCCACGCTAAATTTGCTCGCTTTTGCGACCTCACTTACGGTCAACTCAATTAACTGATCGAACATTCGCATTGGGATTTATAGTTTGCGAGGATTTTGCGACGATTTGAAAATAATGGCGAGGCATTTGCGACGGTTTTTTTAGTATTTGCGAGGCATTTGCGACGATTTGTGGGCGGCAAACATGCACTGGGTAAAATATTTGGCCCACTTTGCAAGGGATTTGCGACGGAATTGCGAGGGATTTTTTTCCCTATATAAGCAATTCCAATCCCTCGCTCATTCCTCACACCTTTCTCTTCTCTCTCTACAGAAAACCTTTCTCTCTCTAAGAAAACGTTTCTTCGACGTTCCGAATCCCGACCCCTCAACCTTCCGAATCCGAACCCTCGACCTGATAAGGTAATTTTCTAAATTGTTTGTTTATTTTATGAATTTTAAATTTTTCTTTTAATGTTATCTTTAAAGTTGTTCAAATTAATATTAAATATCAAATTTTGTTAATATGCAATTACTAATTTTTAAAATTATAAAATTTATTTAGATGGCGGAGAACGAAGAACGAAGAACTCGCGAGAACGGCTCGGGCTAACGGAGAAGAAGTTAGAGAGGACGGTGAACGTCTACGATAATCTGTTTCGGGAGTTAGCGAAGTCGAACCCCGCCATTGCCGGGATTTTAAGGAGGGAAGACGGAGAAGGAGGCACATCGAGCCAGGATCCGCTCGATTATTTTAACTTCGATTAGATTTTTTTTGGTTTTTGTTTTTTGTATTTTGAATGTTTTTTTTATTTTAAACCTTATTTTATGAATTTTTTATTTTATTTTAAATATTTTAGAATTTTATTAATAAATAATAAATTTTTTTTTTAATAATCAAAAACATCTTCGTCGCAAAACCGTCGCAAACAAAAGTCGCAATTACGTCGCAAATTTTGTTTACGCAAACCCATCGCAAAACAATGTCGCAAAATTGTAGCAAAAACAGTTGCAATTTCGTCGCAAATTTCGCCGCAAAACCGCCGCGAAGTTGACGCAGATGTTTGCGTCGTAATACCGATGCAAATCCGTCGGATATTTGATATGAACAGTATTCGTCGCAAATCCGTTGCAAAAAGGAACGTCGCAAATTCGTCACTAATATTAGCGACGAATTTGCGACGATTTATACATTTGCGACGGTTTTGCGACGATTCTTGGTTTGCAACGAGCTAGTTGCGACAAACCAAAAATCGTGCAACGGATTTGCGACGAAAAACCTCCCTTGCAAATGCACCTGTTTTCTTGTAGTGCTCCTTGTAGGTTCTTTTTCATCATTTACAATAGTTGTCTGCAGTTTTGAGCAAAAAGGCCACGGTATTTGTTTTCTTTTTGTTCTTTTACTGGCAAGGAGTGATGTTTACTTGCATCTTTGAAATGTCTATATTTTATAAAATTTGAAATGACCTTGTATATGTGTTTTTAACCTTTTTAGTCAAACGCGCGTACAATAGATTTGCGAAGGGAAAAAAAGAGATTTCATGACGATAAAAAAGCTGTAAAATGTGGTAAAAATAATATAAAATAATGAATCTTAATATAAAAAGCACATAACTTGCATTAGTAAATGCGGGTTTGTTTTTTAAGTGTATACGTATGAACCACAAAACCAGCATTGAATTGAGGTTGTTAATTTAGTTACACGAAGGTCCATTTTTGTCTAATAAATAAGTGCAGTTTTGTCTAAACTGAATTTGCTAATGATGTATTACTAGTTTACTACAACTTCCAATTAGGAAACGCCAACTGTACGTACATTCAAAACACAAATCTCACATTATTTAATTCTTATAATTTGGTCTCTAGCTAGCTAGAGCTTCATTTCTTCCATAAAATTCAAGAAAGCTTAATTTGATTAAATAAACCCAACAAGACCCCATTACACATAAGTGTTACTTTATAAATACGTATCCAATAGTTTTTTATGTATTAACCTCACAATTTTATGTGATTATCGTTTAATTTGGTTAAGAAAGAGAAAGAGAATACGATGTTCCAACAAGAGTATCCTTATGGCTTCTCACTCACTGAAACATCACTGAGTAACGAAATCTTGGATTACTTCCAAAACGCCGTCGTTTTAAGCTCCGTCGACGTTAAGTCATGGCCAAATCCTATTTCCCCCTCCTCTTCTTCAGCGAAACTCTCTTCCTCCATAGCAGAGCAACAATTTCATTCAACGGAAAACTTCTATTCTCCACAAGCACGTGGTGGTTCTAGTGAAGAACCGCCGTGGAAGAGAAGAAGAAGGAGGAGAACGAGAAGTGAACAAGAGATACAAGAGAAAGAGAACCAAAGGATAAATCACATTTCCGTCGAGCGAAACCGGAGAAGACAAATGAATCATTTTCTCTCTATCCTCAAATCTATGATGCCTCTCTCTTATTCTCAACGTGTGAGTTTTAATTCTCTTTATTTAGTTAATTTATCTATATATATCCACTATCTTTTTAGTCATAGTTATATGTTAGGTCTATGAGATATACGCAAAGCTAAGCAATTTTGAAATATTTGGTTAGAAATTATTTTGAGTGGTACAAAGAGAAGGCGTTTACGTAACGGTAATGAATAATACACTTTTCTTTTTTCACGTTTTGAGAACTAAATTTTCGCTATTTTCATAATTCATAACAATCATCAAATTTTTAAGTTTTTATGGTAATTCAATTACATATTATTGATGTGTTAAAATTATAACAAAATATAAATGTCATTAATTTGCTAAAACTAAAATTTTAGACTATTTTGGCAAAAAAATTAGTCAGCTAAAATGTTTCATGTATAAACACTAAATTTGCAACCCATACTATTTGACTTGTTATTTTCGTTGTTGTTAATAGAGTGACCAAGCATCAATCATAGAAGGGACCATTAACTATCTAAAGAAGCAAGAACAACTTCTTCAATCACTTGAAGCCAAAGTAAAAACCACAAAGCTCAATCAGTCACCAAACATATTCTCCGACTTCTTCATCTTCCCACAATACTCCACCACCACCGCCTCCTCCTCCTTGAGCCACCACTACCACGATGGACAAGCGGCGGTTGCTGACGTGGAGGTTAAAATGATGGAAAAACATGCTAACATTAAAGTGTTAACAAAGACAAGGCCAAGATTGCTCTTCAAGATGATCAATGAGTTTTACTCTTTAGGTTTAAGTACTCTTCATCTCAACCTTACAACTTCCAAAGACATGTCTCTATTCACCTTTAGCGTCAAGGTAATTTATTTCTTCCTCTTTTGCTTGAGAATCAACTATATGTATAAAAATTGGTTTATTGTATTAGGTAGAGGAAAATTGTCAATTAACGACTACAGTTAACGAAGTTGCAAATGCGGTGCATGAAGTCATTAGAAGAATTCACAAGGAAAATATAAAGTAAATTTGAAGAATCTGTTGTGTACAATATATAGGTTATCAAGTAGCCATTCATCGTTATTTTGTATACTATCTAGCTAATAAGGCCAGCACACTATGGATTAGAAGGTTGGAGGGATAGAAGAATCCAATCGAGTCGAGAAGAGAGTATCTATTACATACCTTTTAGATTTTAAGTTAACACGATTTTTGTTTCTGATCAAAACAAGAAGAAGTTTTAAGTACCGTATAGCAATAGCATATATTTGAATAAATAATTGATTTAAAATATTAGAAATTTAACTAATCTAACATTTCTAATGGCCAAGATTTATTTTAATGAAATGATTAGTTAACAAAAAAAATAATAATTAAATGTTGGAAAACAAGACAATGGGAAGTTTCACTCTCCATATTTTCCTAGTTTACATGATGGGTCGAAAATAAGCCGAAAAAGGTTCACATGATGGGCTTTTTTAGGCAACATGATGGGCCTTTAAAACTTATAGCTCATAACTAGACCGGTTCAACCAAAAGCGGATGACATTCAATTAGAGATAACCGGATCTTGGATCCTCGACATTAAAACCGGTATAGATTACGAAATGCGAACTCACCGAATTTCTCCAGTTAAAAAGTAAATAAAAATCTTAACATATTTTGATTGGAAAATGTCACGATTTGAAAACATGTTTGGTAGAAGTAAAAAAGTAACGATTAAACACTACAAAAAAACAAGGCATATTCCTACGGCCAAATCCGTCGGAATAGGGGGTATTCCGACGGATTTGGTCCGTCGGTTCTATCTGGTCGGAAATACAAATCCGTCAGAAATCCGTCGGGTGATGGATCATCGGAAACCGTCGACAATATGTCGGAATCCGGTCGGACCAGATAATTCTGACGGTCAAGGTAGACGACGGCTTCAAGACCGTCGGAAATCCGTCTGTTTATGTAGCCGTCGGAATTCTGTGCTCCGACCGGATTCCGACGTAGTGTCGACGGATTCCGGTGATCTATGTGCCGTCAGTAATCCGTCGGGCCAAACTGACGGAATTCTGACGGCTTTGGAAATCTTTTTTAAAAAAAATATTTTTTATTTAAATATATGAAAATAAATGAATTATTATGAAAAAAAAAAATTAAAATTAAATTCAAATTGTTTAAAAACCAAATATAAAGTTTTACATTACATTTAAAATGTCCAAAAACTTTTACGACCTATGAGCACGGAAGAATTCGTTCATCTTCGCCTCCATTGCACGATATCGTTTGTCCGCCTCCTCCTTCTCTCTCTTTCGCCGGTCCTCCGCCTCCGCAAGCTGTCTCTGCAGCCGTTCCTCCGCCTCCGCCTTCTCTCTCTTGACCGTTCCTCCAACGAGCTAACCCGCTGGGTCGGCTCGGCGTTTTGTGCTACCAAACTGGTAACACCGTGATAGCGAACCGACGAAGAAGATGAGCAACTGTCTTCGGGGAGGCCGTAGACACGACCTCTGGTCTTAGGGGTTACCTAAGAAAAATAATTCAAGCAATTTCAAAACGTATTAGTATTAAAAGGTATTTTAAATGTGTTTAAAATTGACACGTTTACTAACCCCGTAAGTGAACTCGTTGATCTTCTCGAATGGAACTTCGGTTGGCGGCGGAGTTCCATCGACGCTCGATTGCGATTGGAGGTACTGCTCCCCGAGCTTCTCCACGCTCTCCACGATTTCCCGAGCAATCGCATCTTGGATTTCACCTGTCTTATAAAATTTTAAATGTTTAAAATGATTTTTAAAAGTTATACAATTTTCAAAATTTAAGAAAGTTAAATGTTTTTGTAAAAATTTTAAATAAATATTTATTTTTATTTTTAAAATTTTATAATTTTATATATTAATCATATCATAAATCTATTAAAATCCCTTAAAACCACAAAAACTTATTCAAATCAAAATCAAAAAATTCAAAAAATTCTTAAAATGTTCATAATATCGTAAAATTTTCAAAAATCCCTAAATTGTTAAATTCTTTATATTACCATATATCCAAAATTCATAAATTTTAAAATTCCTAAATTCCCAAAAATTATAAATTTAGAAAATTCTACTAATAGCTAAATTCATAAATCCCTAAAAAACTCATACACCCTAAATATATGAATTCCTAAGTCCGTTACTTCCTAAATGCATAAAATTCGCATAAACCATTATGAAATCACCCAAAATTCGATCACAATCACAATCATAAACAATTTTGTAACTTATAATTTGAAGAAAAATAGTGAAAAACTCTTCAAAATTTAGAAAAACTTACATGTTTGGGGTAAGTGGTGATTGGCTTACGGAAGAGGAGTAGAATCGGTGGAGGACCGGTGTAATCGACGGCAAATCGGCGGTGAAGCAACCGGAATTGGAAGGAAAAGATTTTTGTTTGTGTTACGTCTGCGGGGAAGTCGAAGGCTCTGGTTATAATGACGTATGCCGACGGGGTTCTGACGGAATTCAGACGGAATAAAAAATTCCGACGAAAATACTGACAGATTTTGCCGCGTCTTCGATGATATCGAAGTGTTTAGGCGGCACAAAATTAGGGTTTTCCGTCAAAATTCCGTCAGGAAGTGTGACGGAATTCTGACGGATAGTGGTTTTTTAATTAATTTTTCATTCTCCGAATAGGAAAAAAAAAATTAATTACCCGTCAGAAATCCGTCAGACATTATGACGGATTTCTGACGGATTTGGGTTTTTTTATTAATTTTTTCATAACTCAAATGCCTAAATTCAAAAATCTGTTCATTCATAAATGACTAAAAATGTCATAATCAATTACGAAATAATGTTGAACAATGCATTTAAACGGAGAAGTAACCATTCCCAAATTACTAAAAAACAATTTCAAGAACAAATCAATAAAAACTCTTTAAAATCATCAAAAACTTACATGGATTATTGAGTAGGTGAGTGGGTTTGACAATTGGATTGTCAACATCGGAAAACCGGTCCGAATCGGTCCTGAATCGGCGGCAGAACGATCGACGATGAGATTGAAGTGTTTATGACGGATTTTGGTTTTTTTATCAATTTTTTTATCTCCGATTAGAAAAAATTATTATCCGTCAGGAAGCCGTCAATATTTCTGACGGATCATTAAATTCTTATAATATCTATTCGGAGATTTAAAAAAATCAATAAAAAGCCATAATCCGTCAGTATTTATGACGGATTTCTGACGGATTCATAATTTTATATTTGTCCATTCGGGGATTTTTAAAAATCATTAAAAAAACCAAAAGCCGTCAAAATCCGTCATAAATTCTGACGGATTTCTGACGGATTATTTATTTTATATGTTAATTTATATGCGGGAATATGACATTAAAACAAAAACGTAATATAACTTACAAAATCATTGATAAAAAAAACATTATTTTCATTATTTTAAGATTACATTACACATATAAAAATATGACATTACAAATAAAATATGACATTAAATAGAAAATAGGAAATATTACACATAACAACATAATACGGATAAACTCGTACATTAATGGATAGTCAGAAAATATTAAATTCATGGAGGGGTTGGATGTTATTCATCATCTGAGTCTGGAACTGTTTCATATTCGTACCCAGTAGTTCCTTCATCTTCCTCATCCATGGTAGCTACTTCCGTTGGTTGGTATTCAACAATCATCGAATTAGCACTGATTATCTGTGTGCAAAATGAATTTAGGTAAGTCTTCCCAGCAATATTTATAAACGTATGTTATACATCTATCTTAACAATGTTCCGCTCTGTGATGTTCAGGTACTTTGAGTTCCTGTTAAAATGGCAAACGGTAACAACACATCAATCTCATCGGCCAACCCAGACGATATGTTAACCACCCAAAGTTTGCCGACATCGGACCCCTTCACAATTCCGTCGGAATTCCGTCTGTCAGACAGAAAAATCTGATTTCTTTCGTTTTTCCGTCGGAATGTCGACGGAAACTTACGATGGCTTACCGTCGTCGGTAATCCGTCGGTAAATATTGACGGATTTCTGACGGCATACGGACGGTAATCATGGTCGTCAGAATTCCGTCAAAATAAACCGATGGAGTACTGACGGAATGATTTTCTGTCGGAAAACCGTCTGAATTCCGACGGAAAAGTCCGACGGGAATTCTGACGGGCAGCAATTCCGTCGGAAATACGTCTGTTTTCTTGTAGTGAAAGATATTTGGTAAAGTTAAAACTTTTTCCTTTTTGTATATATATTTTTTTATGAGAGGACGGTAAATTTTGAGATTTTGGGTTTTCTAAAACTATGTGATTGATCATTCTTGTCGTGATCAATGTTCTAGAAGACAAAAAACATCAAAAATCTAGTGGAATTAGTTGCTTTCATAGGATAACTAGCTCATCAACCAAACTCCATATATAAAAGATAGTATAATTCTTAATTTAAAGAAACATCAAAACCTCTTTTACTTTAGGCTTTTCTATTTTAAGATTTTATATGGATACATACGAAATCATCATGTCAGTGTCACTATACAATTACAAATGAGTATAAGCTTTACTAATATATAGTATATAGTACATTGTTAAAAATCACAACTATAAGAACCTTTTTTCTTTTAATTTCCACCTTGCTTACATGCTTTTTCTTTTTTTAATTATATATAATAAAGAAACTTTGATTTTAAGCTAATTGTTTGGTGTTTTTGTATAATTGAATTGTTTGATTCCGAAACACTTGCAAAAGCAACATTTATCTTGAAATAACATATCTGTTGTAATTTTTTAGTTTGTTATCAACGACAAAATAAGTTGCTAAACGGAACAAAATAACTTAGAAAAAAATGGATTTTAAAAAAATTGTCACAAACATGTAAATTACAAAATGATTGAACTTAGATGGTAGTTGTATACGGAAATTTGTGATTGGTAAAAAACTGTGAAATCACGAATTATTATATCCGTTGAAGTTACCAAATAAAAATTATATAAAAAATATTGTTTTTTTATATACATTATAAATACTACTGGCAGACTATAATAATACATTTTGTAGTAAATGGGCAAAATCGTTACAGAGACAACAGACAGCTATTCTCATCAAAGTTCTGTCGCCTTTCCCATTACCCGAATTTTAAAATATTTTGCAGTTTGTGAATAACATTTGTACACCACATACTCTATATATATGATATAATACTAATAAATATTCTAAAATACATATATGTTTATGTGCAATTGACACATTCTACCAGATTTGAATTTTATATATCGAAACATCAGTATCGCTATCGCTATCTTAAGCTACTAGTTTACAAACCATTTTTTTTCCTAATCTTATGGTATAATTGGTATTCCATGTTATTTGAAATCGTTAATAAAATATAGGGTATCACATTTTGAGAATTAGATAAATTTACGAATACGAATACGAATGCCATTGTATATGCATATCTTGTGTTTCTTATTCACAATGTAAAATAATCAAAATGATTACCCACATTTACACTCACTTAAAATCTTGTGGGTTAAAAACATATCAATTTGCATGGCCAACTACTGGACCGACTTTTATACAATTTTTTTATTTATTAAATTTCTTTACGTGTGTCTTCTGTATATTACACCCATGTCTATATTGTAGTATTAAAATAAATGGTTGGTCCAGTGTATTAATACTACGAATGATTATGACACTTTAATTGGAAAATATCAACTATACTCAAGAGAGAGTCAATTTGGACCATGCCTTTAATCTCTAAAATTTACTCTTGTTTCCTAACCATTTCATCAAGACATCAACCAATCCCAAAAACCCGAAAAATACAAATCGTAAACGAAGTAGTCAATGCACATTTTGGGGCATCATGGAATGAGCAGTCGAAGTCGCAAGTTCGGATTGAAGAATTTAAGCAAGTGTCGATCGACACTGATCATAGCATTGATCGACACCAAGAAATCAGTCATGTCGATCGACATAGAGAGTGGTGTCGCTCGACACCACTGTTCCAGCGACCAGAATTTCAGAATCGGAAGATTTCCTATTTTGCGCCAGAAAGCCTATATGTTTGCAATTGGGCCCCAAACCGTCATTGTACTCTATATATACGTTTTTACAGCCATTGTTTAGGCTTAAGCTTTATTTTACTTTGTCTTAGAACTTACTCTTAAGAGATATCTCTAATAAAGATGTTTTGTGCTTCATTGAATATGTCTGAGTAGTTTCTCTGTTAGGTTTAGGGTTATTCAAAGGTGCTTGATGAATTGCTAGGGCTGTTCTTAATTGTTAGGATAATATCATTAGAAGTTCTTCATCTTGACTTGTGTTTATTGCTGATTTTAGCGTCATGAACTAGAATCTGATTTTAGGTTAATTGATAGACACGACAGTGTTATTGATTGCTTGAACTAGCCTTTGATGAGCAAAATTCCTATTCGCAAAGACATTTGGATTAAGGTTTTGTGAACAAATGAACTTGAACCTTTAATGCTTGTTTAGATCAATCTGATTTCGCAACGACAGTTGGTTATTTAGGGTTTAGGCATAGATAGCATTCGCAACGACACTTGGTTTGTTTTACATTCGTGTTCATGTTTAGGAACAGAGCTTTAATATTCCTAATTATTGATTTGTCTGGAATTTTCATTATCCTGCGATTTCCATGAACCTAACTTTTATCTTCATTGTTTTAAAGCTTATCATCTTCTATCTTGCTTTTATTTTACTTGCTTTTTCTTATATTATATTTCGCCTAGCTTAATCTGAAAGTATATAATCTATTGTGTCCCTGATTCCCTGTGGATTCGATCCATAAGTGCTGCAACTGATCTCTTAATTTGAGAGAGTAGCTCAGGGTAAATTTGAGCATATCAAATTTTGACGCCGTTGCCGGGGAGTCAATTACCATCATATTACTTTTATTAGGATTTTGTCTAGGTTTTATTTTTGTTTTTATTTTTCTGCTAGTTTCGTTTTTGTCTTTTTGTTTTGCGTTTCAGGTACATACGAAATCGCAATACCAGGAGCAATCAAGACAAAGAACTAATGGGATACAGTCTTCAGGAACTCGCACGTATAGAACGCGAGAACACAAGAGCAGTAAAGATGGCAGCTAGACAAGTTCTTGTTCTAATGAGATGAGAAGATGGATTCCTGCATGATCCAGCAGGTCTCAGATACAACGCTGAAGGGCAGAGGATCAACGATGATGGAACTGTAATCATCGAGGAAGTTATCAAGCAGCATGTGGACAACGCAGAAGTTGGTGTCGATCGACGCCCCGATGGTGTCGCTCGACACCCGAATGAATTACAAGTTGCTCTACAAAGATAAGCTGATGGTGTCGATCGACACCAAGCTGGTGTCGCTCGACACCCTGTCCAGAATCAGCAACGGACTTTGGCTGATTTCAACCGTCCAGACCTGTTCTACGCGAATCGAGTTGCGATTCGTCCTCCTGCTTTTCAGAGGAATGATTTCGAGCTGAAGCCTGCTTACTTCAGTCTAGTCGCACAGAACCCGTACCATGGTCTTCCTCATGAGCATCCGATAGACCACATCAAGAACTTTGAAGACTTAGCTTCAAGCATCAAGGCGAATGGAGTGTCCAGCGACTACTTATTCTGCAAGCTATTCCCATACTCTCTTAGTGGGGATGCTTCCTATTGGCTAAATAAACTTGAGCCTGGATCGCTGACTACTTGGGAGGACACCAAGAACGCATTCCTGAACAACTTTTTCGACGATGCAAGGTCTGAGGTTGAGGACGAAGATCACTTCATTCAAGCAGGGTCTGACAAAAGCTTTCAAGGCTGCATGGACGTGATTGAAGTCTTATCAGAGAGATTGTCCTCACCATGGCTTCACAGATGTTCAGTTGCTAGGCATCTTTTACAGAGGAGTGGACTGGCGATATCAGATGGCACTGGATGCAGCGAGTAGTGGTAACTTCAATACCAACTACCCAGAGGACGCGGTTACTCTCATCGAGAACTTGGATTCTAGCAACAGCACGAAGAAAGCTGATTTTGAGAGGAAGCAGATGAGTGATAAAAAGGATGGTGGGAAGCATTTGGCTGAGATAAATGCTAAGCTGGATTCTATGCGTAGTATTCTTGTGGGAAAGAAGTAAGTACAGTTTGCTCAGGAAGTTGAAACTGCAGAGGATGTGAACTACATCAATGGTTCATGATTTCAGAAGTTCAACAATCAGCAGGGATATGGGTCGTCTTATCAGAAGCCCTTCCAGAGAAACAATTACAACAGGAACTATGGTTCCTTATCCTACCAGAAGCCTCCCGATCAGGACAATGAGGTGAAGAATATGCTTGAACAACTCCTAGAGGGCCAAAAGAAGATGACCGTTAACTTTAATGGGAAGATGGATGCAATGTATCAGGACTTGGATGGTAAGATTGGAACATTGAGCACGCATGTCAAGAAATTGGATATTTAGGTCGCTCAACCTGCTGATTCGATCAAACGACAAAAGGGTTTCCTTCCTGCGAAGACCAATGCAAACACAAGGAGCGCTTGCAATGTTGTTCAGACTGAAACGAAGGATTATTTCGCAGAGTTGGACGAAATTTTTGGAACTGCAGAGCAAGTGTCGATCGACACTACAGCTGAGCATCGATCGACAACTCTCGAATCATCAACTCGGACTTCAAAAATAGAGCTAGTATCAATCGACACTACAGAGAGTGTCGATCGACACCCCGTTCAGACTGAGCCTGATTTTGCAGTGATCGCGATTGCTTCAGAGGAGAACGTCTACAAGCCTCCAGTCCCTTTTCCCAGAGCTAAAAGGTCTAAACAGGAGGTTGAGGAGGAGATTTGCAAGCAGATTATTGATAAGATCATGGTGAAAATGCCTCTTGTTGATGCAGTTAAACTTTCTCCTGCGCTTAGAAGATATATCAAGCGGCTTGCACCGAATGGTATTAGTCCTTAGGAAGGAGCACTACTGACCAGAGACATCCGAGCCATACTCTTGAACACGACTCCAGTTCCTAAAAAGAAGAAGAAGGACATGGTAGTCTCAGAGGAAGTTAGCGCGGTGATTCAGAGCAGGATTCCAGTGAAGCTTCCAGATCCAGGCAACTTCGTGCTTAATTGCTCAATCTCGACAAGGCAGTTTCCTCATTCTCTTTGTGATTTAGGGTATAGTATTAACTTGATGCCATTATCTGTTGCTATTGATCTTGGGATGTCTGATTTCAGGGCAACTAGGATGTCTCTTCTGCTAGCTGATAGATCCAGGAGATTTCCAAAAGGAATTCTAGAGGATGTGACTATTAAGATTCAGGACTACAATATTCCTGCGGATTTTGTAGTTTTGGAGTACGACGATGAGCCTGAAGATCCTTTGATCCTAGGACGATCATTCTTAGCGACTGCTGGTGCTCAGATTGATGTGAGGAAAGGAAAAGTAAAACTTGATCTAGGAGATATGAACATGGACTTTGATATGGAGAACACGCGAAGAAAGTCCACCATTGATGGTCAGACTTTTTCTGTGGAGATTTTAGAGGATGAAGACTCTAAGGAGTTTGATTCTAGTCCTTCATCCGTTGCTGAACAGATCATTCCACAACTCTCATCCCACAATCCTCCCCAAGAGCCAAGGTATGAATCTCCTGTACAAAATTCTATCTCTTCCAATTTCATTAAAGTTCAAAAAGTGGTTACACGCTCACACAAGGAACGAGTTCCTCGAAAGCTTGGTTTTCCTGATGAACTTGCAGGAACGAGAAAAGAAGAGGTGAAACGTCCAAGGACTTCAAAACCTTTCGCTAAAATGCGAATCATCATTCTTGTTGCACTAAAGAAGAAAGGCGATATAGTCGTTCAAGAGATGGTGCAGAAAACGCAGAAACTCTTTCCTGGAATCATTCCATGGAAAAGTGCAGATCCTCCAGATATCTGAAGTTCCTCAAAATAGTCAAGCTAAGAGACTAAAACCAAGCGATGAGTGGGAGGCAACCCACTAGTAAGTATTTTATTTTCATTTTAAATTTCTTTTATTACTAACTTTTATTTTTAGTTTAAGTGTTTCGAAAAAAGAAAAAAATTGTGGATGAACAGTGGATCGACCTTTTGGTCGATTGGACCAAATTCATGGGTGTCGATCGACACCCTTACCAAGTGTCGATCGATACCACTCCCATCAGGTAACAAAATCATTCGTTTTTCAATTTTTTCCGTTTTCTATCTATTTTATTCACCTTCTTCAGGCTTAATAACACTGGGGACAGTGTCGTTTAAGTATGGGGGAGGTAGTTGCTAACTATTGTGTTTTTTTTTTGTTTTTATGGTGTTTTTCAAAAAAAATTTGTTTTTTTCGGGTCAAAACTCCCCTTTCCACTTGCTTTGAACAACACTCAAGGACCATTTCCAATGCAAATTGGCTGGGTTTACTGGAAGTGGATCGGTTTAACGGAGCGAGTTCAGATTTCTGGAGAACGCCAGAAAGACATTGCAAACCCCACCTTAATGAATCTTTAATCTCTTGTCTTGGGCGTTGGAAATCGCAAGACTTGATTCAGCTTCCAAACACTTGAAAGCGAGGATGGACCGGTCTTGAAACTTCTTCCCGAATGACGAATTCAACTGTCCTAGATCAAAAAGAAAAAGCCTCATGACCCTATCTCCACAAGAACACTAGTAGTGAGAGCTGATCTAGTGATCATAGAGATGCCAAGGATCTAATAAAAAATTCTACAGAAAAGTGCAAGTCCAAAAATCATAAAAATCCTGAAGAAAAAGTTTAAAAATGGGCAATGCATCTCTATGATATCCTTAATTGGATACAGTTTCAGAGGGAAGAGAGAGGGTGAAACGCAGGAAAGTGTTCAAGGAAGTGAAAGAATCTAGAAGGTCCAGCGATCGATATTTCCTCGATGAGACCGCACCTAAATAAATGAATGGGGTTTGCGACTGAAAGTCTGAGATTCTCTAAGGGGTTTGGATTCAATCTGGAGGACTGCTATACTTCTAGGGAAACAACGAAGTATCACCGGATGACTTTGCAAGGTATGTGGTTCGTAAAGGAGTGAGTACACTGTTTTGCTTAGGGACAAGCAAAAGACTAAGTCTGGGGGAGTTGATATATCATGGTTTTTACCCTGTTTAGGCCATGATATAAGTCTTTTTATCTAGAGTCTTTTGGTGTTTTTCGAGTCTTTGTGTTTATTATTAGGTACAAGAACGTTTGGAGCACAATTTGTGTTTACTGGAGCATTTTGGAGCATAATGGAATGAGCAGTCGAAGTCGCAAGTTCGGATTAAAGAATTTAAGCAAGTGTCGATCGAAACTGATTATAGCATCGTTCGACACCAAGAAATCAGTCATGTCGATCAACATAGAGAGTGGTGTCGCTTGACACCACTGTTCCAACGACCAAAATTTCAGAATCGGAAGATTTCCTATTTTGCGCCAGAAAGCCCAGATGTTTATAATTGGGCCCCAAACCGTCATTGTACTCTATATATACGTGTTTACAGCCATTGTTTAGGCTTAAGCTTTATTTTACTTTGTATTAGAACTTACTCTTAAGAGATATCTCTAATAAAGATGTTTTGTGCTTCATTGAATATGTCTGAGTAGTTTCTCTGTTAGGTTTAGGGTTATTCAAAGGTGCTTGATAAATTGTTAGGGCTGTTCTTAATTGTTAGGATAATATCATTAGAAGTTCTTCATCTTGACTTGTGTTTATTACTGATTTTAGCGTCATGAACTAGAATATGATTTTCGGTTAATTGATAGACACGACAGTGTTATTGATTGCTTGAACTAGTCTTTGATGAGCAAAATTCCTATTCGCAAAGACATTTGGTTTAAGGTTTTGTGAACAATTGAACTTGAACCTTTAATGCTTGTTTAGATCAATCTGATTTCGCAACGACAGTTGGTTGTCTAGGGTTTAGGCATAGATAACATTCGCAACGACAGTTGGTTTGTTTTACATTCGTGTTCATGTTTAGGAACAGAGCTTTAATATTCCTAATTATTGATTTGTCTGCAATTTTCATTCTCCTGCGATTTCCATGAGCCTAGCTTTTATCTTCATTGTTTTAAAGTTTATCATCTTTTATCTTGCTTTTATTTTACTTGCTTTTTCTTATATTATATTTTGCCTAGCTTAATCTGAAAATATATAATCTATTGTGTTCCTGATTCCCTGTGAATTCGATCCCTAAATGCTGCAACTGATATCACATTATTTTACTAATTTGACTATGTATATGGACTATGGATTGTATATTACATTATTATCTTTTGATTTCTCAACTAAAGTAAAATCAATAGATATGAATATTTATATATTTTATACTTGCGTGAGATATGTCTAAACGACACACAAAATTTTATGAAACAGATAAAGTACTATATGATAAAAAAAGTAGAAACGAATGATTTTGTCTAATTCAATGAATCTTTAAAATCGATGCCGGCTCCAAAGTAGCCGAGCTGAACAAAAACCACACGGACTCATCAAGATCCTGGATCAGATTCTCATGAATAAATAAACCGGTTATAACCGGTGACTAACACTAAACCATTGTAAGTTGTTGTTTTCGCATATAATTCTAATTATATTTTAAATATCCTCCCAAAATTCTTGAAATTAAATAACTCAAGATATCTCCTACACTTCCTCTAGGGTTAACCTGTCGTCTTATTTAAAACCCCGAGAGGGACTGTGAGGCCATCTCTCTCCTTCTCTCTCTCTTTCTCTCTTTTACAAATTTGGACTTTTTGGGAAAAAATACAGATACGACTGTGAAATCCCTCTTGAGCTTATATTTTCCCAAGAAAATTCGATCATATTAAAAAAATTTATATTTTTCTTGGTGGGTAGTAGATTCAAAGTTAACTCTAATCAATATCCATCTTAGATGAATAATTGTAGACATAGAGCAAAAATCCTTCTTTGGAGAATAAGAGAGAGAGGATCATATCCTTGAGCTATATTCATGTATTGGTCGTTAGATAGATCCTGATCGTTCATTACTACCCAAACGATCTTTGATCTAACCAAATAAACTTCTTTTGCTTAATCTTCGATCTCAATAGTTCCGACATAAGAAGATGAAGAGATCACGTGGAAGCTCCGATTCTTTAGCCGGGTTCTTACCAATTTGCCACTCCTCAACAGGTACAAATTAAAGACTATATATTTAATTTCTTTGAATGATTAATTATCGTGTTATAACTTATAGCTTATATATGTTTAATCTAATCATGTTCTACATATAAATTTTGAATTTGTAATTTTCTATATATCTTGATCCTGAGTTCGTACTAGTGAAATGTACAATTAGCTTAAACACTTACAAAGGCTCTGAATGGTAACAGCAGAATGATTAAATTTCTGACAGAATAATTAAATTTCTAGCAGAATTTGGCAGAATAAAAAAAAGTTAAATGGTGTCAGTAGAACCATTATACCAATAGCAGAATCATTCTAGAGACAAAAACTGACAGTATAACCATTAAACTGATAGTAGAACCATTAAACTGACAGTAGAACCATTAAACGAATGGTATCAGTAGAACCATTAAGCCAATGGTAGAACTATTAAACTGGTACCATTTAGAGTCAAAGTCCTTTTTTCTGATAAAGTTAATTTAGTAATTTTAAATTGGCAAAAATATGTTTTTTTGACAATTCATATTATCGAGACATTATCCTGACAAGGATCGGAAATGTAAATGTAATCATTCATGACATCATAAATATTCCCATAATTGATTTAGATTATCCGTTCAGATTCGTATAGATATAACCTTTTTGACGACAAAAAAAAAAGATATAGCGTTTTTAATGTATACTACCTTAATTAATGATTTTATCAGACAAACAAATAAATCCAAGACCAACCACCACCACCGGGTTTCTCTATCCCGGCGCTGGAGACTATTCTCCGATGTTCGACGGCCTAGAAGACGACGGTAGTCTAGAGGGCATCGGTCACTCTACTACGGTGGAGAAAAAGCGGCGGTTGAGTGTAGAGCAAGTGAAAGCGTTAGAGAAGAATTTCGAAATTGATAATAAGTTAGAGCCAGAGAGAAAAGTGAAACTAGCTCAAGAGCTTGGGCTACAACCGCGCCAAGTGGCGATTTGGTTTCAAAACCGCCGTGCTCGGTGGAAGACAAAGCAACTTGAACGTGATTACGGCGTTCTTAAATCAAACTTTGATGCACTCAAACGCAACCGCGACTCGCTTCAACGCGATAACGAATCACTCCTTGGAGAGGTATAATTTTCGTGTTGTTATAATAAAATCGAACGTTTAGGCACATAAAAATGCATTATTATATACATAATTTTACCAGCCCAATGATATTGAGATGTGATGAAATAGAATTTGTTGAACCAAAAAAAAAAAACATAATTTTACCTAGTTACATCAATAATGCCGTTGATAAAAAAAACTTTACAACATTGTTACAAAATATAAATTGTAATATATCTAAATTCCAAAACAAAATTTAGAGATGACTTATAATTTATAATTATTACATTTATGCAGATTAAAGAGCTGAGAGCCAAACTTAACGTAAAGGTGAGTGACGGGAGCAATGGTAACGAAGAAAACGACGTTATAAAAGCGGTGGAAGCGGTAGCGAATCAGACGACGGTGATTGCTAATAATGAAGTCATAGAGCCAAGCCACCGTCCTCCACCGCGTACAGAAGCTCCGACGTCAGAGCTCGCATTCGAAATGTTTAGCATTTTCCCACGCACCGAAAGTTTTAGAGAAGATCCTGCCGATAGTAGCGACTCAAGCGCGATTTTGAACGAAGAGTATAGTCCAATAGCGGCAGAAGCGGGTGCGTCTGCGGCTACGGCGATAGAAATGACTACATTGGGTTGTTTTGGCCAATTCGTGAAAATGGAAGAACCTGAAGATCTTTTTAGTGGAGAGGAGGCTTGCAAGTTGTTTGCGGACAATGAGCAGTGGTATTGCTCCGGTCAGTGGAATTCGTAAGGCGAGAGAAAAAAATGCCGAGGGTAAAATTGAAACAATTGGAAAAGTTAAGGGGTGTTTATGAAAATATTGCTTAGAAGATATGGGTCCGGAAAAAAATGGAATTACCCAAAATGTTGGTAAGAGAGGGTAAAAAAAAACGAGATGGATCACGTGTGTTTTCATGCACGTGCGGCCGTAATCTTTTACAAGGTTAAAAAACTTAAAAGAGAAAAGGACAAATAAAAGTCTGAAATAATCTGGAAAAAAGTTAAATTATGTGAAGATGAAATTGCTTTTTCCCTCGTTATATTATTATTTTGAATAACCTTGTAGTTGAATGTAATGATAAAATCTTTAAATTCCAAAGGTTTAAAGATTCTGAATACAAAGAGTTAAGAGACGACTATTCTCTTTTGTTTTTCTCGTCGTCTGTTAATGACTATTCACAACTCCAAAGATTCTACAGTACTCTTGCAAATTTACAAGGATTTTTAGGAATATAGGCAGTTTTAAGTTTTTAATTGGTAGATAGTGAACTACTTATTTAGCAAATTATAGTGTCTAGTTGACAAATTTTTCCAATTTACGATAGTTTTTGCAAAAATCTGTCTTCGTTTTGGAAAAAGGTTATAAAACCGTCTACTTGTTTCAAAGATCGTCAAGCTACAATTGCTGATTAAGAGGGGTTTAAATTTTGAGATGTCGATTTCATAAGATCCATCAGCCAAATAATGACTAATAATCCAAAGAAAATTAAAACTTAAAATCATTCAACTATATTTTGAATCCGCTAAAATCTTTTTTTTTTTTTTTATCATTGGTTTGTTCCATAGGATAATCAAAGCATGCATCTCCAGTGGTATCTACAACGTTATAATCACAATAATAAATCATAGTATTGAATTGTTTCTACTTTGTGAATGGATAAATGACAACGTTCAACATTCAAATCATAAACTTTCAATCAAACCAAAAAAAAACATAATGATTATTTCTCATTCGTCTTTTGAAAATTTTCTCTGTAAGGACATTGAGATAAAACATGAAAAGCCGAGCCACATAATTGGATCTCCCTAAATATCCGTGTTTGTTTCTAGCCGTTACTTTTTCTACTTTTGTTACTTGCTTTTCACAACCAAAAGCTTTTTTATTTACCTTTTTTCTTAAACTATACAGTAATTTTTTATTCGAATACAAATTCCATCCGCTATCTTCCTATAGACGAGTATTGGTATACGAATATGATTATAAGTTATAACAACGTAATTGTAAATACTCAAGAACTTCGTAGTAGTATATACTCGAAGCATTTTCAACATTTGATCCCTAGATCAAAAATATAAAATATTCGACGATAATATATAGCTTTGAAATTTGATACCATGAGTTTGTAATCAAAATTAATAAAATTCCAAGTAAAATAACAAATAAAATGTCAGACAAGACGAAGTGGAAGGATGCATGCACATGGGTTGAACAAGTTTTAGAAAAACATTTGTGTTGTGAGGTTTTATCTCCATGCGGCGATCCGTATCCTGATCATCGATCTTCAACACGTATAAGCCGTACACGTGTTTACTTGCATGAGATCTTCTCTTAAAAAGTGAAAGCCAAAAACCAAAAGGCTTATGAAGGACCCCACCTATAGCCACTGGACCCCACATGACTTTTGCGCTCTCCCTTTCAAACAAAGACATTGGTGGAGAGGCATGTGACGTGGGACCTACTTTACATCGAACACGTCACTTTAAACGCCGTCGCGTCACCGTTTATATATATATATAGATATTCATATTCATTTTGATAAGAAATTTACGGAAATAAATGTATATATATATGGCTCTAAATGGTAATGGTAGAATGATTATTTTTCTAGCAGAATAATTATTTTTCTGGCAGAATTTAGTAGAATAAATAAAAGTTAAATGGTATCAGCAGAACCACTATTCTAATGGTAGAATTATTCTAGAGACAAAAAAAAATAGTTAAACCATTAAACTGACAGTATAACCATTATACTAACAGTAGAACTATCAGTAGAACTATTATACCAATGGTAGAATTATTCTAGAGATAAAAAAAAAATGGTGGAACCAGTAAACTGACAGTAGAACTATTATACTAACAGTAGAATCATTAAACGAATGGTGTCAGTAGAATGGTTATACCTATATTAGAACCATTAATCTTACACCATTTAGGCCCTATATATATATGCACGTGTAATATAATTGGACATCTTTTACCGCCGTCAAAAAGTTGTTTTTTGGTCAACAAAAAAGGTTATTCAAAAACAGCTTGATTACAAAAGTTTACGATAGAGAAACATTGATTTCTGAAACTTTTTGTTTTTAAAGAAATACGAGTGATGATAATTGTCTTTCGATTTCCGAAACTTCACAATACCCCGTATTAAAAGAGTAATGAAACTCCTTTGTTGACAAGAGTGAAAAAAATGTTGGCGAAACAGAAGAAGAGAGTGAAAGATAAATTTGTGGTTACGAACAAGGTTAATGTACATATTTGTGTAGATTTATAAAACAAATAAAATTATAAATTACGAGGAAAATCAACTCATTTAATAAACGCAAAATTACGGGATTAGAGTCACTGACTTAGGAAAGGAGTGGGAGTAAAACAACAAACAAATAAAGTTGTTCGCGTCGACTTCCACTACCATTAATCTTTTAAGCCAAAATATACGCACTATAATTTTTTAAAAAATTGGAACAATTATGAATCATAACTATCATTGGCTGCCTGATAATTAACAAATTAGATTATAAGCGAATGGAATATTTGATCATTAGCTAACATTTGGGGTGACATGCTCCACTCTGTCTAAACAACGATAATATTATAGTTTATTGTAGCATTTATTTCACTCTATGTATGCATCTTTTATTTGTGTTGCTTACATACTGAAGTTGGAGAATGCATGCATGCATAACTATATTAGCTGTTTACAACGTGTACTAGATAGTTACTTGCCATATACACGGGATAGTATTAATAGTAAATAAAATCAATATAATTTTCGTTAAAAAATTAACATAATTATTGAAAATATTATTATATAGAATCCAAAATCCATTTTATAAATTTAGGTTTTCCAATTATTTTGTTTATAAATGTATTTCATCCGTGAAATAATTAAAATTAATGAATTTTTATACATGATACAAAATCCGTTAGTTTTAATATATATACTGTGTATATATATCACTTATTAATAAAAGATATTTATTTAATATCATAATTAAAGAAATACGGTTTATTATTCAAATATACAAAATAAATTTTGCAAATATAAATTGAATTTTATAAATAAAATAATATTTATAATTGATGTGCTATTAATTATTTAGTTAGACTATACTTGACTTTAATTGTATTTTATTTTTAAGAATATGAAATAGGGGCTATTTTATATGCTACTGAGAATATAGAATTTTATTAATAGTAAATTTAATTAAATTGTTTATAGTTGTTAATTAGTGTCTCTAAAGTAGATATTTCGTAAATCACATATCAAAAAATAATTAACTGAAAACTGTGTATACTTTAATTAACGTATTCTCAATTCAATGTAAATAAAAACTGTGTATACTTTAATACTTTAATTAACGTATTCTCAACTCAATTCTCAATTTGGCTATAAAAACTCTCTCAGCACAAGTGTTTAGACAAGAGTATAGTAGAACTTAATAGTAAGATTTATTTTTTACAAAAAAAATCAGAAAATTGAGAATTTGTTACCTAAGCAAAAATGGTGTAGAATATTTATTTTTAATATATGGAAGATATGTCATATGAGCTATTTTTTAGTATTGTGTACATTTTACAACGTGTTCTAATTTAAACGAAGTTCAAACTAATTTAATGATTTGAAACCGATATATATGCAGATATAAAATGGAAACGTTTTAGATCGACCCATATGACAAAAAAAAATTTGCGTACTTTTTTTTTTTGATCGGAAATTTTTTTTGCGTACTATATAACCCATTCGGTTATCCATCACCATTTTTTGTTTTGTTTATCCAAATTAAGTCCAAACACCGTAAGAGCATACATAGTGGTGAGCTTTTTTGGGTCTCATAAAACATATTTTAGTATTAATTTGAATATAAGTTTATTGTTTGAGACTTACTAAGAGACTATTAATAAATCTCTTTCCAATGGTGAGACTCATATGATTTTCTATAAAAAAAAATTTATCAAACACTTGCAGAAACCTGCACATTTTGATAAAATTATAGGCTTTATATCATGATAAGTTTCTAAATTACTTGTGACAAACTTCATATACTTCGGTTTGACATTCCTTTCATAATATCTATTGTAAACTTTGATCATGAGAAATCGTACCAACGTTCCTTTTGAGTGCCTCATGTATTTCTCTAGAAGAAGCTAACTCAGCTTGTAATTCCTGCACTTTCCTCCTGTATTCCTCCTCCGTTTGTTTCTGTTTCTGTATCTAAGCACCAATCGACCGTCACGATTCTCAAAAACACAGCAAAAAACAAGATCAAATGTCAATTGCAATTGATTGAAAAACCTGAACTATCCCTAAAAACACATCAGATTACTCCTCTATAAGTTTAGCTGATGTATCCCTCAAAATCAATACTCACATTTACACCTCTTTTTGATGATCAATTTCACTAGCCTCTATAAGTTTAGCTTATGTATCTTTCACTAACTGTCCGATGAGTAATCTTGTCTTATGCCTTTAAAACCAAACCAATAGAGTCGATAGATTCAAAAACATCAAGCCAACATACCAATTTCCGCCGGCTCAAACCAATAGCGTCGAGATCAGAGATAGCGAATACCATGGAAGTGGAAACGGTTCAGAATAAAGACGAGACTGAGTTGTTCTTTTGATCCCCTGCAAAATTTGCACACACATGACAAAACATTGTCAAATCCTACCATACAATGTTCCAAGACTCAATACACTAAAATTGCATAATCTAAAAACCTCGCACAACATCCATGGTTCTTGATGAGGTGCTTATAAAGACTATACGACCAAGCAAAACTATACTTTCTCTCATCAGAAGTACAATACATCTTGATTACATGAATAATTTAAATACACTCATCTCTTATGAATTACTTGAGCAAGACCAAAACTTTCAAGTAAGATGTAACTTTAGACTATAAATCCTAACTCAATGACTTTAGAGTAAGCAAAAATCTATATCAACGCCATTAACAGTAAGTTTCTTAATCACGAAGAGACATACCCATAACAAAGAAATTTTGAATTCCCCCAAATTGATCAAAATCAGAACTGGATTTATCATAGCCTTAAAAGAGCGCAAAATATGGCATAATCGCAAACAATAAAATAAGCTCAATCAGATGATGGAGTTGATGATTACCATAAATTGAACATGGTTCTTCGTTCTTATACTCCACCGATCGGCTAAAAAGATTTCCGACTTCGAAACGAGAACGATAAAAATCAGAAGATCTAAACTCCACTTTTTCACAGATACAACAAGCAAAATCGATAATCGATCTATGCTTAATTGCTATCTGAAGATGAAGAATCACCTTCGAAAGGGAGAGAGTTTTTTTGGAGATTTTTTTTTCTTACTCGACAAAAAAAAACAACGGATCCACTGACAGAAGGACACGTGCCTCGTGAGACGGTCTCAAAAGTCTCTCTGGGCAGAGCCGGCTCAAGGCAAAAGTATCGACATAATTTTTTTTTTTCTTTCAATGCTACGAGACTCCCAAAAACTCACCATTAGGCATGCTCTAAGTCCATAATATATAATATTCGACTGTCTCTGCAGCAGAAAAAGGATTCTCTTGCAGACGCGCACTCGTAGCCGTAGCCTAGGCATAGAGGCTAACGTTATTTTTTTTTGGTGAATGTCCGAGGGAAAAACCTCAGATTTTTATTAAACACATAAACGTATTACACGGAAACTCGTCTTAATCGAGTCAGCCCTTCAGCATCCTCTTTTAAGATCGAAACAACATCAAATGGAACCAACTCCAAACTATGAAAACCCAACGGTAAAGAAAACGCATAAGATGCTAATCTATCGGCAAGACAATTAGCTTCTCTATTAAAGAAATATCACCACTACCGCTAATTGTTAGAAAATTCTTCTACAAATTGTGATTCTAATTAAAATTATTCATTTAAGGCTTTAATACTTGAAAACTTTAATCATGTCATTATTATTAACATGTCACTTTACAGTTATGTCATCGTTTGAAAATCTTTACAAAAAACTTTATTTTTTAAATTTATTTTTTATACTTTTTTGGTTTGGATTAACTATTTTATATTTATGATATAGTTTTTTTGGGTAGAGTTTATAATTTGGGATTTGGGTTTTGATAGAGAAGAATTTTTTAATGATTTTGATTTTGTTTAAATTTTTTTTCATATTTGCAATATATTTGAAAATATTTACGCAAACAATTTTTTTGTGGTCTCACGTATAAAATATGGGTTGCGATGCTTCTGTTTGCGTAATAAGTAGATATCAAGTGATTGCTGATTAGTTAAATATCATAAACTAATACGAAAATAACGTGACTCGCTCTCGTGTTTGTTTCGTCATGAGCTTTAATCTATGGTAGTTCCAACACTACAAGAAAACAGGCAGTTTTCCGACGGATTTTTTTTTCCGTCGGAATTCCGTCTGCTAAATCCGATGGCTTTCCGACGAACTACCGACCAAAATCGTTTCGTTGGAATTCTGTCAAATTATTCCGACGGCATTCCGACGGAAATCCACGCGGTCGACATTTCGTTGGAATTCGGTCGGAAAAATACCGACGGAATACAGACGGCAATGATCTATCGTCAGTTTCCGACGGCATTGCGACAGATTACTTACGGAATTCGGCCTTTCCGATGTCGGCAACGTTTGATTGATCGGACGTATTTCCGACGGACAAAATCTGTCGGAATTAGGGACGGATTTCCGACGGTTTCCGATGTCGGCAAAGTTTGAGTGGTTGCCATATTGTCTGCGGTGGCCGATGGGATGGAAAGGGTGTTATGTCGGGGGTATTGACGGATTTCCAACGGAAATCCATTCTACATAAGTTTGCAGAATGCTTCATTTCATCATAACAAAATTTCGAGAAAAAAAAAACTATAAAGATGAGTTCATATTTTCGGGCATGGATAGACGAGCCAATGATGAATGAGGGCTCGGACTTATTAAGGGACGAGTACGCTCAAGGATTATGGGAGTTCATGAATTTACCCAGTAATGTAGAAACAGCAAAAAAAAGTCAGGATATCAAATATCCTTGTTCTAATTGTTGTAATAGAATTAGTGTTGCCGTTCATAATATTTGGACTCACTTATATAGATATGGTTTTAGGCCGGGATATAAGGTTTGGTATTTACATGGAGAAAGGAATTATGAATATGGTAGTACTAGTAGCAATGAACCTTATTTTCCGGATAGCGTAGGGGAACCTACAGCGGAAGTAGATGTTGGGGTAAGTACGGTTGCGATGGTTAACGATGCGTTTAGAGAGAATTTGCAGTCGGGTGGGTATGAGGGTGATAGGGTTGAAGAGCCTAATTTAGAATCTCGAAAGTTTTTCGATATGTTAGACGCATCAAAGCAACCATTATACAGCGGTTGTAGGGAGGGTCATTCACCGTTATCGTCTGCTACTAGGATGATGAACATAAAGACTGGTCACAATTTGTCCGAAGAATGTGTTGATGCATTCGCCGAGTTTGTGAAAGATATTTTACCAGAAGATAATCTGGCCCCCGGATCATACTACGAGATCCAAAAACTTGTTGCCGGTCTTGGTTTGCCCTACCAGGTTATAGATGTGTGCATCGACAACTGTATGATATACTGGAGAGAGGACGAGAACCGAAAGAAATGTAAATTTTGCCACAAACCCCGGTTCGAGGAGACAAGTGGCAGGGTGAAGATTCCATTCAAACGGATGTGGTATTTACCCTTAACGGAGAGGTTGAAGAGGTTGTACGAATCAGACCGCACAGCAAAGGCTATGAGATGGCATGCAGAGCATAGTCAACATGGAGATATCACGCATCCTTCTGACGCGGAAGCGTAGAAACACTTTCAATCCGTATATCCAGATTTTGCATACGAACGACGGAATGTATACATAGGCTTATCCACTGATGGTTTCAACCCATTTGGAAAGCATGGAAGAAAATGTTCTTTGTGGCCGGTCATCATAACACCTTACAATTTGCCTCCATCTATGTGCATGCGGCGAGAGTTCCTGTTTCTCTCAATTCTAGTTCCCGGGCCAGATCATCCAAAACGGTCACAAATTATTTTTAAATTTATAATTATTTTTAAAAACCTTATAATCAACTTTAAAACCATATCAAACACAAATTAAAATCTTAAAAAACCCAAAACCGTCGGAATTCTGTCTTAAATTTAAGACGGATTTCCGACGGATTTTGTTTTCTTTAATAAATTAAATTTGCATCGACAAATTAAATAAATTAGAACCCAAAACCGTCGGAATTCCGTCTTAACATTAAGATGGAATTCCGACGGATGTTGTTTTTTATTTAATTAAATTTGTATCGACAAAGAAAATTAATAAAAAAACCCAAAACCGTCGGAATTCCGTCTTATATTTTTGTGTTTTTAATGATTTAAAGTATATGATATGGTTTTAAAGTTGATTATAAGGTTTTTAAAAATAATTATAAGATTTTTGTAAATTATATGATAATAAATGTTTCAAAAATAACATCATCAATTTGAAAAATAGTAGTTGGTTATAACCTTATACTATGTTTCAAAAAAACCAAACAACTTCGTGATCATCATCAAACCGGGAAATCCGTCGGAAATCACATAGTCTATAAATCACAAAACCACATAATCCCAAATTGAATAAATTCTATTATTACCAAAACCTTAAATTCCCATCACTCCATATGTCCTTACATAACAAAATGTCCGAAAACTAAATTCCTTTAATTTTTATATTCAAAAAACCTCTAATTCTCAATATCCTTATATATATATCCCTAAATCCGAAATTTCGAAATAAATAAATCACATAATCTTAAAATCCCAAATTCCTATAAATTCCATTTTCCATAACTCATGAAATCTCAAACTCTTAAAATTTCGGATACAAACAATTTATTTCGCCGAGAAAATATTAAAAAAATGTACAATTTAATCTTTTAAATTAAATTCCGTTGGAATTCCGTCTTAACTGTCAGACGGAATTCCGACGAAAACTCTAATTTGATCAGCCGCCAAAAGACTTCGTAATCTTCGTCAAAGCGGGAAAACCGTCGGACAACCGTCGGAATTCCGTATGACTACCGTCGGACACTCCAATAAATCCACACCTTCGTCTTCCCCGATTCCAGATCGGGAAAAAACAATTTTAACCCACAAAATTTATTTCCGCCGCCGATTCCCCGCCGTGTAATCTCTTCTCCGCCGTATAATCTCTGTTTCAAGTCGTGTAATCTCTCGGTGTCTTATTCTTCCCGATTCTTCAAAGGAGAAAACGAAAAAAAACCTTTCACCGCCCGATTTCGCTTGCAACCGCCGGAAAACTCACACGAACCGCCAGAATCATCCTAATCCACACCCTCCTTCACAAATACAAAAAAGCTATGTAAGTTTTTTTATGATTACAAAGTTTGTTCATAAAAAAAAAATTGTTCTTCATAAAAAAAATGTGTTCTTGGAAAAAAAATAATTTATCTTCATAAAATTTTATATTTGTAAATACCGATATAGAATATTTTAACATTATTAAAACAATTTAAATTTAAAAAATAATATTATAACATTATTAAAACAATTTAAATTTAAAACAATATAGAATATTAGATATAAAATTATAAAATTTTAAATATTTATAACATTAACAAAACAATTTAAACCTTGAAAAATTTAAACCTATTTAAAAATAATAAATTTAAAACTTTAAATCCTTGAAATCCTTTAAATTTAAAAAGTAAAAGTTTTATAATTTATAACTTTAACATTTTAAACCTTTAAATTCTTCAACCAAATCAAAATTTATGTAAGTTTTAAAACAATTTAAATTTACTATTTTATAAATTTTAAATTTTATAATGTTAACAATTTAAACCTTTAAATTCTTCAAATTTAAATTTTTTTTAACGTTAATAAAATTTGTGAAATTAATGTTAACAATTTTTAACAATTTAAAAAACAATAAACCTTTAAATCCTTCATATTTACAAATTTGTAACAATTTTTTTAAATTTGTCAAATTAATTTTAATAACATTTTTTAACAATTAAATTTGTTCAATTTTTAAAAATTTGGAAAATTAATGTTAATAGAATTTTTTAACAATTAAAAATTAATAAATTTAAAACTTTAAATCCTTTAAATCCTGTAAATCATACAAAACCTAAATCCATGAACTTCGGTTTCTGAATATACAATATAAAAAAAAACCCAGATTACTTAAATTTAAAAATTGCAATTTCCCTAAATCCCTAAGTCCATATATCACAAAACCACGAAATCCCAATTTAATTAAATTCATTTATTATAAAACTCTTCAATCCCCAATATCCTTATATCCCTAAATCCGAAATTTCCAAATAACTAAATCGCAAAATATAAAAATCCCGAATTCCTATAAATTCCATATTCCATAAATCCCGAAATATCAAACTCTTAGAATTTTGAAAATCGTAGGGACTATGCACATTTTCATCACTCTAGAGTAGGTGCGACTTCCAGTAGGGGAGGTCGGACTGCGAGTGAGACGGATGATCTCGAGAGTAGTCCCAACTTAGAGACCCCATACATGACTCACATTTTAATTACTAATGCGGGAATGTGGTGTTTTTGCAGCAACATTTTACGTGGGACCCACCGCTCACTTCGATGGTCCGAAAGGAATTCGACATAAAGGCTGCGAGGAAGTACTCGTGGAAGATGAACGAGTGGAAAGATGCGTGGTATAAAAACGGGAAGGTGCCTAAGGTTTTTAAATATAAAGAAGAGTGTTGGGTTGGACTACTTCGACATTGGGAACTTGAGGCAACTCGGTTGGCCTCAGAGCAACACTCAACTAACCGGAAGAGCGACCGGAAGGGGAAGGGACCCGCGACCCACAACCTCGGAGCAACGAGCAAGGCTTCAGCTGCTCAGAAAATGGTAAGTAGTTAAATAATTCAAAATTTTTTTAAATTCGCTAACGAAATTGTATATGTTAACAGTTTCAGGAGACCGGTGTGTTTCCTTCGAATCTTGATTTGGTCAAAGTTTCGCACACCAACAAGAAGACCGGTCAAATTCAAGATCCGATTGCTCGTGAAATCGTGGAAGCCGTGCAGAGGCGGCAGGAGGAGTACCTCCAATCGCAACCGATCGAGGAAGGAACTCCGGCGCCCACCGAAGTTCCAGTCGAGGAAGGAACGAGGTTAGTAACCGTTGCACTTTTAAAGTAATTTGAATTTAAATTTTAATACAACTAAGTTCTAAGATTTAATTTCTTTTTTATCGTAGGTGACTCCCAAGACCAGAGGCCGTGTATTCGGCCTTCCTGAAGATAGTTGCTCGTCCGTTTCGTCGGTTCGACATCGCGGTGCTAGCAGATTGGAGGCGGAAAACCGAGAGCTGCACGACCGGCTTAGAGCAATGGAGGAAGAGAGACAGAAGGATAAGGAGGAGGCCGAGGCAGCGAGAGCGAGAGATAAGGCGGAGGCCGATACACGATTTCGAGCGATGGAACAGAAGATGACCAACTTCTTCAGTACTGGTAGGCCGGAATAGGCCTTTTAGAGTTTTAAAATTGATTGTAAAACTTTAAAATACTTTTAAAACAATTTTAATTTAATTAGTTTTTATTTTTATTTTTAATATATTTTTAAATGTTTTATTATATTTTATTATAGTATTTATTTTAAATTAAATAATTATAATTTTTTTTTTTAATTACGATTTCCGTCGGTATTCGCCGGAAGTCCGAAACCGTCGGAATTCCGTCGGTATTCGCCGGAAGTCCGAAACCGTCGGAATTCCGTCTCCCTTTCTAATCCGACACAAATACGTTGGAGTTCCGTCGTAAGTGATCGACGAATTTCCGACGGAACTTATTTTCCGACGTGATAGAAACGACGGACCAGTCCCGTCGGAAGGCCGTCGGAAAAGGTTCTATTCCGACGGCCTTCCGACGGTTTGGGCCGTCAGAATACCCCCTGTTTTCTTGTAGTGCAAGTTATACTATCCCGGCAAATCGATATAGTATATATGTCTTAATGATAATCATTTTTAATTACAATCAACGGCTGAAGCATATAAATCGGCTTTTCATTTATTTAAACTAAGAAATAAAGGTACGTAACTAATCCATTAAACAAACAAACAAAAGTTGTGGTTTTGGTACATCATATTTAAATGTAAAAGTGGGATATAAGTAAGTAGAAGAGGAGATTCTAATTTTGGTCGAGAATTTCGTGTAATGCCAACTTGATGCTGCCCTAGTTCCCAACCATGCATGTGCACTTAATTATACTCGTAGGATATATGCTGTTTCCACATTTTAATTTTAAATATGTCCGATAAAAAATAAATCTTAATCGGAGAATTGGATTAACCGAAACCAGAGATATTTTCAAGAAAATTTTGAAAAGAATAGTAATTTTGTTTAGAGTTAGCAAAAAAAAATATATAAATGAAAATTCTGCCGTAATTGTTCTTGGTTGGATCCGCAAGAAACAAGACCGGCTTTAGTCACGTCACAGAATAGGACCCACCAATTAAAACTCGTCAGCCAAATTTGACCCTTGTTGTCACGTAAGCAGTCGTAACCTTCGCCCTTTCCTTATGCCTCGGAGTTATAAACGCAATCCGGCTCGGCTCAATTTGTACTTTCCGTTTTTCTTAAACCATGTACATCTGGTGGTATCTAATTAGTATAATAATAATATATTCTAATTATTTTAAAACTAATTAATTTATATATAATTAAATAACAAAACTGAACTAATCAGATAAAAATATGTAATACAAGGGGTATAAATACTGTTCCTGAAATCTCTCTCTTTCTTTTCTTATTTTTCTTATTTGTTTAATAATTAGATATTGGATGAGAAACCTCCATTAGGACATGTTCAATGGTGATATTTTGGGATCTTATGGGATGTTTTTATAATATAAAATTATTAAAATGGTTGTAAAAGAAAGAAAGATAGTGTTTTTGTGGGGTATATTGAGTGTGTGTTTAAATATAAAATTAATAAAAATTGAGTAAAAGGAAGAGAAAGTGTTTAAAAGGGAGAGAGAAGGATTTAATATTGGATTTTTTAGAGACGGTGTTTAAAAGGAAAAAGAAGAGAGAGTGTTTAAAAGTTGAGTAAAAGGATGAAAGAGAAGTATAAAATTGATTAAAAGGAAGAAAGAATGTGTGTTTTAATAATTTTATATTATAAGAACACCACATAAGATCCCGTGAAATCTGCATTGAACATGACCTTAGAGGTGGTCTTATGAATTGACTTCATAAAGTGAATTAATATGCTGTTCCTATATGGAATCTCGATAAGAAAACGTTTGGCTAGACGAATAGTTCAAATTTATATTTACTTCGTTTAACAGAAACTACATTTGAAATATACTTTTTGTAAATTTTGTTTCTCCGGGTTGTATGATCAAGGCAATCACTCAAGTGGTTAATTTTGTATATCAAATGGGTGGTTAAATCCACTCTACGGTTATGTAATTTAAAAAAAAAAACATTTGTAAACTACACCAACCTCCTATTCTTTTTTTGTGTGTAATAAACCTTAGTTTAAATTTCCTCTAATTGCTATATGTAGTAAGTTAATCCTAGCTAAATAACCTCAATATTCCTTTTTCGAATGGTCGTCTATCACTCAAATTTTCTCCACGTGAAAGTCTGATTTAATGTAGCAAGGTGGTTCTTTTTTGACGAACTGGATAAGATAACCAACCATTCAAAAATCGAACTTAAGGGTGATAAATTCATAAAGCACATATGTACTCGCTCATTTAAAAAAAAATATTGGATGTTTGATCTTTTTCAAATTGTTAGATTGTCGATGATGACAAGTCTATCTTTGAATTGTTATCAAAGTTTTATCTTTCGTTATTTTTATTTTATTTTTTTATCTTTCAAAATATAAAAATGATAAGGCTAAACGCTCTTGAAGCCAATCTGGAGCAATACAAATAAACGTTGGTCTCATTTTGTGCCAAGACTGTTTGTATAATTTAGATTTTGATGTGTAACATGTAGAGTTATGCAGTTCCTCTGTTTGAATAATCCCTAAAACTTATGATTGCTACAAAAGCCATATTTTGAGTAGATCAAATATTTTTTTCCTTTGATAATATACTTACAGAAGACAAATTTTCATAGATCATAGTCCAAAAGGAAAGTAATTTGAAGATAGAAAGTAAAAACAAAGTACTAGCTAGAACTAGAAGATGGCGGAAACCGGTAAGCAGCCATCACACCTTTGGGAGCTTGAAAAGTAGAGGTGGTTCTGGTGGTGAGGTCATAAGTACCTATGCCAAAGCCGAAAAAATATATGGAGTTAGGTTTGAGGCCAGGGTAAGAGCTAGCTTGGACACAAAAAGACTGCTCTTTGAAATGAAGATGCATAGATCTCCAATGTCATCAGTGTAACACATAAATCTCCCCTCTAGAGTCTCTTCCTCTCTAAACATCATGATCCTTTGCGTGTCGTAGTAGATTTTATTGGAAGCTAAACTTCCTTTTGCCGTACCATTTGACGAGGAAACGTTCATCTCCGGAAGGCGACTCCACGAGGTAATCCGTCCTTGAAGAAGAATGAAACAGCTCACACAACTCCGAGTCGTTCTTGAACGCTTCTGGAAAGTTTCGAAACTGCAGCTCATGAAAATCTTGTTTGAAGTGCAAGAGCTGCAACACCACTGGAGGTCCGTGGGTTTTAACTACACCGAGACGACTAAGATGGACCCACCACCCAAGAGAGGAATGGTGGTGGATCCGGACGTGATCACCAGGGGCTGATCTCCTTGAAGAGTAGGGGGTGCACGTGCACCCAGTCAATTTTTAAAATTTGTATTTTGCTTAAACATTTTGGAGGTAAATAGTGTATTTAGGTAAAGGTGCACCCATTGAATTTGAATATGAGGAGTTCGATGACCCACTTTCTATTTCAGATTTTTTTTTGGAACCTTCTAACCATTTTTGATTCTTCCATATCTTAAGCATTTACTACTATGTTATTTTCTTTTATTGTTTTCATTAATAATAGATAGTTTCTTTTTAAATGTTAGTCAAATATCTCAATTTTTATTCACAATTTTGGTTTTGTTCATTTTTTCTTGTTTATTTAACTAAGAAATTTGTAAGTTAAACCAATATAAAATTTTAATTTGATTTCATATTTCATTTTGTTTATGTATATATATATATATATATAATTTTATTATTAGTAAATTTAATAAAACTGTGCACCCACCAAAAAATTGTTCTAGATCAGCCCCTGGTGATCACCAACATCCACTTGCTAGTTGTGAGTAAGAGTATCGTTATAGAAGGTAAGTACGTGGAAATGGATGAAGATGGTAATATAACTGGTTCGGAAAAACTGTTGTTGACGGAACGTCGTCTTAAGCAGGGAGCTGGTAATGGGAGCACCTCCGGCGGTGAGCCTTCTTCCCCTCCAAAAGACTGAAAAGGCGGGAAAAGGAAGTAGCGAGTGTCTCTCTAAGTATCTAATTAAGCCTCTCTTTAAGTCTCTGGTTAAGACTCTCTTTAATAAGTATCTAGTTAAGCCTCTCTTTAAGTCTCTGGTTAAGACTCTCTCTAAGTATCTAGTTAAGATGTGTTTCATGTCTTTTTTTTCTTCTTCTTTGTATTTCAATCCTCCGTATGTTTAATCAATTAACTAATTAAAATACTCTGCAAAAAAATTAATTTGAAATTATTAGTTAAAATTCGAAGTTGAAGCTGATAACAAAATTATTTGCGATCTACCATGTGACAAGAGATATTGAATGAGTTAGATTTATCATCTGTTGAAATAACGTCAGTTTAATTAATGATTTTGCAGGCAAAAAAACAAGGAGAGCAATATTTCAAAAATAAATTCTATTTTGTTGTTTTCTTTTATTTCTTACTAACTATTTGGAATTATAAACGGTTTAATGGAGTTTTCATGTGTTTTTTATTTAGATTACTAATTTTACGATATTGGAAAATGTACGAAAATGACACATTTTTTCATATATACATAGGAGATCCAAAATGATTGGACCTGCACTACTTCCACCTCTGGCTTTAATAAGCAGTGCGTGAAAATCATGTCCATGCAACCTTGTCCTTTATGATAGCAAATTCCGGTATCAAGGTTGTAAGTGGAATTGCGTATTGGATCTTTTGCCACTAATAATATACTATATTCTTAATTGAAACCCCAAATTAGATAATGTAATGATTAAAGTTATAGGTTCATATGTAATTTGAAAAAAATATAGTTTCATATCTCATATGATTTGAAGAATTTGGAAATCAATAAATTATATACGCATGATATATGTAAATATGGTTTGAATCATTAAAGTATTTTATATAATAGCTAAATCATTTTTATTTGATTTTTTTTGGTCACAAACTAAATCATTTTTATGTTTTGACGATCTTTTTTTGATGATATTTTGTAAACTTTACACATGAAAAAAATTCTACTAACCAAATTTTTTTATTTTTGCTTATTCTTCTTGATATAGTTCTCCGTTTATCAATGATCAATTATTTTGTGTTCCCCATATATATATATATGTTAAACCTCTACCTACATATAATGATAGAAACATGGTTTTATATTCTTAATTACATATATAATTTGAAGAATTTGGAAATCAATAAAGTATATACGCTTGATATATGTAAATTGGTTTGAATCATTAAACTATTTGATATAATAACTAAATCATTTTTACATGTTTAGACGATCCTTCTTTGATGATATTTCGTAAACTTTTACACATGAAAAAATACCACTAACCAATTTTTTTTTTTTTTTTTTTTGCTTGTTCTTCTTGATATAGTTTTATTTCTATCCATGGTCAATTATTTTGTGTTCTTCATAAATATACATATGTTAAACTTCTGCCTATTTATAACAATAGAACCATGGTTGTTTCCATTTTTAATTACATAGTTTGCCATTAATTTTTTTTTTTTAATGTTATATTTCTCTTTATTAATTATTTTCAACTAAATGTCTTATATAACTATTCTTATAGAGGTTTTGTGCAATTTGTAAAATTACTTTATGTTTTTTTCCATTTTAACTTCTTCTTTTTTTGATAATTAACAATTTTGATATTGAAAAATTTACAGATTTAAATAATTGACATGTGTTATAATCTAATCGACTACTTAACACGTGTCGCGATCTCGTGAGTTAGAATTATGCTCACTCTCCTTTATATAATAAGACTAGCCGATAAAAACCAAATAATCGTGATTGAACCGGCTATCTGCCTTTCACACAGAAACTGTGTAGGATGGACTTGGGCTTTAAAATGAGCCCATTCACATCAAACAATTGTTTAGCCAAGCTTAATTATACATAAAAATATGGGATAATTTGTAGGATAGCAATAAAAAAAATTATATTTTAAAAAATAACCAAAATCACCCTAGGTGGTAACATCTTGACCATTAGATTTAGGTTTTTTGGTTACTATTTTAGATATAATTTTTTTTTGGTGCTATTCAACAAATTAACCCTAAAAATATTCTTATTCGTTCACTTTATTCCCGATGTGGGACATGGTATTTTCTGCTTGATTACGTGAATCTTTTGTATTAAACTTCTTATTTTAAAATATATTGGTGAGTTGTCCCAACGTTCACATATAGTAATGATGTAACTAATATAGATTCACAAAGATTCAGAAACTCAAAGATTAACAAAGAATAACTCTCTTTATTAATGACTTAGAAAAATCACTCAAAACCTAAGCTCTCAATCTCTTTCTCTTAAACACATAATCTCACAATCCCACAATCTCTCAAACTCTAACTCATAAGTTATGCCACAACTTTGGCATCTCCTTATATAGAGAAAAGTCTACACAAATTTCCTATTCTCTTAATAGGATAATTTCCTTTTCTTAACTCTCTTAACATATTTAGATAACTCCTAAATATGTTTCCTATTCCTAATCTCTTTAGATTGTTATTCAAGCTTATTCCAACAATCTCCCCCTTAAGCTTGAAATCACTCTTCTTTTTCTTGTTGCTTATATCATCAGAAATTACAACAAGTTTCTTATACTCTTCTCCTGATATAGTAGCCTCCATGATCTTCATTGGACTAATCTCTCCGTCATTATCCAAAAACATTTTTATCAAATTTTTCGAATACCCACTCACCAAAGCCACTCGTTTCTCACTTCTCGTCACCGGTATAAACCTCGAATCCCTCATATTCCAAAACACAATCTCCGGCTCAGCTTCTCCGTACCCTTTCTCTTTGTACTGCCTCGTAATCAGTTTCCCATTCAACATTACCCAAAACTGAGACAGAATTTGTTTTGTAACCCAATCCATAATAACCATAGCCATTTTCTTCTTTCCTAGCTTCAACGAATTCCATGTCACTAAACACAAAAACCCTCTTGGTTATCTCCTTCGGTTTCAGTCTCGCTTCAACTGCCATTTTCAGAATGAGATCAAACACTTTCTGAAAATCAGTGTTCATTCCCCAATCCATTCTCCTCACAAAATCTGTCTTGCTTCTCAGATTGTTACCGTTACCATTCACCAACTGTATCATTTTCTTGCAATGGAGTAAGCTTGCAATGAACGCATCATCAACCATTTGTTCCCATTGTAGCTCAGCGACTTGTCCACCGTCTCCGCCGTTTAAATCTCCGATTATCTCGTGAGGTAACACAACTTCAGCTACGATCGTCGTCTTCCCTGTCTTCGTGTCTTCCAAGTATTGTTGAAATCTCTCCGTGTCGCGTTTCAGGACTATCTCTGTGCAAGCTGGAATTTCACACAATAGAAATTGTGAAGATTCTACGAAATAGAGCTTCTTTAGGGTTTCAAACACTTGGAAAGAAATAGAATTAGGGTTCTTGAGCTGTTCTTATTAATTAGCTGAAAAGCTGTTTTTGTCTTATTATCTCTCAGAAAACCAGATCCCCTCAAATGAGGGGGGGGGTACATGCTTATTTATAGAGTATACAAATCGGTTTAGATAAACAGTTTTGGGCTTTTAATGGGCCTCTGTCTTCTGGGCTTGGCCGTTGGGCCGTTTAACGTACACTTAGTCGATTTAGGCTTATCGATTCTTCTAGGGATGATTTGACCCCAACAGTTAGCCCCCTAGTTTAACAGTTTTATAAATAAAACTGTTGAAGTAAGGGTGTCCAAGTGAAGAATCGATTTCCGTTAAACCGCTAGCGTATTGACCGATTTTGCCGAGCCCAAGTGACATGGTTATACCCAATTCGGCGAGCTGATCGACGCGATGCCATCTGATGGTCAGTTTCGAACTTGCAAACTGACGAGCTCATAACCCGCGAATCGCTCGAAGATGCGAGGCGACGAGATGAAGATGTTACGAATCTGCAAATTGCTCGAAGTTGCGAGGCGATGAGATGAAAACGTATAGGTGTGTGAACAAGCCTCGGTAAAAACCTTGTCTAGAAAACCCGGTGGAAAAACCAGACCAAGGGGAAAAGAGCACGAGTCACACACTTGTTCAAGTTGCCGTTGTCGTCGAGTCCTTAATTTTAGTTTCGTCTGCGTATTCTCCGAGTTGTTTGGCGGAATGAAGCTGCGAGGTCACGAGTTGCGGGGTCGCGAGCCGATTTGATGAAGTCGCGAGTTGATCTGATGAAGTCGCGAGTTGATTTGATGAAGCTGAAGTCGTGACTTTGATTTGATGAAGATGAAGTCGCGAGCTGATCGAGTGTGACGCTATGAGCGAGTCAATTTCGCTCCTGCGAAGAGACGAGATGAAGTCGCGAGTTGATCTGATGAAGTCGCGAGCTGATTTTATGAAGCTGAAGTCGCGACTTGATTTGATGAAGATGAAGTCGCGAGCTGATCGAGTGTGACGCTATGAGCGAGTCGATTTCGCTCCTACGAAGAGACGAGATGAAGTCGCGAGTTGATCTGATGAAGTCGCGAGTTGATTTTATGAAGCTGAAGTCGCGACTTGATTTGATGAAGATGAAGTTGCGAGCTGATCGAGTGTGACGCTATGAGCGAGTCGATTTCGATCCTGCGAAGAGACGAGATGAAGTTGCGAGTTGATCTGATGAAGTCGCGAGTTGATTTATGAAGCTGAAGTCGCGACTTGATTTGATGAAGATGAAGTCGCGAGCTGGTCGAGTGTGACGCTATAAGCGAGTCGATTTCGATCCTGCGAAGAGACGAGATGAAGTCACGAGCTGACTTTGAGGATCATGCCACGAGTCAGCGAGTCGCTCGATTAGCTCGAGGCGACGGGATGAATCCGAGAGATGTTGAAGCGAAGTCATAAATCTGCGAGTCGCTCGATACGCGCGAGGCGACGAGGCAAATGTATCATATATCTGCGAGTCGAGAGACTGACTGCGAGATGATGAAACGAAGTCATAAACCGATTTTGGCGAGGTGGCGAGACAAAAATCTGCGGAGTCGTGAATTGATTTCGATGAGGGGAAGTCGCGAGACGCCTGACGAGACGAAGTCGCGAGTTGATTTTGATGAAGAAATCGATTTGAACAAGTTACGAGGGTGCAACTTGATCAACTCCATAAATACTGCGAGGTCATGGTAATCGCTGAGAATCAAAGTCTTGAGAAAGCGAAATCCTGAAGTCGCGAATTAAACCAGAGTTGAACTCGCGAGGTTGCGTTTCGAGCTAATACGAAGTCGCGGGATTGCAAATCGATCCTTCAAGCCCAGAATCTCGGGCCCATTATAAAATGAGGCCCACCTCGAAATTCGATCCGCAAAAGATGCCTTTATAAATAGCGATGTTCCTCAGATACTTCTCATAATTCTCATTTCTCCGAAAACAGGTTTGCTTTCTCTCCCTTTTCTCTCGTTTTTCTTTCAAGTTTTCGTTAAGTTTTTTGCCGTCCCATCGCTTCGCCGCCGCCGTGTTCTTCATCGCCGCCGTCGAGTTCTTGAGGAAATTCGAAAATTCTCCCCTTTTGATCCAAAAATTATGTCGTCAACAAATTCGATTAAGTCTGCGAAATATTCCGAGCTCCCCGAGAAGGAAAGATTGATTTGGGAGTATTCCGCTAACAGCGAGTCGGTCGTCGATGCGAGTTCAAGCTGTGGTCAGTTCCGTGGATACGAGGACGCGAGTACGTCTGGTTGCGAGGAGACGAGTGCGACTTGTCGAGAGGGTCGAGCTAGAGGTAACTCTCCCCTCGCCAATTTGTTTACCTATCGCACTCCCATCTCAAGGCGAAGTCGCGAGATTCGGGAGAGTATCTCACCAATGCGAGCTCCAAGAGCGGGTTTCCAAGAGGAAGTTGGGACCTCGCGTCCTTCTCAGAGTGGCGAACCCCCTGCTGCCAATAAACAAAGGCTAGTCATTGAAGTTCCACATCTTCGTGACGAATCGCTCAGCCCTGTCGAGCTGCTTCCCCAAGTGAAGATCGAGGAATGCAACTGGTCATATAACTCTCTCGTAGAAAGAAAGAGACTGGAAGCCTGGATTGGATCCTGAGCAGCCGAAGTCGTCAAGAAAAAGAAGAAGTCGAGGCGAAAGCAACGCTCGCCTCCAGGCTCTTCATGGTGCGACGAGGAGTCGCTGGATATCCTTCGCGCAGAATGCGGAATTTCCGACGCGGTCGAGATGATTGTGCCAACTGTCGAGCAGTGGGAAGACGACCCGCCAGTCGACACGTTTACTGCATATGAATGCTGGTTTAGGGGCTGTTACCTCACATTCCCCATTCCTGCGTTGATTTTGCGGTACATGTGGGTTCATAGAATCGCGCTTGCGCAGATCAATACCAGGGGGGTTCTTCAACTGGTCGGGCTTCTGACTCGAGCTGCCGAATGTGGCAAGCCCATCGGAGTTCGTCATCTTCATAATTTTCTCGAGGGGCACTGTAGCACATGCACCCGCGAGCTCGATTAAGGCGGCACGTGGTGCATGTCGGCTACTCGCTGCCGACATACGGTCGGTCCGATTCGCGGGTCGAACGGTGCCCGAACGGTGCGGTCTCGGTGCGTGACTAAGTTCGGTCTCAATCCGACCGGGACACGGTCATTCACAATGCCTAAAGCAAAAACAGTCCCGTTTGTCCGGCCATCCCTTTACTTGGACCGGCCGTTCCGCGTGTCTAGGGCCGGCCTCGGCCTAGATCGTGGTACGGGTCACTACATTCTCCCCTCCTTATTTAGAATTCGTCCCGAATTCTTATCTATTTAAAGGTCCAACTTCATCGGTTTGAGGTTCGGTAAACAACTCCGGGTGAGATCCTCTAAATCTTACTTCATCTTCTCATGGAACAACATCTCGATGGTGTTTTCTCCTAATAACCTTAATCTGTGAGATCTCTTGTCTTTTGAGAATCTAGATCATATCTCACCGATCCTTAAAGGTTTCTGGGAACTGAGGTCTAAGTTCTGTTTGCGGATCTGGTATCCGTTCTGATGGTGGCTCATCCGGCCATGAACTATTTACCCAATATGGTTACATGAAATTCATCATGTAATCCCCCACTCCATAAAAGATCCGTCTACTTCACCTATTTTTTTCGATACTGCGGTAAGGACCTTATACCATAAATTCATCTTACTTGGTTTATCAATTCTTCATTGATCGGCTTTTATCCATACTTAACTGTTCTGATTCGGTTTTCCCCTCCTCTGATTTGGTCTTTAAAATATTCAATCACTCTGATTCGGTTTTCCTTTCTCTGATCTGATCTTTAACCATACCCAATCACTCTGATTCGACTTTCCTTTCTCTGATCTGATCTTTAACCATACCCAATCACTCTGATTCGGCTTTCCTTTCTCTGATCTGATCTTTAACCATACTCAATCACTCTACAATAAAAACCACTATTCTCCTCTGTCGATCGGCTTATATCTTCCTCATATTAGCCCGACCAAGGCTAGTTCTATCCGTAGTCTCTTTCAAAAACTCTGACCGGAACTTATGTCTTTCTCCAAATCTAGTCCAACAACTTTTCTGAGATAGATCATCTATCATCCTGATAATGTTACTCTTTCTGCTCGTCTGACTCTTTAGGAAAAACACTACCAATGCCTAAAACCATTCCAAAGGTTTTACTAGAAAGCTTACCAGAATCTAGCCATGGATTTGCGATCACGGCCAGATTCTATATTAGCTACAACCCCATATTATCACTACTTCTTTTAAGCACAACTTAACCACTATCTCCTGGTTAACAATCCACGATTTCCCAAACCGTGTTCTCTTCATGATTACCCAAACCGTGTTGTCTCCTCATCCTAATGCTCTTGGTAAATCCTATTACCAACTCCATTACAACCACATCCCTATTTCCATTCTGAATTTAGTAAATTCCGAAATAATCCGACTAGCACTTGATGCTCCATCTTAATTCGTTCACAATTCTGATACTGTGCCACTCATTGCTTCTCACTGATCATTTCTTACCCAAGCCATATCCTTTAGGCACGTTAATCCTTCATTCTATAACAAAACTACCATATGTGGCCAAAAGGTATTTATCTGATACCACTCTTGTAACGTCCCGACCTGGACTAGGTCAAGCTTGATCCGATCGGTCACTCAACAATCAGACAAGAACAGGAGCGACCAACCGACAAACTGTTGACCCAAATATGTCCAGAGACGCCACTTTCTTCATCTATGGTTTTTAAGTTAATCGTCTCGAATTATACGGCTCGACTCTTCAAATCTCTCCCCATGTCAACACTTGTTTTACGGCAACTTAACACATTTATATCTACGGTTGCCTTTTCCCCGGTGGTAAGTGATATCCATATCACAACTTTCTACAATTTCCTTTCCCCTTCTTTGTCTTAGGCTAAGAACATGTTGATGACTAACAACTCTTAGCTCTTACGATCCATCATTACTTGTACCCATTCTTCACAGAACTAAGATCGCTAGATCTTAAGGCAAACACTACTCCAATAACTTCTAAATCATGCGCGGGATACTCTTCCTCATGATTTCCTCAACTACTTAGATGCACAAGCAATGTCCCACTTGCCTTGCATCAATACATAAACAATCTCTGTTCTACAAGCATCGACGCATACCGTAAATGGTTGGTTCAACTATGGTTAGGATCGGTGCTTGGTCAAAGCCTTCTGATGGAACACCTTCTCCATTTACACGTCCAACACCAAGACTACACCCTTTCCATTCAGGCTAGTCAATGGTTTAGATATACATGGAAAATCCTTTGAAATATTTTCCAGTATATCTAGCTAATCTTTTCTCCAATTAAATCTAACCACTTCTTCAATTCCACTCCATTCGAATTGCAACAATCTTCTTTGCAATCTTCTCCGCAATCTTCTCCAGGTCGACCAGAACTCCCTATTCCGACACCTGATGTTTGCAAGGCATATCTCTTGATTCTAAAGGTTACATTTGCGAAACCTCAACAAAATATTTGACTTTTCAAGCGTTTCAACACTTTTCCTAAGTGTTCCAACACTTTTCCTAAGCGTTCCAACACTTTCCCAAAATGTTCCAACACTTTTTCTAGCGTTCCAACATTTTCCAAAGCGTTCTAACACTTTCCTAAGTGTTTTCCATGCTTCCGTGTGATTTAAAGTATATAAAAATATCATCAACGGGAATGATGACAAACCCATCTCATTAATCTCACAAGACTTTATTCATACAACTACATGAATGCCATTGATGCGTTGTTTATGCCAACGGCATGATCTCAATTCCTTAATAGTCAGAACGCGTCCTATTTACGGTCTTCAGAACATCCTTCTCAGTAATACATATATGATGTTAGCCTGATGCTAAATCCATCTTTGAAAATCATCCTGCTCCTTGCAACTGTTCTAACTGCTCATCATCTCATGGTGATAACATTATTGATTGCTCGACAATCTACACACAAATGCAAACGACTCTTCTCTCTATTATGATAAACTTCCTCGACCGAATCTTTCTTCCAACACATCCTCTAACGTTTCTTCAATTCTACTAACTCTGCATTCCACTGTACCAACTCTGCAAGGCCATCTGGTATGGCGCCTTACCTATTGGACTCCCGGTCCCAACAGAAAGATAAACATATCATTACGAGATGGTGGTAACCCTTCCAAAGGTCTTAACACATCAACGTAACCAAAAACTACGGGAAACTCCTCGAGTTTCTGCTCGGCTTTTATATATTACTAACTCTGCTCAAAGTCACATCGTAACTTCATCCTCCATAAAGGCACTTTCTCCAAAGGCCGTTATGAAGGTTATTCTGGTATTGGTTCTGACCCCAATATAGTTGGTTTCCTAAATCACTTGATTGTTACCCTTCCTCGACTGCGGTCAAAGATTATTCTTCCTCAACTGCTTCCAAAGATTACTCCTCTTCCATTCCGGTCAAAGATTACTCTTCCTCAACTGCGCTCAAAGGTTACTCTCCTTCGGCTGCGTTCATGGATTACTCTTCTTCGACTCCGGTCGATAAGTGCCATCACGCCGTAAGCCAGTCCATTCCTAAGATCACTAGATACTCCTTTAATGATACACTTTGCTAAGAAAATATGGTCTCCAATATCAATTGGCACTCCCATATAATATAACAACTTTCAGCATGAAGGTTTTGATTACCGGGTATTCTAACACGGATAGAAAGTTTTACTCCCATGTGAGTAAAACTTTTATGGTGACATCAGGTGACACGAAACTATACCTTTCACCTGAGTCGAACATAACGTGTGTGGGTACACTACAAACACGAGATGTTTCCTAATTATTTCTTTCAAAGTGACCTTAGGTGATACCAACCATGTATTACACCTTAGTCAAACAGAACATGTGTGAGAACACCACAACCATGTAATGTTTCCTACTCATACTCCTTTCTACTCAAGAAAATTAAACATTTGCTTTTTGTTTAATTCCTTATATATATATATTAAACATTTAACACCAAAGATTCTCACATCTTTCACACAACTCAAGAAAACACATCAAAAAGATATTCGAGATAGAACCCCTTATTTACTTAGTACGGAACCTTTTATAGGTCGTGAGGGTTCAGGTTTATCTAGGGACTATACACATTCTATAACGGCTTTCACCTAACCGTTATCATACACTCAACCGCTCTTATCACCACTTATGCTTCCATTGGGTTGATTTCGTAGTGAACGCATTATGGCCGGTACTTCACGTAATGTCCGGGCTGATATGGTCAAATTTACCCTAGACCTACTCTCTCAAATTAAGAGATCGATTGTAGTACTTGAGGTTATCGAATCCACAGGGAATCAGGGACACAATAGATAATTAAATTCAGACTAAGCTAGGCAAATATAATATAAGAAAAAGCAAATAAAACAAAGCAAGATAGTGGTAAGCTTTAAAACAATGAAGATAAAAGCTAGGTTCAGGGAAATCTCAGGAGAATCAGAATTGCAGGGATAAACAGATAATTAGGAATATGAAAGCTCTGTTCCTAAACATGAACACGAATGTAAAACAAACCAGCTGTTGCTGCGAATATTATCTATGCTTAAACCCTAGACAACCAACTGTCGTTGCGAAATCAGATTGATCTAAACAAGCATTAAAGTTCAAGTTCAATTGTTCACAAAACCCTAAACCAAATGTCTTTGCGAATAGGAATTTTGCTCATCAAAGACTAGTTCAAGCAATCAATAACACTGTCGTGTCTATCAATTAACCTAATATCAGATTCTAGTTCATGACGCTAAAATCAGCATTAATCACAAGCCAAGATGAAGAACAATCTAATGATATTAATCCTAAGCGATTCCAATCAGATCTAGCAATTCATCAAAACCTTTGAAAACACTAAACCTAACAGAGAAATTACTCAGACGTATTCAATGAAGAACAAGACATCTTTATTAGGGATATCTCTTAAGAGTAAGTTCTAAACAAAGTAAAATAAAGCTTAAGCCTAAACAATGGCTGTAAATACGTATATATAGGGTCCCAAACCGTCCTAAACATAAAAGTAAACATCTGGAACTTTCGGGCTTCGAACGGGCTTTTCTGATGAAAATCTGGGCTTGACAGAACAGGGTGTCGATCGACACAAAAGATGGTGTCGATCAACACCAATCTTCAAATCGTAAATCCTTGCTTCTGAAGTCTTCGTGTCGAGCGACACACTAAGTCCCGTCGCTCGACACAGCCTCCAAACAGTGACACCGAATTTGCATTTCGCCACTTTATTCTGCGAATGCTCCAAAACCTCTAGTAAACATCTTTTATGCTCCAGACGGTCCAGTTCCTGTAAAGACTCTAAAAACACTTGGAAAACACCAAAAGACTCTAAAACATGGACTTATATCATGGTTGAAAACCGGTAAAAACCATGACATATCACGGGCTGTCTGCGTGTACATCCTTTGACGTCGATCTCCCAATTGTTCTTCCGTAACCTCAACTTCAGGTGCTTCGGTTCTTGTCCCTCTAGGTCCTGCTCCTTGGGAATTAAAACAGTGAAGACGTTTCCGACCATGAAGTTCTGATTCCTCCGGCTCCTCTAACTCTGGATAGTGACGTCGAGAAGTAACTGACGGGGAACTCGATGGCGACTGTGGTGATGATAGCTGGCCATTAAGTCCCGATCTACTTGGTCCATCTGAACTCGTATCCTCTCGATAATATCGCTCCAATGGTAACGAATTTGACGAGTCAGTGGATATCCATCCAGCATGACCATGGCGTGATCCCTCAGGTCCGGGGTCACTATGAACTCGAAGTCCTAACTCCGACAACGAATGTGGAGAGTTCTATCCTGTATAATCCGGGTACTCAACCAACGGCTCCGGATCATACTCTGGCACGTAGTCTGAAAGATTTAAAACATCCTCTGGATCATACCCCGGCACGTAATCTGAAAGGTTTTAAATATCCTCTGATGGATCCGTATCAATTGACGTAGCCGAATCGTCAGGCTCTGGTGGAGGAAGACCAGGATATCGTCCCGGATACCCTAAAGAAGGCTGTCTGTGCCCCCTCGATGCTCCCTACAATCTCGTATCAGGCCAATCACGACGTGTCGATATAGACATCTGCATCACGGAATCAGGTAAGTCCTAATCATCTTAACATAATATAGCTCCGGAACATAATCAGTTTATCCTACTTGCTTTTGCGACAGTTTGACTCGATAAAATATTTGAAAACCAAGTCCCATTTGAGCATCGTAAAACGCTCTGGCGAGTCGCCCCTTGTACAAGATTTTGGATGACTTTCCAAACAAAGACCACAGTTGGCGCAAATATTTTTTCTTTGTGTCGATGTCAAGCGCGTCTGTTGAAGAAGAACGTCCGGCGGTGGCGAAGTGGGGAACGCTTGGTAGATTTTCTTGATGTTTATCATGCGAGCCGCCTCCTTGTGCTTTATCTTAACTTTCTGCTCAATTGTTTTTACAGCTCCCAGACCACTACTTACTCATGTTCCCAGAATTGACGACCTGTTCAACAAGTTGAAGGCTAGGAAGTGTCTGTGGGAGCGCTATTTCCATCTTCAGAGAGTCATTCGAGCTCGCGAGTTTGCTCTAATCAACAATGAAGATTCTTCCAATCGAAGCGAGTCCGACGACCTCGATATCATGCAAGAAAGACAACCTTTCCGCGATATCGCCAAGAAGAAGGTTTCGAAGTCCAAGAGAAAGACTGAGCCGATACCAGCTGTTCTCGCTGCCGAGACGTCAGAGCGAAGCGTAGCCAAAGAAGATATCCTTGCCGCAAATGACGATGAGGCAGCGGCCGTAGGTACGAGTGGTACGTTGACTGTTATTCCTTCACAGCCAATTACTGTTACGGACGAACTTGCCGAGTCTGAGCTTCAGCTGACTCGCAAAACAAAACACACTGCCTCTGAGAAAGGCAAGGGAAAAGCTGGTGATAAGAAGAAAACTCGTCGCGAGCCGCCGACTATACCTCTAGGCGAGTCCATTCCTCCAGGTCCGCGATCTGGAAAATCTACAGAGATTTATGATGACCCGTTAGCCGCAGCTGCCTTAATGGCTAAGGTCACATATCCGGGTGATAACATTCCGATCATGGAAATGTTGGTAAAGAGCGAGCTCTACAAGGAGTTCGCGTCTCACCAGGTTAAGGTAAATTCCACATACTCTTCCTGTTCCATTTCGCTTCCATTCTCATACTTTCAACTCCTTTGCAGACTATCGCACACTGCAATAGAATGGTCATAGCGTATGACCAAGAGGCGAGGTCTAGGCAGGCCTTTATTGACGAGGCCAGGAGGAAGGAAGAAGTCGAGATGAAGCGGCTCGCAGAGGAGATGAGCAAACTCGCTGCTGAGCGAGATGCTTACAAGAAGAGCAATGACGACTTGGGCGTACATCTTCATAGAGTCGGCTCTGAGAAAAAGAAAGCCGAGGAGAAAACTGCCGAGCTGGAGGCAGAATTGTCTGCTCTGAAAACGAGTCGCGAGAAGGATCTTGAAACGGCAGCTTCATCTGCGAGGCAATCCGCGGCTGCGGAAGTTCAAGCTAAATTGGACCGCGCTAACGAGCTTTTTTGTCGAATGATGAAAAAGTCGATAAGGAAGATGGTCCTTCTCTCGCAAGCGGACTCCAACCTTCAACTCCTCGACGACCTGGAGAATACTGAAGAACCTTTCGATCCTATCGCCGAACGCGCTCTTCTAGTCGAGAACAAGGCAACGCTGGGTTCTGCCTACGATGTCTTTGACGAGATGTCCGACAAGTTGCGGAAGATTCTAGGTATGAACTACGTCGTCCCCATTAAAGTAACGGATATTGTTGTTTCTCCGCGAATCGAGACCGTTGCTAAGTCTGTTGGTATTAGTGTAGCTTTGGGATCCAACGACGGCTCTTTGGGCATGCAGTTGCGGAGTGCTAGCGAAGAGCTAAGCGATAGCGAGTCGGGCGAGACGGATAAGACTGTCGATCCCGACCAAGCTGTAGTAACTGAACTTCAGCGCAAGCCGACTCCCTTAGAACAAGATCCCAAGACTGGCGATGTGATTGTTGGGAAATCGACTGGCGAGGTTGCGAGTTCTGCTGGACCTTCTGTACCAGCTGACAGGGAGCTGGCGCTGCTGCTCAAGCCGAAGATAAAGGAGTCGAAGATGGCGAGCTGGTCGCCTAATAGTTTTTAGGATTTGCTTTCTTTTTGTTTTTTGTTTTGCTCAAGGTTTTAAGACTTGTTATTTTGTGCCTGGACGGCTTTATCCAACTTGTGACATTTTATTTGCCGAGTTGGTCGAACCCAAATGTTTATGAAAAATTTGGACATGTCTGATTTCTTTATGATTCGCCTCTCTGCTAAGGCCTGTTAGATCTTGTTTAGCGAGGCGGTTTTAAGACGCTTAGAAAAGATGCGGTTTTAAGACGCTTTAGAGGCGATGCGGTTTTAAGACGCTTAGAGGCGATGCGGTTTTAAGACGCTTGTAGGCGAAACACTGATAGTGTCGCCGCAAAATTCGCTATGTTTGGCGAGGCCTGTTAGAGCTCGTCAGCTAGGCCTGTTATAGTTCGTTACTTAAATCAAATTTCGAAGTATAGAATTCCAAAGAATATTTTACCCGATCTCTGACCAGATTATATTTGCCAAGTTCGACCAGTGTTAAGTATAACTGGGTTTGCGAGATGAACACCCTGGTTTACGGTCGTATTCCACTGAATACATCCGCTCCAGTGATGAACTCTAAATTTAGATAGCGCGCTTTATCCACTTTGGATGTATAGGTAAACTTCGCGATGAAGTGTTTTAGATCGTCATTATGGTCAGTAATGACGACGAGTCGACATTGAAGTCGCGGTTAGACGATTAAGTCATTTACCGATTGTCGCGTTTTAGACGATTAAGTCGTTTGCGAGCTTTCGCGTTTAGACAATTAAGTCGTTTGCGAGTTGATCGAGTCGCGTGTAGAAAGTTAAGTCGTTTACAAGTTGATCGAGTCACGTGTAGACATTTAAGTCGTTTGCGAGTTGATCGAGTCGCGTGTAGACATTTAAGTCGTTTGCGAGTAGATCTAGTCGCGTGTAGACATTTAAGTCGTTTGCGAGTAGATCGAGTCGCGTGTAGACATTTAAGTCGTTTGCGAGTAGATCGAGTAGCGTGTAGACATTTAAGTCGTTTGCGAGTTGATCGGGTTGCAATAAACTGTCGCATGTAGACATTAAAGTCGTTTGCGAGTAGATCGAGTCGTGTGTAGACAGTTAAGTCGTTTGCGAGTTGATCGAGTTGCAATAAACTGTCGCGTGTAGACATTAAAGTCGTTTGCGAGTAGATCGAGTCGCGTGTAGACAGTTAAGTCGTTTCCGAGTTGATGGAGTCGCATGTAGACATTTAAGTCGTTTGCGAGTTGATCGAGTCGCGTGTAGACATTTAAGTCGTTTGCGAGTTGATCGGGTTGTAATAAACTGTAGCGTGTAGACATTAAAGTCGTTTGCGAGTTGATCGAGTCGCGTGTAGACAGTTAAGTCGTTTGCGAGTTGATCGAGTCGCGTGTAGACATTTAAGTCGTTTGCGAGTTGATCGAGTCTTAACAACCTTAGTTTATTACACCGGGTTTGGGAGTATGGATATACGGACCCACTCCCCCCCTTTTTCGAATAGGGGGGCAACTGAAATCGTTTGAAAATGAGCTGCCTACGTACCCTTTCAAGTCAAATGACTTAGTACTTTTAGCAGTAGTACTTTTTTAGATGTCGCGCATTCCAGGAACGTAGACGCTTGGACGAACCACCTTCGTGACCTGATAAGGGCCTTCCCAGTGAGCGCCGAGCTTGCCAGCATTCATCTTAGCCGTATTCTGGAAAACTCCGCGAAGGACGAGGTCTCCTTCGTAGAAACGCCGAACTCCCACCTTAGAGTTGTAATATTTGGCCGCCGCAATTTGATATTCGGTCATCTTTATAAGAGCTTGGTCGTGCCTTTCGTTGATGAGGTCGAGTTCGTCGAACATGAGGAGATGATTGAGACCCTCCTGTTCTGCAAGTAATCGTCGGCGAACTCCTGGGAAATGGACCTCGGGAGGAATTACACACTCTGTTCCGCAGACGAGGACAAAAGGTGTCTCGCCCGTAGCGCGACGAGGTGTAGTTCGATAGGACCACAAAACGCCTTCGAGTTCATCTGCCCAACAACCCTTCTTAGCATTGAGTCGAGTCTTAAGCCCGCGAATGACTGTTTTGTTCGACGACTCCACCTGACCGTTGCCTTGTGGGCGGCAAGGTGTCGACTTGCTGACTCTGATCTTCCACTTATCGCAGAATAGTTCAAACCGCTTGGAGATGAACTGCGAACCGTTGTCAGCCAGTATCTCGTAGGGCACGCCGTGTCGACAAATAATATTCTTCCAGACGAAGTTTTCGACATGCTTGTCCTTGATCGATCCAAATGCTTCCGCCTCGACCCACTTGGAAAAATAGTCCGTGAGGACTAATAGATATCGCTTCTGCCGAGATGGATAGAGCGGTCCGACGATGTCCATTGCCCACCTCATGAATGGATAAGGCGAGGTGACCGAACACAAAAACTCTGCGGGTTGATGGATGAAAGGACCATGGCGTTGATATTTCTCGCATTTTACCGCGAACAATTCGCAGTCTTTTATCATTGTTGGCCAGAATTATCCATGTCGTTTAATTCGAATGGCGAGTGAGCGACCTCCCAAATGGTTTCCACCGTAACCGCCATGAACTTCGTGCATTACTTTGTGAGCTGCTTCACCCTCGACGCATACGAGGAGTGGTCCAGACAATCGCCACTTGAAGACTTCCCCGTGGAACAGAATGAAACGTGATGACTGCGCCTTTAGCTTGCGAGCCGACCATTTGTCTTTTGGCACCTCGCCGTCTGCAAGATATCTGCGAATGTCAGCCATCCACTTGGTATCACAACCATAGATTGTGGTCTCGTCGTTAATGGGAATATCGACGATTTCATGCGCGGGTGGGGGCTCCTCGCTACACGGGTAGGCATCCTCTGGCAATTTTTCGAGCTGTTCGGGGAGAAGACCACGGTTAAAATTCGTATTAGTTGCGTCGGACTGGTCGATATCCCTCGGATCTGCCGCGGGGCGAGCGGGCGAGCCGTTGTTAGGATCCACCTTTCGCTGCGCGGCTTGAGATCTCGTCAGTACGTTGACTTCCCTGGCAATTTCGTTACTTGGTTTCTCGATGAACTCAACCTGGACGATTCTTTGAAGATCTTTGTCGGGCTGCGCCGACGAGCCGAGTGATGCGAGGGCATCTGCTTGCGAGTTCTCTGCCCTAGGAATTCTTCTTAAGGTAAAAAATTCGAACTACGCCGTTAATGTCTTGACGAGTGCGAGGTATGCCTCCATGCGTTTGTCTTTTGTTGCGCACTCGCCATTGAACTGATTCACGACGAGCAGAGAGTCGCAAAAGGCTGCTATCCCGCGAGTAAGGCCTCGTATTCTGCCTCATTGTTCGATGCTCTGAAGCCAAGGCAGAATGACTGTTCCAGAGATTCTCCGTCTGGTAACGACAGTCGAATGCCTATTCCCGATCCTTGTTTAGAGGACGAGCCGTTGACATGAAACTGCCAGATTTGGGATGAGTCTTTATTTTCGCTTTCTGACGAGGCGGCTGCCTCCGGTAGTTCGATTAGAAAATCGGCCAATACTTGTGCCTTGATTGTCGACCTACTTCAATACTCGATACCGAACTCGCTTAATTCGATGGCCCACTTGGCGAGTCGCCCAGACTGAGTTGGGCTGTGGAGAACAGCTCGTAGTGGGAAGGTACTAAGAACCACGATCGAGTATGACTGGAAGTAAGGTCGGAGTTTGCGAACCGACGTAATAACCGTGAGTGCTAGTTTCTCTGTCAGAGGATATCTTGTCTCCGCATCGATTTACTGACGTAGAAAACGGGCTTCTGCTCGGTGCCGTCTTCGCGAATTAGGACTCCACTGACTGCCAAGGCGGAGACCGCAATGTAAAGGTAGAGCGGTTCGCCAGCTGTGGGTTTGGTCAAAACAGGTGGAGTCGCGAGATATTGTTTCAACCTTTGGAAGGCTTCGTCGCATTTTTCTGTCCACTCGAAAGCCTGTCGAGCTGCGCCCTTTTTATCCTTAAGCGTTTCATAGAAAGGCAAGTATTTGTCAGTAGAGCGCGAGATGAATCTGTTCAATGCTGCGACTCTTCCTGTCAAGCGTTGGACTTCCATTTTTGTTTTATGCGAGGCCATCCGGATGAGCGCATGGATTTGCTTCGGATTTGCCTCGATCCAAGGAACTCGCCTGATGTCACGCAAAAACGACACTTAGCCGGATTGAGCTTCATGTTATACTTGTTTAATAGCGCAAAGCATTCTGCGAGGTGGCCGACATGGTCTTTTTCCTCGAGCGATTTGACGAGTATATCGTCTATGTAGACCTCCATTGTCTTGCCGAGGAGGCCTTCGAATATCCTGTTCACCAATCGTTGATAAGTAGCCCTAGCGTTCTTAAGGCCGAAAGGCATGACCTTGTAGCAATAGATTCCGCGATCTGTAATGAAAGATGTTTTATCGCGATCGCCGGGGTGCATAAAAATTTGATTGTAGCCGGAGAAAGCATCCATAAATGATACCAGCCTGTTCCCAGATGTCTTTTGGGCATGACTTGTTCAAATCCGTGAAGTCCACACAGACTCGCCACTTCCCATTCTTCTTCTTCACGACGACTGGATTAGCGAGCCAATCTGGATATCGGACCTCAGCGATCGAACCGGCTCGCAAGAGTCTTTCTACTTCGTCGTTCACCACTTGAGCTCTGTCCGGTCCGAGGTGCCTTTGCTTCTGTTTTATGGGTTTGAAGGTCGTATCGACATTCAACTCGTGACTGATGATGTCGATATCGATCCCGGGCATATCCTCTGCGGCCCACGCGATTGTGCTAATGTTCTTTTTTAGGAATTCGACGAGTTCGAGCCAGACGGCTTCATCTAGCGTTGCGCCAATTTCCACACACTTCTCCGGGAACTCGTCGTCAATGCAAACCAATATAACGGGTTCACATGTCGGACCCGCTCCTTCCTCTTCGACGGCTTCCGCAATCTGTAGTTGCTACAAAACGTCCGAGATTTCTTTGACGGGTTCCCTGTCTGTTTTAAACTTTTTTTGCGGCTCGCTCGGAATGGGCACTGTCGCCCGACTCCTTAGTTTGTGCGCGGTCATGAAGCAAGACCGCGACGCCGACTGACTCCCTCAGATTGTTTTGATCCCGATTTTTGTTGGAAACTTCAGGGAGAGATGGTACGTCGAGCCGACGGCACGCATCGAATTGAGCCAAAGGGTTCCCATTATCACGTTGTAAATCGCCGGGTTATCCGATACGGTGAACTCCACTATTTTTGTTACTCCTTGCGCACATACTGTAAGTTTGATCGTTTCAAGTGTCATTGTCGTCTCGCCATTGAATCCGGTCAAAGGCTTAGGATAGGATTCGACTTGAGCGAGGTCAATTTTCATGCCCTTAAGAGAGTCAAGGAAAATGATGTCGACTGTGCTTCTAGTATCGATCAGAACGCGACCCGTGTCCCATCCTGCGACGGTGGGTCGGATGACAAGCGGGTCGTCGTGAGGTTTGTCAATGTCATCAATTTCATTTTCTTCGAACTGGATTACATCGTTCGGAAACTTTGATGGTATGGGTTTGTTCGCTCCTACCTCAGCTCGTCTTTGATAAGCTTTGATTGACAAGACGGTGTTTGAGCAATAACGCAAGCTGCCCATGGTCATGTTGCAGATTTTTTGTTTCGAGCCGCATCGGCCGTCACTATTGTTTTGCCGACCGACGTGGACCTCGTCGTTATTCCGCCTGTCCCGTTTGTTATTCTTGCTATTGTCCCCAGACGGACCGTCTCCTTCTCTTGCATCGTCGAATTGCTCGAGCTGAAAATCGTTAACAATTATATTTCCTCTGAGCTCTCCGGCGGCTAGCTTTGCTACGAGTCGCATACCGAGCACTCTGCAGTTAGCCGTCGAGTGTCCACCCATTTTGTGCAAGTCGCAATATGTTGATTCGTCGTAATGCGAGTTCTTTATCTATGTATTGCTGTTACTACGACGCGGAGTGCCATTTCCGTGACCTCGCCCTCTTCCTCGACCAAAGCTGGGCGAGTCCACCTGGTTGTTATGGGCACCCTTAAAACCTCCCTCGTGCTGCACAAAGTTGCTTGGATTCTTTTTCGCTGTAGCTGGGGCTTCCCGCGGATTCGGAACTTTGGCCTTCCCATATTTCTGGTCCAGGATTTTGGTTTCATCCTCGCTCTTTGCGAAGCCGTTGGCGCGATGAAGCGCATCTTGAATAGACGAGGGCTCGTTGATCGTCATCTCCTTTCCGAAATCCGAGTTGTACCACAGGGCTTTTCGAAGCGCGCTCAGTGCGGACTGGTCGTCAATCCCCTTCACTTGAGTAAGCATCGTCTTAAAGCGTTCGATGAAAACTCCCAAGGGTTCGCTAGCCGCTTGAGAAATGGTGTAAAGATCAGCCTCGGACGTCCTGCGCTTGACTAAGATTGCGTACTGCTTTAGGAACGCTTCGGAGAGCTGCGCGAAGCTGTCGACCGAATTCTTCTTCATTCCCGTGAACCAATAGAGAGCTGCCCCCTTGAGATGCTCCACGAAGAGGAGGCATCAGCCAACGTAAATTTCGTTGAGACGGAAATTAGCTCGCCCCATAGCGATTGAGAAAGCCCTGATGTGCTCCGTGGGGTCGCCCTTTCCATCATAAATTAGAAGCCTGAGCTTCCCCGGATCGGATAGACGTGCCTTTGTTATTCGCGCGGTGAAAGGAGTAGTGCGAGCTTCTTCAAGGACACGGTCGATCTCTGGCGCCTTGCTGGTTGCGCGATGGACTTGTGATCGCATATCCTTGAGATCGCGAGCTGTTTGCTGCGTGATGTCTTTTAGCTCGTCCATCTCCCTTTGCTGCAAAGCGATAGCTCCGCGATTGGTCGGGGCTTCGGCCTGCTCCATCCATCGCGTATTCTCTGCGATTTCGCCCTCATCCCGACTTTGGACACGATTGGTCGGCCGACAGGGTCGAGTGGTTCCGAATTCGCGTCCTTCAAGATCATCCGCGATTGGAACTATACCTCCAGTTGCATCTGCGACGAGGATGGCCCCGTCTCTGAGAGGTGTTGGCGTATGATCTTCGCGAGCCCCGCGAGCTGAAGGCGAGGCCGCTGGAGAGAAGTTAAGAGCGATCAGGGTGGCGCCAGGTGTAGCACCTCGAGGTAGACCTTGAGACTGACGGGCTGTCGACAACGCCTTAATCTCGGCGGTCAGGTTGCTGTTGATGGTTTCCTGGTTCTGCGATTGCTTGAGCAACGGCTCGAGCATTGCTTTGAGCTGATTGAAAGCTGTCGGTGTTGCCGGGTCAGCCGAGTTGGTATTGGCGGTCGTCTGGTTTCCTGTAGGGACAGATCTGCCTGCTTCCGCTTCCAATGCGGACTGGCTGTTTGCGTTTGCCTGCCCACTCTCGGTGAGCTCCCTTGGATCTGAACAACCTTCGGTTGCTGGAGATTGCAGGTTCGTTATTGACATCTTGGCGAATTCGCCTAAGCGTTTGTTTCGTGTACGAAGCTAGTGTTGCGAGTAGACCCCCTCCTTTTAGCGCCAAATTGTGCGAGCTGGAATTTCACACAATAGAAATTGTGAAGATTCTACGAAATAGTGCTTCTTTAGGGTTTCAAACACTTGGAAAGAAATAGAATTAGGGTTCTTGAGCTGTTCTTATTAATTAGCTGAAAAACTATTTTTGTCTTATTATCTCTCAGAAAACCAGATCCCCTCAAATGATGGGGGTACATGCTTATTTATAGAGAATACAAATCGGTTTAGACAAACAGTGTTGGGCTTTTAATGGGCCTCTGTCTTCTGGGCTTGGCCGTTGGGCCGTTTAACGTACACTTAGTCGATTTAGGCTTATCGATTCTTCTAGGGGAGATTTGACCCCTACAATCTCCTTGTACGACTTCATAGCCACCGATGCGACTCGATTGTACGAAAGAGTTTCCCAGTCTCTAGCTCCCATGTAAACCTCCGGGAGTTGGAGAGTTTTCCGTAGAGGAGCTAAAACCTCTTTTCTTAACCGATCATGAACTCTGTACGCGTAGTGTGCTTCTTTTACACCTTCGTACTCCGCGAATGATTCGCGTGGAAATGTTTTCTTAGCGATGCTCTCGCATATCATGGTTGCTTTGTCGAAAACTGAATCAAGCGAAGGATATCATTTAGCCCCTAAAGAGATTTTGATCTTTAGGCTGGGTTTCAAAAACCCGCCGTCTCTTCTCAAATGATTGGTGAATAGATAGTAGACTCGTTTGTGGAGGAATCTATAGTTTGGATCGAAACAAAATCTAGTGTACGCTTCCTTTCCCAAACAAAATCTAGTGTACGCTTCCTTTCTCAATGATATCCTTTTCTGCTTCCGTAACAAACTCGCTTTTCCTTTCTCCCTCTGGTTCCGTTTCTCTGCATTCGCTATAATCACCTTCCTCAACGCCTCCAACTTCTTGATCGGGCGAAATTGACGACTAAATCGTCCACCAAATCTTCCACGACCTGTAATATAACGAGCAGATAACTGAACATTACCGTGATGTCCCTCGTACTTCTCTTTGATCCCTCTTGGAATCCTAATAACGACATAAACTTGTTGGAACCTTCTCTCAAAGGCAGCATCTTTCTCAACATATTTCCTATACTCTTCAAGAGTTGTAGCTCTAATGCATGGAAGTTGACTTCTAGCTAACATAGGCTTGAACAAGTTGGCCGCATCCATCAAACCTTTGGTTTTACCAGCACCAAGAACCAAATGAATCTCAACAGTAAAGAGAATCACTTTCCCTTCATCTTCTTCAACTTTTTCCAATACAGATTTCAATCTTTCTTCAAACTCTCCTTTGTATTTAGTACAAGAACTTAATCTCACAACAGTAAGACTGTTTGGTATATCACCTTTCACAATCCTCTGTGCTAAACCTTCAACAAAAGCAGTTTTCCCAACTCCTGCTTCTCCGATCAACACCGGATTGTTCTTCGTTCTTCTCGAAAGAATCCTCACTACTCTTCGAATCTCCTCGTCTCTACCGATCACAGGATCAAGCTTCCGTGCTTGTTCAACCAAATCTCTTCCAAACGTCTTCAAAGCTCTCAAATTAGTATCACCTGAAGCACTCTCCACTTTCTTCAAGTCTTTACCACAAAGCTTCTCAACTTCAGACTTAATCCTCACCGTTGCAACACCGACTTCGTTCAAAAAATCCCTAATTTGAGAATCTTTGAGTACTTCATCATTATCTTCAATTTCCTCAATCCTCATCTTCTTCACGGCTTGAACTGCACTACTTTTCTTTGGTTCATTCGTTATATGAATCAACACATCTGACTTATGCCCTGTCGTAGCGTTCACTAGCCTTTTATTCTTCTCGACCCTATACACAAAATCGGATCCACCATTGCCTGCATATATGTAAACAACGGAGTTCTCATCGATTTCTTCCCGCACAACCATTTTTGACAGCTCTTCTACCACCTTTTTTGATAGTTTACTCTCCTCGCTTTCAACTTCCTCAGCTGCTACGAAAACTAGTTTTAATGTCGTAACATCAGCAACAACATCACTCTGTTTCTTCTTGTTCTTGCTTCGCTTCTCATAATGTTTACCTTCCTTCTGCGATAACATCTCATTGTTCTTGAGTTTATGTTCCTTGACCTTGTGTTTATTCACCTCCCAGTCTTTTTCCCTGTAAGGAGCCATCTTCTTCAATGGTATGTACTGGTTCAACTCTAAACCAAGTGACATGGAGGTTTCAAGATCGAATATGTTTGGTAAAACTTTAGCGTACTTAAACCTTGTATTCAAATCTCAGATTGTATCTTCATAGTCAAGTTTGTAGTACTCCTCCATTAAAGCTTCCTTAACTTTTTGCACATTCGAGGTTTTTCGCTTTCTCTTCCTCTTTCCCTCAACTTTCTCTTCATGCTTCAATACAATTTCTCTAGCGGGTACAAAACCGTCCCCTCCTTGAGTCACTTTTCAATCTTTTGGAAGTCCGAGCAACTCTTCTTCTTTATCGAAATCCGGCTTCTCACCGTCCTCATCACTACTCAAACCCGAATCTTCCATCCATCTCCTTATCAGCCTAGCACCGTACATTGGGTCATAACTCTCTGCCATAATATAGTCTAAAGCAGCATCGGTGACTGCTAAAGCAACGCCTTTCTCAGCAAGCCGGATTTCAATGTCTTTTATCTGAAGCCTAGCTACTTTCCTCAACTCCTGAATCACGCACTCCAGAGCTACTTCCACTAACTCTTTCCCGGTTAATCCAGAAAGGAGATGCTCTGCACCAAGCTTTGATGTCATGATGATCACCGAGTTCCTGAAATCAACCGTCCTTCCTTGGTCGTCTGTCAATCTACCATCATCCAACACTTGGAGTAACGTGTTGACAGCATCAACAAGGGCTTTCTCCACTTCACCAAAGAGTATGACGTAATACGGTCGCCTCAAAGAGTATGACGCAATACTCTTAAAATATTTTGATGAGTTGAGCATGAGACAAAGTACTGTGGAAGGTACATGATCTTTTGCTTTCGTGGTTTTAGTATCCTCCATAGCTCGGATATACGAAAGATGTCTCAAACCTATAACTCAGGCTCTGATACCAAATACAGATTCCCAAAGATTCAGAAACTCAAAGATTAACAAAGAATAACTCTCTTTATTAATGACTTAGGAAAATCACTCAAAACCTAAGCTCTAAATCTCTTTCTCTTAAACACATAATCTCACAATCCCACAATCTCTCAAACTCTAACTCATAAGTTATGCCACAACTTTGGCATCTCCTTATATAGAGAAAAGTCTACACAAATTTCCTATTCTCTTAATAGGATAATTTTCTTTTCTTAACTCTCTTAACATAATTAGATAACTCCTAAATATGTTTCTTATTCCTAATCTCTTTAGCTTGTTATTCAAACTTATTCCAACAATCTCCCCCTTAAGCTTGAAATCACTCTTCTTTTTCTTGTTGCTTATATCATCAGCAATTACAACAAGTTTCTTATAACTAATATCAATTGTTGAGAGAAATATTCGTTTTGAAGATATAAAAATTAACACATTTTGTCCTATTTTTCCAAAAAAAAATACAATTGATGAACTTTTGCATTTATATATGAGAAATTTATGCTTTATGGTATGAATTCGCTAAGCCCATCTCTCCAAACTAAGATATATGAGAAATTTATGCTTTATGGTATCATTTCCATTTTACCACGATTAATGCTCGCAAATTCGAGCAGTTTGAACAAATAGTGATTAACAAGTGACTAAAATGTTTCTCAATAAGAATTTGCGGTAGAGATTATTAACAAGTGATTGAACAAACTATTTCCAAGCGAATATAATAACTGAATATTAATGTCAAGATAAATAAGATGATAAATGGGAGGAGATAATAGGATAGTTAATAATCTATCAAACACATTTGAGTTCAAGGTGCATATGCTCCGGCCAATCAACCGTTATGATAGCATTTCTTGAACCTCCGTCTAATCCGAAACGACTTGGAACTCGCAGGAATCAACTTGCAAATCGCAGGTGAAATGCTTTAAAAAAAAAACCTTAATGGGTTTTAATTTATAGGATCTCATCAAGATGTTCATCAAACTGTTGCTACCGAAACATCACAGATCATATGTCAAAGTCATGAAGATTGTGATGCACGTTCATGTGAGATTAAGCCTATCAGAGGCCACACTGTGAGTAGTGATGACCTTAATTTTTTTTTTTTTTCTTTATATCGAACCGTTACAAGCTACCGAAGTCGTACAGTTTTGAAACATATTGCAGAGAAATTAAGATTTGAATACATAAAATGTAATAAAGACAAACGAATCTTCCGCTTCGTTTGATATAATTATATAAATAGCAAAAAAAAAAGAATCTTTAGCCACGACTACCGCGGTTTCCACGTCCTCTATTTCCTCGTCCATAGATGGTTTCACGGGTCTTTCACGAAGGAGTCTTTGCCCGGATGGGGTCATAAGATCCAGCATATCACATTCTTCTACACATTCTTCTTCCTGATCAGATAACTCATCCACCGAGTCAAGAAAATCCAAAGCTATAAACCGATTAGTTCCATGTACCTTTCCAACAAATGATGTGTTAGTCGATGATGTGCGCATTCTAGGAGCATCGATGTTAGTAGTGCACTCTTGTGGAATATCAGAGGTGAGAGTAACTTCCATAGATGGAGAATGACAGAGAACATGACTTGCGTCTTGAATCTGGTCAGTCTCATGACTAAGAGTTTGTCACAAACTCCTTTGTCAGAGTCTAGTAAAACCACTGGAACGTCAACATTGGCCTCGAAAGAATTCAACTCGGAAGGTAAGCTTATCCTTTTTGAGATATTTGGCTTGAAAGTTTTGATTAATTCTTCATAAAGAAGAGAGAGCGATCTGCTTTAGACAGCAAAAAGTACTTCTAATAATGTTCATTACAACATATATATACAAACCTAGATTAACCCTAATTAATACTTAATGGGCTGAATATTAAGTGGGCCTGTGTCTCTAACTTGTGTTGGCTTTAGCGCTCAAATACTCGAATCTCCTTCCCAACGCGTGCTGTTCCAAATCTCCGAGTACGGACCTAAATGTTAACTCAAAACGACTCAAAAGACTCTAAAAACTCGTTAAAATCATAGTTAGGAAAACCCAAAATCACGTTATATCAACTCCCCCAGACTTAGATCTTTGCTTGTCCTCAAGTGAAGATAAACTAGAAATAAGTTCAAGGAAGCTACAAAAACCGAACAAACCTTCATGAGCTGAATGCAATCCTTTGAGACCCCACAGATGTAATACTAACAACCCTCATAGACAGATCAAGAACCAAGATGGTACTTCATGTACTTTGCCAAATACATAGAAATGTTACCATACTCAAGTTCCTATGTCTCAGCGACTATATACCAGGGTCCAGAAATCTTATCAGAGGGAAATGTCCGTCGCATAAAGGTTAAGGTTTTGGGCTATTTGGTGGTGTAAAGGTGTTTAGGCTAACCTCAGTCGCGGCCGAATGCAAGTCATGGCGCAAAATCACAAGAGACTAATTCCAAAGATGATGCACAACCTCTCAAACTTAAGACTTTCTATTCTTCTTCTTTTTTTAGACAAAAACTTTCTGCTTATCTATAGAACTAATGCGAAAAATAAGAAACAGAAATGTGCTCATAAATAAAACATGTAACGTCTAAGGTTTTATTCTAATCCATTTCAGCACACTAGATATATATATATATATTTTATTATTATTATTATTTTTTTTTATTTTTTATTTTTGGTGGAGATGCAGGGGATTAGTTCTAACCTTTTCCTAAGCACAATCAATGCAATGGAAAAATAGATAAAGAAATGAAAATAGAAAAATCCTAAGCAGAAAGTTTAATAATTTGTACCAGAAAGTCTTTAGAATGATTAGCTGGCCGGACTACGTCTTCGGAGTTTTTGCGCTTGAGTGCATGTCAATGTCTTGGACAGAAAGCATGAGGTTTGAAAGAAAGGTTAAGGTAAGGGTGTGGTACCAGACTAAAAATGAGCATGACCATTAGGAGTCCTGAAGAGGGGATAGTGTTTGAAAAAGGATAGGACTCCTAACGTGGTTGATACTTCTTATGCGATTTCGAATTTCCTGAGTTAAGAAAAACGGATTAGTATAAAAAGTGTCAGCGTTAGCTTTCAAGGAGACGGGAACCTTCTGGTAACACTGATCCGCCTAGGGCATTTTTAATCTTCCCATGGCATTGGTTAATCACTGTTAGAAGAGTTAGCAAACATCATGTGGTCCTAGAAATGCGTGCATATCACAAAGGTTTAGTACAAACTGACTCGATAAAACAGAAAACGACTCCAAAAAATGAAAGAGAAAATAAGAAAATAGAAAACATGATTAGTACCAATAGCACTTCCCCCCAGACTTACTTCACACCGACCCGGTGTAAAAATAAATCCAAAGGAAAGAACTATTAAAAAGAAAGAAAATAAATCGAAAATGAAAAAGAGAAGTAAGAAAGCATAACGTCATCAGAACTCTGGGGACTCATCGGATCCGGCAGTGTCATCGTCTGATCTCATATCCGTGGAGGGTCCAGAAGGTGGAGGCATGTGACTCCCAGCAAAGTTGGATCCTCGAACTGCATCCGTGCCTCGTGAACAAGAGATGGCACCCCAAATAGTAGACATCATACTGTGAAGCTTCTGGAAGCTTCGGTATTGCCAATGCATATACTCGGGCCATGTGTCGCGAGGTGGAGAGATGGCGAACTGGTTGTGGTAAGGTGGAAGCTGGTACCTCTGCTCAGGCGGAGTAGGACCACTGCTTGTACCTGCCGCGCCAACATTTCCACTAATATGGCGGCGTTTCCTACGCTGCACCGGTGCATCGGGCTCTGTGCTCTGAGGTGAGGAGGCCGGCAAAAATCGCATGTTTGCCATGGAAGTGAGAGGTACATGATCACTAGGTAATGAAACGGAGCACTGAATCCCATCCAAATCAAAGTATCGCCACTTACCCCCAACTATCTATCTACTCTGAGTCAAATGTTCCATATCTAGGAGTGAAGGCACCAGGATCTCCTCAGTGTCGCGCAAATCAATCTCATGGAATTTAAAGATGAGAGTTAGGAGACTCCCACATACCACCTGCTTCCTCTGTCCAGGTCCAGCTAGACCCCTGAACTTCCTCTCTGTCAGGAAATGTGCAAATGCTGCTCCGAAGTTAGTGCGGTTGTCGCGAGGACGCTCTGTGTAAATCTCAGACACAAACTCTGGCATTCCTAAATGCAGTAGGAACAACTCGTCAAGACGCAATGCCCCTGGTTCTTCCTTGCAGAACATGGTAGTACTCAGAGCCTTAGCGATGATACGGATGATGGGGTTCCTGATAAGGGTTAGTTTCATACTTCGTGACGTTGCAGGACCCATACCGATTAGGTTCCATAGTCGGTCGCTGTGAGGAAAAAAATGACGATCAGGGAAACCCGAACTTGTATTACTTTCATCAAAACCATAGACGGTACACAAGTCCCTAAGGGAGATCTCGTACTCAATCCCTCTGATCACGTAAGTTAGGGATCCTCTATCAACTGTCCTATGATCCACGTCTGCATAATAGACCTCACAGGAGGCAAGAAATTGTCGTACCAGGTCGGGGTATAAAGGGTACTGGTATGTAGCCATTGTCCCAAAACCCATGCGATCAAGAACAGCAAGTACTTCATCCAATATACCCAATTTTTCCAGCATCTGATAACATAGAACTCTTGTGGGCAACATCTCTACATTAAGCAGACCGTTATAGTATATGCTATTGTACCTAACCCAACCGCCACTTTTCCGTTTGTTCCCATAAGAAGGCTCACTAACTAATTCCTCCCGTTTCAACATAGGGTGAATATCGATTCCAGAAAAGGGTTTACCGTCCCGTCTAGGCCATGGAGTACATGGACTAGGAATCGTGTCATCCATTTGGGCATTGGGCCTCGAGCTTCGCGATCGTCGCGGGGCATCTGATTTACTCGAGGTTGCTATTCCTTTGCCCTTTTCTTCTCTTGTTGATCTCTTTGGCTTGTCGTGAGTACGCTTAGTTCGATTCTCATGTTCTTCGTTCGAGTCATCCTCAGGTGGTGAATTGGTGGCTAGTGGACGTCCCGTGCGACCCATAACTACAAAAACGAACCAAAGGAGAGTGAGAAACAAGTGATTGAAACGACAAAATCCAACGAGAAACAAAAACCCTAAAAACCCGAAATTTTACATCCAAATAACATGTCCATACCTTTCAAATCAAACAAATTGATGGTATAATCAGATAGAGCTTGAAAAACTAAGCGATTTAGAGCCAAAAATCGTTCAATTCGAGTGAGAAATCGAAAAGTTAGGGTTTGATGAAGTTTGAGGGAAAAATCACCAAGAACACTTGCAAGAGGAGACTAAAATCGATTTTTGATCAGAGAATGGAGTGTGGGTCGTGTGTTTCCTTGTTTATGAGACCAAACCGGTTAAATTTGAGTGAAGTAAACCGGAATAAACCGAAAAATGGGCAAAAAATTCACTTACCCGGGTAGTCGGTCTGATTTCTAGACACTTACCTGATCTGCGGAATTGTGGGGATCGATCGATCTGCTTGTGGATCGACCAGTCTGATTTCCAGAGCCAAATGGTTATTCTCACGGTGCGAGGGGGATCGACCGGTCTTCTTGTGGATCGACCGGTCCGATTTCCAGAGCTAAATGGGTATTCTCGTGGCTAAAGGAGATCGACCAGTCTCTTTTGTGGACCGACCGGTCCGATTTCCAGGCCCGAACCAAAAGTTTATGTGACAAAAAATCCTAAGGAAGAACCAAAAAGAAAAACGAAAAGAACGGTAAAATTGAAAAGAAATGAAAAGTAAAAGAACGTATATACACTTACAAGTGGGTTGCCTCCCACCAAGCGCTTTGTTTAACGTCGTTAGCTCGACGTGTGTGCCTTTTAGGCTTGTGAGGGATCAGCAAGAGGTATCTCAGCACCCTCTGGAATGGTGGTATCCGCAAGATAAGGCTTAAACCGCTGACCATTGACGACAAATTCACCTCCAGATGGATTCAGTAAGACCACTGCTCCGTAAGGTCTCACTTCCTTGATGGTGAAGGGACTTGACCACCTTGAACGGAGTTTACCAGGAAAAAGTTTCAAGCGAGAGTTGAAAAGCAATACCTGGTCATTCGGAGCGAAACTCCTAGAGATGATCCGCTTGTCATGATATGCTTTGGTGCGCTCCTTGTAGATTCTGGCATTCTCATAGGCCATATGGATTATCTCTTCCAGCTCGTGCAGTTGGATGACTCGTCGTTCAGAGGCTGATTTGATGTCAAAGTTCAGCTGCTTCACTGCCCACGCTGCCTTGTACTCTAACTTTACTGGGAGATGACAGGATTTTCCATACACCAGATGAAATAGAGTGGTGCCCAAAGGTGTCTTGTATGCGGTGCGATAGGCCCATAGAGCATCGTCGAGCTTTGTCGACCAATCCTTCCTGGTCGTGTTCACAGTCTTCTGCAAGATGCTCTTGATCTCCCTATTTGAAATCTCCACTTGGCCACTCGTCTGAGGATGATAAGGTGTTGCCACCTTGTGTTTAACTCCATTGTGTTTTAACAAGTTGGCGAATACCTTATTGATGAAGTGAGAGCCTCCATCGCTGATGACTACTCGAGGAACGTCAAACCTTGGAAAGATGATCGTTTTAAACATTTTCAGAACTACCCTGGTATCATTTGTTGGGGAAGCCAGCGCCTCAACCCACTTGGATACGTAATCGACAGCCACCAGGATGTACTGGTTCCCATAGGAAGAAGGGAATGGTCCCATGAAGTCAATCCCCCACACGCCGAACACCTCTACTTCCAATATGAAGTTTTGTGGCATTTCGTTGCGCTTGCTAATGGTGCCCTGTCTCTGGCAAGAATTACACTTAGAAACAAACTCATTAGCGTCTTTAAACAGGGTAAGCCACCAAAAGCCTGCCTGCAATACCTTAGAAACTGTTTTAAAAGTAGCAAAGTGTCCTGCGTAGTTAGAACTGTGACAGTGGAAGAGTATACCTGGGATTTCCGTATCAGATACACACCTTCTAAAGATGCCGTCTGAGCATTGTTTGTAGAGGTAAGGCTCATCCCAGAAATATCTTCGCACGTCTCGTAAGAACTTCTTCTTTTTGTACTTGACAAAATCCTCTGGTTCTTGTCCCACAACAAGGTAATTAGCGAAATCGGCGAACCAGGGTCGCTAAGGAGAGCGAGTGACTTGGACAGCGGCGACGACCTCGTATGAATCCCTAATGCTGATGGAATAGACTTGTTCTTCAGGGATTCTAGCAGCGAGTGGGACTTCCTCCTCAATTCGCAGGCTAGATAGGTTATCTGCCACTCCATTTTCAATGCCCTTCTTAGCGCGAATCTCTAGATCATAGTCCTGGAGTAAAAGGATCCAGCGAAGAAGTCTTGGTTTCACGTCTTTCTTCGTTAGGAGGTATTGCAGAGCTGCATGATCTGTATGAACTATCAACTTAGAACCCACCAAGTATGACTTGAACTTCTCAAAAGCAAACACGATGGCAAGTAGCTCTTTCTCAGTCGTGGCATACTTGCATTGTGCACCATCAAGGGTTCTACTAGCGTAGTAGATCACGTGGAGTCTCTTGTCCTTTATCCCAGAACTGCTCCTACCGCATAGTCGCTTGCATCCGTCATGATCTCAAAGGGGAGGTCCCAATCAGGAGGTTGAACAATTGGTGCAGTCATAAGGGCTCCCTTGATTGTGTGAAATGCTTCAAGACAAGGACCATCGAAATCAAATTTTACATCCTTGCATAGCAGCTGAGTCAGAGGTCTTGCAATCTTGGAGAAATCCTTGATGAACCTCCTGTAAAAACCAGCATGTCCAAGGAAACTCCGAACTCCTTTGACCGAGTTTGGTGGCTGTAGACTAGCCATCACCTCTATCTTCGCCTTATCCACCTCAATTCCATTCTCTGAAATCTTGTGTCCCAAAACTATCCCGTTTTTGACCATGAAATGGCATTTCTCCCAGTTGAGCACTAAGTATTTCTCCTCGCATCGCTGCAGAACTCTGCAAAGATTTGCCAAACCAACAGAAAACGATGAGCCATAAACAGAAAAATCGTCCATGAATACCTCCATGATGTCTTCAATAAGATCTGTGAAGATGGACATCATGCATCTCTGGAATGTGGCTGGGGCATTACACAAGCCAAATGGCATTCTGCAATACGCATAAGTGCCATATGGGCAGGTGAATGTGGTCTTCTCCTGATCATCTTGATGGATGGAAATCTGAAAAAATCCTGAATATCCATCTAAGAAACAATAGTAGGGGGTGATTAGCAAGCCTTTCAAGCATCTAATCAATAAAAGGCAATGGAAAATGATCCTTTCTAGTTGCAGCATTCAATTTCCTGTAATCAATACACATTCTATGACCAGTTACAGTTCGAATTGGAATCAATTCGTTCCTATCATTTTTCACTACTGTGACTCCACCTTTTTTAGGAACTACATGCACAGGATTAACCCAAGTACTATCAGAGATAACATATATAATTCCAGCTTCTAAAAGTTTCATAATTTCCTTCTTAACAACATCTTTTAGATTCGGGTTTAACCTCCTCTGATGTTCTACAAAAGTCATTGATTCGTCTTCTAGATGGATCCTATGCATGCATAAAGTGGGTGAAATTCTAGTAATGTCATCTAGTGAATATCCTAATGCTCTACGATATTTTCTAAGTTCACACAACAGCAAAGCAGTTTCAGCATTATTTAATTCAGCATTGATGATGACAGGATAGGTAGAATTAGGGCCAAGAAATGCGTACCGTAACCCAGCTGGGAGGGTTTTAAGTTCTACCTTGGGAGCTTTCAGCTCGCTCCACGGGTTATCGATATGACTCGGAGTCTCAGATGGCTTTGGTGTATCTGCCCTGATATCCAAAGAAGCTACTAACTTTGCATACACGCAAGTCTGGTCCAGCTTCTTAGTATATTCATTCGCCTCATCGTTTAGAAATCCGTCCTCCGCTTTGGCTTTGGTTAAGGCAATCTCCAGCGGATCACCCATCATGATTTCCTCTGCGACTTTGTCAATGACGTCCTCTGGATCATTGATGGAGAAGGTTTGTCCATCTATCACGGGTCTCTTTAGCATCTTATCCATATCGAATTGCATCTCAATGTCTACTAGTTGGAGATTGATGCGTCCACGCTTGACATCAATCATTGCACAAGTTGTGCAAAGGAATGGTCTGCCTAGAATGAGAGGATCTCTTGGCTCTTCGTCCAATTCAAGCACCACGGAATCTGCAGAGACAAAAACATCACCAATTTTAAGCTGTAAGTCCTCTAGAACACCTACAGGAAGTTTAACAGAACGATCAGCAAAAATTAAAGAAATTTTAGTAGGACTAAAATTCTTAAAACCCAGCCGTTTGGCAACGGAGTATGGCATAAGGTTGACACTGGAGCCCAGATCGTATAAGGAGCAGGCGAAACCCGTAGAGTTGATCTGAACTGAAAGTACAAAACGACCAGGATCTCCAAGCTTCTTCACTGTCTTGTTCTGCAACACAGCGCTACACTCTTTGGTTACCCTAACATAGTCTTCCTCCTCGGTCACATTAGAAGTCAGGATCTTCTTAAAATAACGTTTAAGCGAAGGGCATAAGTGGATAGCATCGACCAAAGGGATCTTGACTGTAAGACCGCTAACCATTTCTCTACACTTCGCTTCTTCTAAGTCCTTCTGAGACTTCCTTGGACGAACCGGGTAAGGTGCCTTGGGAACATAAGCATTGGTCGGAGCACTGTTCACCGGACTGACCGGTCTGATAGTGGGACCGGCCGGTCCCCTTTCCAGAGAGCCTTTGTCTTTTTCTGGAAAATCATCTTTTGATGAATCTGAACCATTAGTAGAGTCGACCTTCTTCTTTACTGACCTGGAGATTGGCTCAAGAAATGGCATGGCAATCCCTCTTTGGGTTTTGTTCCCCTTGTGCTGGAAAAGTCCCTTGCTGCCTCTTAACAGCTTCTGCATTCTGAGCCACTTGAGTATCAAGCATCTTCAAGTGAGTTGTAACAGCTTCTAAACGCCCATTGATGTTTGTAATGTCGGTGGAAGCCTTCTGCTGATTAGCTAGCATGAGCTACATCATAGCCTTCAACTCATCATTGGGATTAGCAGCTTGAGGTACAGGAGCTTGTTGTCGAGGCTGAAACTGATTCTGATTCTGGTTCTGGTATCCGGAGCCGGATACCCTGCATTGTTGCCCGTATATCCCTGAGCTGGCGGAGCTGTTCTTCACGAATTGAAAAATGGTTTCTGGGCTGGAACTGACGCTTGCTGAGGGTATACCTGATCCTGAGGGTTCAAAACATTGGTGCTCCTGTATGACAAATTGGGATGGATGCGGAAGTTGTTGTTGAAACCTCTGTTCTGCCCCATTCCCAGGCCATTCACATAGTTGACTTCCTGAGTATCTCCAAAAACCAAAGCAGCATCCTCTGAAAAACAAATTGCATCCGAAGCATCCCCGACCATGTTAACGCCATGATGGCTTCCTTGCATCAAGTCCCAAAGTTTAGCAGCTCTTAGCTCTGCTATTTCTGCTGCAGATGGTGTGTCAACACTGTAGACCCTTTTCGACCTATCATACTCAGTGCACTGATTGCTGGAACTCTGCGCCATATTATCGATTAATCGGTAAGCACCTGCTATGTTCTGGGTCATGAAGTCACCATTGCTTGAGGCATTGAGATTGGTCTTGTATTCCCAGGTAACTCCATCGTAGAAAGTCCTGAGCATCTGCTGCTCGCTAAATCTATGGTGGGGGCACTCTCTACGGTACTCCTTGAATCTATCCCAGGCTTCAGCAAATGATTCTCCACCTTTCTGCGCAAAGTTGCTGATTTTGCCTCTGAGCTAAGCTGTCTGGGTCTTGGTGTAGAAATGATCCAAGAAAGCGGCTCTAGCTTCTTCCCAGACGTTAAGAGAATTAGGAGGAAGTGAATTAAGCCACCTCAGAGCCTTGTCAGCGAGAGAGTGCTTAAACAGCTTGCACTTTAGATAGTCAGATGGTACCCCATTAGCCTTGGTCGTCTCACATACCTCTTCAAAGTTCTCAATGTGGTCCATGGGGTTCTCAGCAGCCAAACCATGGAACACATATCTTTCTACCAGGTTAATCAGTTGTGCCTTAATCTCGAAGTCATTCCTCTGAATCTTAGGGACCCGAATGGCTGATTTGTTCTGGTAGAAAGCGTGCACATTGTCCCCTTCTCTAATATGCGGTGGAGGATTCTATCCTTGTGGCGGCATCTGCTGTCCTTGTGGCACTTGCTGTCCTTGTGGTGGCACTTGTTGTGCCATCATCATGGCAAACTGCTGCTGCATGTTTTGCATCTGTTGTTGCGCCGCAAGTGTGCTAGCAGTAGTTGCAGCTCGAATTTGCTCTATCTGGTCGAACAAGGTAGCCTGAAGAGCCGCGTTATCAGCTTGATTCGATTCGTCCATAACTGGCGAGAGATTTTTCTGAGCTCTGTTAGACCTTTCTAGCTTGGCTAATTCCTCGTTAGTGAGTGATATCAGGGGTTCAGTGCGATTACTTCTTCTCTGCATACACTTGAAAGCACAACCAAAAACAAAAAACAAAAACAAAAACAAAATTAGAAAGTACTTAGACTAAATTCGCAAATCAAATTCGATGGCAAACACAATGGTCCCCAGCAACGGCGCCAAAAACTTGATACACAGAGTTTTAACCCTATAAAATCTACTGCAAGTGCACAGCAAACAAAGTAGTAATTTAGGGATTGAATCCTCAAGGACCAAGTGTTTACACAACCAATTATAGAAAATAGAATTAAGCTAAGCAGGAAACATGATTTGTGAGTGATGTTGTCAATTTAAAAGACAAGAATTGTAGATTGAAACGATGTAAATTCAGATGATTAAAAACGCTAGGTATTAGGGAATTCTCAGGAAATTACATTCATAAACCAGACAACTGTTCAGATTCTAAGTATGCATGCATCTTAAACTCAAACAGTGTTATAAGTTGCTCCACTTTCGTGATAACAATTACTATCCCTAAAGATCCGAGTGCCTAAACTTTCGTTTGGTCACGACTATCCTAGGCAAGCATTACAGTTCAGGTTTGATCAGTTCACAATCAACTCTAATTCACTTTCGAGACTAGAGACTAATTGCTCATCAACAGTAGTTCCCGTGATGCACAAGCTTTTGGAATGTGCATCAACCTAAGATCTAGGGATTAAGTGATCAGTTCAATCCTAGCAGTATGCCTAACAGTGATGAAGATGATAATTAATAAACAACCTATTTGTGTCTGATTTATTTTGTGAAATCCATCGAAACCCTAAAACCTAACTAAAGAACTACTCAGACATAATTGAAGACATAGCAAGAGTAAAAGATGAGAATTGCATAATAGATAAAATAGAAAACAAGTAAAGGTTCAGAAATTCTTCTCCGAAAGTAGGTGAATTCTTCTCCTTACAATTGCTGAATATCTCTCAAAGTCTTAGTAAAAACATGCAGAATAAAAGATATCTCTAAAAGTCTCAACCTAAAAGGGGTTTTATAGGATAAAACGGAGAAAAGGAAATTTCCTAAAAATCATGCGTCTGGACCGGTCGGTCCTGATGTGGACCGGTCGGTCCTCTTCAATCTTCAAGTCTTCGAGTCTTCAACTGGACTGGTCGGTCCGGTCATCAAAATAACTCCGTTTTAGCGCTCAAATACTCGAATCTCCTTCCCAACGCGTGCTGTTCCAAATCTCCGAGTACGGACCTAAATGTTAACTCAAAACGACTCAAAAGACTCTAAAAACTCGTTAAAATCATAGTTAGGAAAATTCAAAATCACGTTATATCACTTGTGTCTCTAACTTGTGTTGGCTTTGCTATCACACCCCCTCAAACTTAGTGTCGGAGGAACGGAGACACCAAGTTTGGATCTTAGTTGGAAGAAAGGTTGTTGAGGCAAAGATTTGGTGAAGCCATCAGCTAATTGAATGGTGTTGGGGATGTGCCGAACCACAATTGGTCCAAGAGCTACCCTTTCACGTAGGAAGTAAAAATCCACATCAAAGCTTTTAGACCGAGAATGCATAGCAGGATTGGCAGTGACATACACAGAGGAGAGATTGTCGCAGTATAATTCGGGTGGTTGAGACTGTGAAATGCTTATTTCCCCGTGTAGTTGAGTGAGCCACTTCATCTCTGTCGCAGCTTCGGATAGAGTTCGATACTCTGCTTCGGTTGAGGATCTAGACACTGTATCATGACGTTTGGAGGACAAAGAGATGAGGTTAGATCCAAGAAAGGTGCAGAACCCACCAGTGGAGCGTCTGGAGTCTTTGCAGCCAACCCAATCATTGTCACTGTATCCTGTTAAGGTAAGATCAGTGTTTGTACTGAGATTGATTCCATTTTTCAATGTTCCTTTCAAGTATCTCAGGATCCTTTTCAACATGTTGAAATCTGCCATTGTAGGGGAGTGCATCTTGCGGCACACAAAATTAACAGAGAATTGAAGATCTGGTCTTCTTAAGGTGAGATACTGAAGTTTTCCTGCTAAACTTCTGAAATATGTGGCATCAGGAAATGACTCTTCTGAACCAGGTACTTTATCCAACTGCAGGGGTAGAGGAGTCGGCATTGGAGCACAATCAGCCATCCATGCAGTGGTTAACAGATCAGTAGCATACTTCTCTTGACTTAAGAACAGTTCGCTTGAGTGAAAATGTGCCTGAATGCCTAGAAAGTATTGCAATGGACCCAAATCCTTCATTCTGAAGGTAGTGTTGAGATGATCTAGTAGTTCTTGAACCAGTTTAGAATTATTACCAGTCAAAACCATATCGTCAACATATAGAAGTAGATACATAGTATCTGTTCCATGTAGATAGACAAATAAAGAAGCATCGCCATGAGTGCATTTAAAACCAAATTCCAACAAAAAGAGCTGAATTTGTCATACCAGGCTCTTGGAGTTTGTTTCAAGCCAAAAATGGCTTTGTTTAGCTTCCAAATCCAGGAGGCTGAAACATGTAGACTTCTTCTTTTAAGTCTCATGCAGAAAAGCATTTTTAACATCCAACTGTTTGATCTCCCAATTGTTGATGACAGCCACATGAAGAACAAACCTTATAGTAGGGGTACAAACCACAGGGTTGTAGGTTTCGAAGTAGTCTATCCCTTCTTCTTGTTCATATCCCTTAGCTACAACTCTAGCCTTTAGTTTCTCCAAATCTCCATCAGAAAGAAGCTTGGTTCTGAACACCCATTTACTGCCAAGAGGTTTAATGTGAGGTTCAGGAGGAACCAAATAAAAGGTGTTGGTTTCAATAAGAGTGTCCATTTCTTCACCCATTGCAGAGTTCCACCCTTCATCTTTTAGAGCAGCTTTGACAGTTTTTGGCTTTGGGTAATTACTCTTGACAGTGAGGAGAGCATACTTGGGATTAGGTTTAATGATACCTGACTTAGCTCTAGTAGTCATAGTGTGAGTGTTCAGAGGAACAACTTCTGGTGGAGATGAAGAATGAGTCTCAATAGAGGGGGGAAGTAATGAAGGAAAATCTTCATCAGTGAAGATGGAGTCAGACCCTGTAGCAGGAGAATCAGTTGAAGTAGTGTTATCTGTAAAAGGAATAGGAGTAGTCTGAGGCAGTGTATCAGAATCACTAGCTGGAGAATGATAGTTGTTGCCTATAGGAATAGAATCAATGTATGCCGTACACCCAAAGCTATCATCTTCAGTAGGACTAGATACACCACTAGCAGTAGGTTGAGAAGAACCAGCAAAATGAGATAAGCTTTCTTGCCAGGCAGTGAGAAGAGGTGTCGAAGCTGGAGGTATATACCGTTTGTATACATCCAGATAAGGAAAGTGTGTTTCTTCAAACAAAGCATGTCTTATGATGTATACTTTGCCTGATGGAGGATGGTAACACCTGTATCCTTTATATTTTTCATTGTATCCAAGAAAGACACAATGGAGAGACTTAGGATCTAATTTGTTCGTAGAGTAAGGTCTTAAGTAAGGGTAGCAGGAGCTTCCAAAGACCCTGAGAGAAGTGTAAACAAGAGGTTTTTGGTTTAACATCTCAAAGGGGCTTTTCTGAGAAGGCAGCACTGAAGATGAAAGAAGGTTCCCTAAGAAAGCTGCTGTAAAGAATGCTTCCACCCAGAGGTGTTGAAGAACTTTACTCTGAAATAGTAGAGAGAGACCAAGCTCAGTGATGTGACGATGCTTTCTCTCTGCCAACTCATTCTGTTGGGGTGTGTAAGGGCATGAGATACACTGCTTGATTCCACACTGAGCTAGATGATTAACAAAGACCTTACTGGTGAACTCACCCCCTCTATCACACTAGAACTTAGCAATTTTTTGATTGTATTGTGTTTCAACCAGCTTTTGGAAGAGAAGAAATACAGAGTAAAAATCAGATTTATTCTTCAAAGGGTAGAACCAGGTGAATCTTGAGAAATGATCAATGAATATAACATAAAACCTGAATCCTTGAGTAGAAGAAACAGGGGAAGGACCCCACAAATCATAATGAATTCGTTCAAGAGGTCTTATAGAAATAAATTCAGAAGCAAAGAAAGGATGTCTACTAAACTTTCCCATTTGACAAGCATCACACAGATTGGAGCTTGGTTTATTCATAGCTATAGCTTTATTTGAAGATAGTTGTTGTAAGATATCCTGATGTGGATGACCTAGTCTTTGATGCCAGATGTCTGCACTTGTAGCTTGTTGCCTGTTTGAGTAAAACACCATTGACTGAGGAAAATCCAGCACATACAAATCTTTATGCCTGCTTCCTTGGACCAGAAGCTGCTCTGTTATCTTGTCCTTAACCACCACAGAGTCAGAGTCAAATGTGAAAGCACAAGGATAATCTTTGGTTAGCTTAGAAACCGACAATAGGGATTTAGTGATGGCAGGGCAAACAAGCACATCGTTCAAAGGAATGATACCTTGAATAGAAGGAATGGCAACAGATCCCACATGAGTGATTGGTAGAAAATCACCATTACCAACCATGACTGCATCTTTTCCTGAGTAAGGTTGAGGGGATTGTACCTGAGCAGTGGAGTTGGTAATGTGAGCTGTGGCACCTGTGTCAGGATACCACTCATTTCCTATAGGAGTAGTGGGATCAGAGACTCTCATTGCAGCCAGAGCTTGATGGAGGTCTTCAGTGTTGAAATTCTGATCAAATCGCTTGTAACATCTGTGAGCAGAATGACCAAACTTGTCACAGATTTAGCAAGTAGGCCTGGTTGAGTTAGCACTTGACTGAGACTGGATTTGCTGAGGGAAACCTTGACCTTTGGTATAGTATGAACCTCTACCTCTGTTGGAAGAACCACCTCTGCCTCTGTTGTAATAACCAGAATAACCGCTAGTAGCAGTGAAGGCCAAGTGAGGGGAAACTTCAGGAGGAGTAACATAAGTTTGAAGACGATCATCAAAATTTGTGATTTGAGCAATCACAGACTCATAGGATTGATTTGGAAAAGTATTCATAGAGCTTTCAACCACAGCAGTAATAGCTTCATAATCTTTTCCTAAGCCATTTAAAACTCCAAAGATCTTCATATTCTCAGTAACAGGAAGGCCAATAGAACTCAATTGATCACAAATTCCCTTATACTCATTCAAGTAGGCAACCATAGTTTTGGTACCTTTCGAGATGTTTTGCAGCTTGCGTTGAAGCTCAAACTGTCTTGATGTTGAGATCCGATTGAAGTGTTGTGCCAAAGCAAACCAGACTTCCTGAGCAGAGGTAAGATGGTAAACATGGCCAAGAACTTCTTCAGATAAGGAACCAAGGATCCAGGACCTGACCACTTGATCTTGACGATACCACTTGATGAAAGCTGGGTTGCTGACTTCAGTCACCACTTGATCTTGAGATAGTAGAAGGAGTACAAACATCACTGCCATTGATGTGACCTAGAAGAAGTTGTCCAGCAAGAAAAGATTCAAACTGAGACTTCCAGAGAAGGTAGTTCTTCTCAGTGAGCTTAATGGTAACACACTGAGCAATACTAAGAGCATCTACAGAAAAAGAGTCTTGAGCGTTAGCATCAGCCATGGCTCTGATACCATGAAATTTTTGATTAATTCTTCATAAAGAAGAGAGAGCGATCTGCTTTAGACAGCAAAAAGTACTTCTAATAATGTTCATTACAACATATATATACAAACCTAGATTAACCCTAATTAATACTTAATGGGCTGAATATTAAGTGGGCCTGTGTCTCTAACTTGTGTTGGCTTTGCTATCATGGCTTTGTGAAGAGATTGTAAACACCGAGAGGCTTTATGCCCCAACTGTCCACAATTACTACATTTAGTGGGAACCCAAGTATATTCCACATCTACCATCGACGTACAACCTGTTTCATCAACGGCTGCAATCCTATGAGGAAAAGCCTTACTCAACTCTACTTCAACATGTTTCCTCTAATGGATGCGGAGACGGACTAACCTTGCCAAGTGATGTCTCGCCACCAGATTCACCAGTGTCGACATCAATCAAAGGTTGGTCAGAAGCTCTTCTCTTCTTCAACGATTCAACAATTTCTTTCGATTGTAAATTTGGTGAAGCCATGGATTAAAGAGGACGACGAGTGCAGATTGTAGAGATAGAAGAACGGAGCTTTTAGGTTTTGGTGAGAGAAATTTTGGGGCGCGTGAATTTTCTGATTGCGTATTTTTGAAAGAGTTATTTTGAAAAAAAGACATACTGTATATGATTGCTTCAATGAAACTTTTTGGTTAGGTGACTGTTGTAAAAGGACTAAAGCTGTATGAAGAGTTATTTAAAGAAGATGAGTTATCTAAATTGATAGATTTTGTTACTCAACTCCGACCAAAACGGAAAGCTTTCAGGTGAATTTCTCTTACACGAAAATACATTTATAAAGATTTGATTTTTTCGGTGCATACACATTGATTATGAATACATATGAGAGTTTTATTCTGTTTAACAAACAGATAAAAAGGAACAAAAGAGAGTTGATTCAGCTCGGTGTACCCATCTTTGGTCATGCTAAAGAGGAAAACTCTAATGACAACAATAACTCTGCGCTCTGAACTCGGTCTAAAATGGTGTGGTTGGCTTGACCGGGAGAGACTTTGATGTTCTTTTGCAGTGAACATTGAGCCAGTTCCACCACTTCTTAAGAGTGTCATTGATCGCTTTGTCACATAGAGACTTATCCCAAAATACATTTGTAGGAGCGCGTGCACGTGGCACAAGAGGTGGTTGATAAGCCATGGAAGTACAAGCTTTGGAGACAATATACAAGGAAGAATCAGTAGAAGGAGAAGAAGAAAGAAGGAAGTTAGTTGCTGGTTGTTGTAGACGTTAGAAGTTGTTAGTGATTTCAGTTAGACTTGTAAAATGAGACCTTCTAGTATATAAAGAGGGTCTCTCTCATTCATTAGATTCATTGAGAAATGTTGTAAAGTGGTATTACACAGACTTGTACATTTGGAGAGGAATAATAAAGAAAACGTCATCTTCTTCACTCTTTCTCTTATCAATTGGTGCAGTGAGCCGTCCGATATGCCTCCGAAGGTAGCACCGGAAGTTTTTGAATCGCGATTTCAAGCTCTAGAGACGACGGTGGCAGAACTCACCGGAAAAGTGAACGGAGTTGTTGAGGCCATGGATACATCTAGAACAGAGACGAAGGAAGCTCTCTCAGAGATGGGATCTCAGCTCAAACAGCTTCTTCAACTATTTCACGGCGGAGCTCCACCAGTCGCGGTGGTTGAAGATCGATCAACGGGAGCTCCGGCGACTCGAATTGAAGAAATTCCGGTGATAGGAAGAGAAGAAGCGGCTAATTCGCCGGCGAATCAAAATCAGGTACCAATTCCTCCTCTGGAACAAAATCGGAGTAGTAATAATCTAGTTAATCAGGTGGTTAGTTCTCACACTAGACCTAGAGATAATTGGTTGAAGAAATTGGAAATGCCGATTTGCGATGGCAATGATGTGTATGGTTGGGTAGCTAAGGCAGAGAGATTCTTTAAGTTGGGAGAGTATGAAGAAGAAGAGAAGCTTGGTACAATTTCAGTGAATCTGAGTGGAAAAAGGTCTCGAAATGGTACAATTGGGAAACAAGAACAGTTCCTTTCAAAGATTGGAAATCTTTCAAGTTGAAACTGTTGAGACGTTTTGGAACTGCAAAGAATCTGAGTCTTTCAGATAGATTACATGGGTTAAAGTAGCTGGGTTCAGTAGAGGAATTCGTGGAGGAATTTGAGGAATTATCCTCACAATTGGATCACATTGAGGAGGAGAGTTTGGAATCCATTTTCAAGAATGGCTTGAAACCTGAAATCAGGACATTAGTGAGAATGCTTAAGCCAAAAGGATTGACTGAGATGATTGCAACTGCGTTGGAGATGGAGGATAGTGCAATGTCAACACTGGTCAATGGAGTTTTAGGACAGGAGGGTCAAAGTGTTAAGCATCAGCCTTACACTCAGAACAAATTCCAGTCTTATGGAAACTGGAAGGATAAGGGAAACACTGGAGGGAATGGGAGTAAACCTATCACGAATGAGTCGTCTACTGGTCAGAGACCTAGGCTCACGTTATCTCCTGCAGAGTATGAAGAAAAAAAAAGAAGAAAGGAGAGTGTTTTAAATGCGATGAGAAATTCTTTGTGGGCCACCAATGTGTCAACAAAGAATTGAGAGTAATGCTGGTAGTCAATGGGTGTGAAGTACAGCTACAAGAGGATGGAGAAGAGTTTATACAGGGAGAGGAGAATGACAAAGAATTTATGGAGTTATCATTGAATTCCTTCTTAGGAATTAGTTCTCCAACTACTACTAAACTCAGGGGTTTCATTGGTAAAACAGAAATCATAGTAATGTTGGACAGTGGAGCTACACATAACTTCATATCTCCAGCTGTAGTGCAGAAAACTAATCTCAAACCTACGTTCAACAATAGTTTTGAGGTGTTATTGGGAACTGGAATGAAGGTAACAGGAATGGGAGCTTGTAAAGGAGTAAATTTTACTCTCCAAGATGTGGAGTTTAGTGCAGACTTCATAACACTGGATTTGGGGAATGTAGATATAATTCTTGGCATTCAATGGTTAAGGACATTAGGTAAATGTCAAGTGGATTGAGAATCTCATGAAGTGTCATTCGTGTATAAAGGAAAAACAATGACAATATGGGGTGACCCTACATTGCATTCTAAGAAGATGTCTTTGAAAAATTTGGAGCCAGTGGAGCAAAAAGGAAGTGTTACAGGAGGTGTAACGGAATGCTATATGATGAGTTTGGAGACAAAGCAAACTGAGATTGATCCGAGGATAGAAAAGTTGTTACATGAGTTTGATCAGGGAATTGCTGAACCTAAAGAATTACCACCAGTGAAGGGTAGAGAGCATCATTCCGTGGCAAGAAGGGTGTTTCAGAAGCTACCTGCCAAATATTATGGCTCTTTTGAAGTCTTGCAGAAGATTGGCAAACCAGCTTACATATTGAAATTGCCGGAGACATCAAGCATTCATCCAGCCTTCCATATCTCTCAGTTCAAGACAGTTTTAGGCCAGCAACTTCAGGTTATTGACTTACCTGAGACATTTTCGGATAATGATGAAATGGTAATGGCTCTAGCTGTGATTGTGGACACTAGATACAGTGATAAGGGAGTTTGGGAAGTGTTTGTCAACTGGAACAACTTACCATCACATAAGCAGACCTGGATGAGTATAGCTGACTTAGAGGAGCAATTTCCAGAGTTCCACCTTGAGGACAAGCTGTCTGAAGCCTGGGGGGTAATGATAAGCCATGGAAGTACAAGCTTTGGAGACAATATACAAGGAAGAATCAGTAGAAGGAGAAGAAGAAAGAAGGAAGTTAGTTGCTGGTTGTTGTAGACGTTAGAAGTTGTTAGTGATTTCAGTTAGACTTGTAAAATGAGACCTTCTAGTATATAAAGAGGGTCTCTCTCATTCATTAGATTCATTGAGAAATGTTGTAAAGTGGTATTACACAGACTTGTACATTTGGAGAGGAATAATAAAGAAAACGTCATCTTCTTCACTCTTTCTCTTATCAGTGGTTCCGTTCAAAGCAAGACTTCATGGTGCGGAAGCCTTGTTGTGCAAGGGAAGCCGTCCTTATCCGAAAAGTGGTGGTGAGGGCAGCTCCGGTTAGCCAAGGTGGAAAAAGGAAGTACCAGAAGGTGTCTTTGTTTGATAATCGATCCAAGATTCTCTCTAAGTATAAGTGTATCTAATTAAAAATTATTTCAGTCTTCTATTTTTTCTTTTTCTTCTTTGTATTAGTTAAAATTCTGTCATGTCTGTTTTTTCTTTTTCTTCTTTGTGTTTCAGTTTCTAAGTTTGTACCAAAATGATGTTGAATCAATGGGAATGATAGTATTATTACAGGATCCCAATCGTTTCCATTGGACACGTGGCAATCTGGGAAGGTTGTGTAACACCAACTCATGGAACTTAGGGTTATTGTCTTTCTCGAAGTTGAGATCCCATGAGCATAAGTAGTTGCTTCCAGGAGCAAGAAAGTAGAATCTTTTGTCTTTCTTTAAATTACATTAGACTTGAGTAATCCAATGAGTTGAAAGGTGTAGTGACGTTAGTCCAACGCAAGTCTCGACGTGGCATGCAAAGACTAAGCTGTTTACCTGAGAACTTGACGCCAACGGTCCAGTCTTTGTCATATGGCTCAGGAGAAGATGACATGGCCACGTTACACAAGGCTTCGGTTTGGGACACGGGGAGAGAAGTAAACTGAGGCAGAGGAATCATCTTTGGTTCTGTCTTGGAAGCATAAGGCTATGTTCAATGGTAACACCATGGTGTCTTATGGGGTGTTCTTATAATATAAAATTATTAAAACACACACTCTCTCTTTCTTTTACTCAACTTTATACCTTCTCTTTCATCCTTTTACTCAACTTTTATTAATTTTATATTTAAACATTTTCTCTTCCTTTTAAGAACATTCTCCAAAATATCTAATTTTAGACACTCTCTCTTCCTTTTACTCAACTTTTATTAATTTTATATTTAAACACACTCACTATCTACTCTCTTTACTCAAATTTTATTAATTTTATATTTCAATATACCCCACAAAAACACTTTCTTTCTTCCTTTTACAACCATTTTAATAATTTTATATTATAAGAACACCACATAAGACACTAGGAGGTTACCATTGAACATGCTCTAAGGGTTCAGAAAGTCGTTGATGACTACTGACCGGTCTTGTCTATTGGAGAAAAATCCCCATCCATGAGAAGCTACGACCAATTCCGAGTCATAAAGAGCTTTAGGGAATATTTTCTTAGGCGATGTAGCTAACTTACACATTTCCACGTCGTACAACAGGACTTCTCCGACGTTGCCACCGTCGGGAGAAGGTTCCACATTGATGTAAATCGAGGCACACGGACCGGTCTTTGACGATGAAAATAAACGAACGCTCTTCTTGTGAATCTGCCAAGTAATTAAGAGTACTTAATCAATTTTATTCGCTTAAAATGACCAAAGAGAAAAAAAAAAAGTAAAAATCAAACTATCTAAAACAGAGCAAAAGCAAGATTGAGATGCTTACGAAGGGAGAAAGCTTGGAGAGAAGCCGAGACATTATTTTTACAGATACCAAATTAAGTTGATGTATTCTTTGGAGTCTCTTCCATTAAAACAGAGCAATAGCCAATAGGCGTGTGTACCAAGCTTGTTTCCTTTCTTGTGAACTTTTTGTTTTTGGAATCTTTGCCAGGCCAATATATATATTTTCTTACTTTATTTTGTTACCCTTTACTCATAACTCTGGTCCACTCGTAATTGTTACCTTATAATTAATTGGTAAATCAAAAACTAGAATTCATTAATAAGGAGCAAACTAGAAAAGTTAATTATTTTCTTAATGTGTTTGCAAAAACTTTAAACTTACACTATGATGGTACTAACAAAGTAATAATTTTGACGACAGAAGTAACAAGTATACAAGAAATTCTAATAGGCCGGCCAGTTGTGACCTAAAGTTGATAAAAGAAAAATAATAATTGAATAGACATACTGAATACCATATCTATTAATTTATCAAAATATCGAGAGTAGTGGTTTAAAATTATTTTATTAAAAGATAAAATTACAAAAGAATATAAGTGAAAAAATTAAATTTAAAAATGCAACAAATTAGAAGGAAAAGGAAGTTTTCAACAAAAGAAAAATAAAAAAAGACTTGGAAAAACATCAAAAAGTAAATATCTGTACTAACAAAAAAAGTAAATAGGAGTTATAAAACCTTATACGATCATCCGAGAACATATACTACGTTCATGTCACCATCTATTAATCGCGGTATTACCCTTATCTTTGTCCAACATTCTGCATGAATTATGCACATATGATACGATCATCCAAAAAAGCAATTGTGTTCATTATTTTGGTGCAGTCTCTCATGCTTATCTCGACTCTTAGAATTGCCATGAATCCCATGTTTATTGTATCACTCGTCAAGGATCTCAGCAAAGAATTCATTGTGAATTCGCTAAACCCTAAAAAATATAAAAAAATTTCATCACAGAACAGTAACGTTCACCACATAAATTTTCATCAAACCTAAAACCACCATCACATAAATTTTAAGCAAATAAGCAAATAATAGGTAGAAAAATCCAAATTGTAAATTATTTATTTAACATATTAATTTTTTTCCTCATACTTGTGTTAATTAGGCAGAAAATGTACCGTTGCCCTACTTCTCGGATTTCAAAGTATGTGTCTATGCATGCCGGAAACATTATGGGTGGGGGAGAAGAAGATGGTGAGAAGTTTGTTTGGTTCAGATCAAGTCACGGTAAAAAATTTGGTGATAAAGGATATTTGAAAGTTTCATTGGAAGTGATGATAATGTGCCTCACCCCTGACAAACATGGAGGTTTTACTGAACATCCATTTCCACTCATCACTCAATTTGTGTACCCAAGATTGTTACCAGAAGATGAGGAAAAAAGAGGAGGGAGATAGATAACGGAGCAAGTAAGAAGAGGAGTAGGGAGGAGTGGGGAAGGTGAAACTCCAGTTGATATATCTATTCGTATGTGTTTTGATGGAATTCACATCTCGTTCATAGTTTATCAAAATTAAAATATACAGTAATATAACTCTCAAAAGCTTAAAAGTCTCTCAAGTAACATCAAACATATTTCTAAACAAAGAAAGACAAGATTGAACTTCTGGTCCAGGCTACAAGGATATGCTTAATGTTTATTATAAGCTCTTTGGACATATTTAGCTAGGTGTTCAAGAAGATCATAAGGATATAAGCTCTCTAGGCTCAAAATGGATTCCAAACAAAACTCAATAGAAGATAGCTTGAGAGGATTTGTTAAATAATCTATTATGACTGAGCATTACTTGTCACATAGCAGAAGCAGTAAACATGATGAAAGAGAATCTTGTCATAATACTGACTAGCTCAAGAACGACTGGTTGGCTATAAAATTCAGTCCATAAGTTGAATTGATACCATAACGACTAGGGAAACAGAAGCACGAAATGAGAATGGTTAAAAATAATCCAAACAGAAATGAAGACCTTCCAGTGGTGGCGGAGAATTGAGATTTTCCCCCCAAATGTACGAAATTAACACAATATCAAGATCTAAATAGCAAACGCATAATCAATCAGTAGACATGTTTTTCTCTATTCGAAGTTATCAACTAAATTCATCCTTACTACAAACCACTTCAATTACACAAAAGGTAACTTTGTTGCATACATGTAGCTCTACCAAAGTAATATCATCTTTTGTAATTTTTGTCGAAGGATTTACCTGAAACTGAGCCAATGTTGTTGAGATTGGACAAGAGGAACAGTGCAGTACTCGACGCAGTTACTTATCTCTTCTTGCTTTCTTATTCTGGAGTTTATGCAGCGGAAGATGAGCAGGAATCGAGATCTATGAGCACCTCAAGTGTTGTGCCTCTACGGTTAGTCTACACGCACATAAACTGGAATCCGCAGGGATGCTCGTGCCTGGAATCGGATCTCTCAGGGAATACTACGTTTCAGAAGGTGGCTGTGAATGTTTTCCTCAAAACCCTTATCTCCAGGTCGTGCCTCATATATCATATATATAGGCCCTGGAGAAAACCTAATTAATCCTTGAACCGATTCAGAATTAATTAAGTCGTTAAACCGAAATCACTATTCCGGTTTTTAGCCCGTGTCGATTGACATACTAATATTGTGTCGATCGACACCTCCTTTAAAACACAATTCTTATGTGTATCAAATACATCATTACATTAATGATCATTCCCTCATAAAGTATATCCAGTTTGCTTAGGTGTGTGACCCTGTAGGATCATATAATACTATTAATGAGTTCATAACTCATAGGTCATCAGCGACTTCTAGCAAAACGTCATGGCCACCTAGTATCATATGAATGTCTGATCTCGACAGTACAACTATCAATAGAGTGAATACAAGTGTGATTTCAAGACATTCCCAACAATCTCCCACTTGTACTGGAATCAACTATTCCCATAATCCCTTTGTCTCTATATCTCGATATGGCATAAGGCAAGAACCGTATCATCCTTATTACAGCCATTATCACATTCATCGAACTCTGATTTATACTGAACAAAAACAAACGACTGACAATCACCTCGTTTGAACGCGGCCACGCATTTCTCAGTATCAAATCTTCGATGGGCCCTGAGATATTTATCTCCTGTTATATAGGAGGGACAAATCCCATCTTGTTCCATCCCTGTTCCTTCACACACTTCATGATACGCCCAATCAATGCCTTTATAGTCACCTGTTACGGATAACGTTTGACAAAGTCAAAGCGGGCCAATTCATATGCAAGAAATCATGATGAACCCAGGTCTAAGGACTATACTCTATAGTCGTAATGGGAAACTCTTATGACACTTATATAACTATCCTGTAGAGTTCCCATTAGCGGGTCATGTCCGATCATATGTTCTCTAACATATATCTATGTGATTGACTTTAATACTCTTATTAATGACTCTATGAAACTTAGTCATCAGTCACCTCACATGCCAGTCTCACACGGTTGTTAGTGTCCCACTTTAACAACCTTGACCAGGGACAAATATAATCTATGTCATTTATCACTTATAGGGTTTCATGATCAAGTCCTCAACTTGATGACCTATAAAATGCCATAAATTACTTTGGGACTATTATTCAATTATCCAATAATCAAATAATAAATGAAACAATTTCATTATGACATAACCAAAGTATGTCTACATGAATATCATAACATAACTAAATCCGTTACAACTCCCACTAGAATTAAGATCATATCTTAATATATCCAATACCTACAACAGGAGGGTGAAACTCATGCTTAGGTCGTGGGAGAGGTTGCAGTGATCTGCTTGGAACCCTTTCCAACAAACCGCAGGCTGCGGTGCTCTGCTTGGAACCCTTTGCAACAAACCGCACCGTAGTATAGACACAAGACATAATCAGGTTCCCACCAGAAATCATCTTTGTCTGTCTAACCACTCTCAATAGAAATTATTACTTCCTCAGTTCACCAAGCTCTTATCCTTAGTATTCCTCAAATACTTGAGAATATTCTTGGTAACTGTCTAGTGACTTTCACACGGATCATATTGGTATCTACTCATCATGCTTAAAACACAAGCATCACCTGGACGAGTGCAGGTCATGGCATTCATGATAGATTCCATTGCATACACCTGGGAATCCTATTCAAACGTTCTTGCTCAGCCAGTGTCTAGGGACACTGCGTCTTGCCAAGATTAATGCCATGAGACATTGGTATGAGGCCCTTCTTGGAATCATGCATACTGAATCTGTCCAAGACCTTATCACCATAAGCATCTTGACACGATTCAATTAGCCTACCCAATCTATCCCTATAGATTCCTATTCCAAGAATTCACGCGGCTACTCCCATGCCTTTCATTGAGAAATAACTTCCGAGCCAAGTCTCTAAAGACTAAAGCAACGGAACGTCATTTCTGAGAAGAAGTATGTCATCTACATACATAACGAGAAATGCAACTATACTCCCACTAGTCTTCTTGTAAACACACGGTTCCTCTTCGTTCTTGATGAAGTCAAACCTTTTGACAGTTTTATCAAAAACGAAGATTTCAACTCCGTTATGCTTGCTTCAATCCATAAATAGATCGATGAAGCTTGCATTCTTTCCCAGCATTACTAGGATCTGTGAAACCTCAGGTTGTGTCACGTACACACCCTTTTCCAGAATTCCATCACGGAAAACTGTTTTCACATCCATCTGCCAAATCTCATCACCATGATAAATGGCAGTTGCTAGGATAATCCGAATGAATTTAAGCATAGCGCTGGGGAATAGGTTTCTTCATAGTCATACCATGAATTTGCTTGAAACCTTTAGCCACAAGCCAAGCTTTGAATATCTGGGTATTCCCATTTCGGATCTAGCAGCTCCAAGCCACTTATCGGAGTCCGGGCCCAACACTGCTTCTGCAAAATTCGCAGGCTCGTCATTGTCAATGATCAACAAGTCATGACAATTGGTCGCGAGAAATCCCTATCTCTCGTGATCGTTACGAATCCTTTCGGATCTGCGAACTTCAGGCACCACAGGTGTAGGTTCTACAACTCTTTGCAGATCCAGCTACTGCTTTTCCTTAACAGGTTGAGCAATCTCCTGTGACTCTCGAACTTCTTCGAGTTGTACTTCACTCCCACTGTTCTTCTTGGAAAGACAATCTCTCTCAAGAAAACATAGTTCTTAGCAACAAACACTTTGTTTTCAGAACGGTTGTAGAAGTAGTATGCCTTGGTTTCCTTAGGATAACTAATGAAGTAGCACTTATCGGATTTGGGTGCGAGCTTGTTAAACATTTTACATAAGCCTCACAATCCCAAATTTTCAGGAAAGACAAATTGGAACATTTCGAGTCCACATCTCATGTGGTGTCTTTTCAATTGATCGTGATGGAACCCTATTTAGTGTAAACTCAGACATTTCTAGAGTGTATCCCTAAAAGAGATATAATGGAAGATCTTTGTGACTCATCATTGATCGAACCATATCCAATAAGGTCCGATTCCTCCTCTCGGAAACTCCATTCCATTGGGGCGTTCCAGGAGGAGTGAGCTGTGAAACAATTTCACACTCTCTCAGATGATCACTTAACTCTTGACTTAAGTATTCTCCTCCGTAATCTGATCGAAGAAGTATTCTCCTCTGCGATCTGATCGAAGAGCTCTAATACTTTTGCCAATTTGATTATGTACTTCATTCTGGAATTCCTTGAACCTTTCAAAGGATTCCGACTTGTGACTCATTAGATAAACATAGCCATGCCTGCTAAAGTCATCAATGAAGTACTGAAAATTTCCTCTAGCACTTATGCCCATCGGGCCGCACACATCTTTGTGTATAAGGCCCAATAATTCTTTGCCCTTTCATTTAGTTTGATAAAATGGGCCTTAGTCATTTTTGTCTAGCAGTAGGATTCACATTTCTCACATGATTGACAATCAAGTGAGTCCAGAAGCCCATCACTATGGAGCTTCAGAATCCGATGTGGCCCAAAATGACAATGCTAGAGAACTGTTTTGTATTTATGTTATAGACAGGCATAGATTGGTTTAAGACATAAAACTCATTCTCTAATGGGATGCTACCATAGAATATATCATTAAGATCAAAAGAGCAACATTTGTCTTTTATCAAAATAAAATCATTCAAAATCATACAAGAAAATGAAATGACATTTCTGCTCATAGCAGGTACATAATAGCAATTATTTAGTTTCTAAAACCAAGCCTGAAGGCGACTACAAATGGAAAAACTTCCTACAGCTAATGCAGCAACCCTTGCTTCATTCCTGTTGGGCATATCCACTTGTCCCTTCTTCAATGTTCTATTGTTGCTTAGGCCCTTCATATTTTAATAAATATGAGCACCACAACCGGTATCTAATACCCTTAAGATAGAACTTGAAATAACATAAATACCTGAAGAAGAAGTCTCATACATCTTCATTATTTCCATAGTATCTTCCATGTATTTCTTGCATTTTCTCCTCCAATGCCTTGGCTCCCCACAGTAGCTGCATGTATCATCATCAGATGGGCCAGACTTGGGTTTAGAGAGAGACTCGGGCTTATCCTGATTCACAATCTGGACGGCCTTTCTCTCACCCTTGTCTTTACCAGGTTTCTCAAACCTTTTGCCCTTCTTGATGTTAAGCTCAGCTGTCTTGAGCATGTCATGCAACTCAGTCAACGTCTTCGTTAAGCCATTCTTGATATAGTTCTTGATGAACTTATCATAGCTCGATGGCAGTGACTGCATAATGATGTCAGTAGCCAACTCTTGGCTAATGGGACAATCCAGTCTCCTCTGGTTATCAATATAACCCATCATCTTTATGACATGAGGACTCACTGGAGCATTCTTTGGTAGCTTGCACTCAACTAGAGATTTAACCATCTGGTATCTCTCAGTTCGAGTCTGCTCCTGAAACATCGCTTTCAGGCTAGTGATCATCTCGATGGGCGACGCCACGTTCTCACATTGCTTCTGCAAGTCAGAGTTCATGGTAGCCAACATCAGACAACGCACATCGACCACATCATAGTAATGCTTATTCCAAGCATCATATACTGCATGTGAAGCATTGGACCTTAGTTTCTCGGGGAGAATTTTCTCAAGGACGTAGTCCTTTCTCTCTTGCTTGAGAACGATTCTCAAGTTCCGATACCAATCAAGGAAGTTGGATCCATTTAACTTGTCCTTCTCAAGGACGGATCTCAACGAGAAAGAGTTCTGATTAGACATAACTGTAATAAGAAAAGGAAAAATCAGTTATGATATTCAGGAAATGAGAAATCTTAACAATTAAGAAAACTCGCATTATACTCAAAACAATGTTTCCTCAAATGAATATAATGATCCAAGATCCATATTTCACCAAAACCCGAGCGAGCCACTGGCTGTCACTCAAATCTTAGCTATATAGGTAAGCAACATTTTGCTAATCATATCCAATATGACTCTTGGTTGTGGATAAGACATCTTATGTTTTATCCACCTGATGTCTATGGGCCCAGAACTTCTGATAGCCCACTCAAGTAAACCAATCTCTTCAGTCATGTAATAGCTGATGCCATGCACTGCAAGCCCATCAACACAATTACCTACTACCTTACTCATGTAACTGCAGATACCTTGCACTGCAAGCCTATCACGCAATGAAACGAGTCTTGACAGCTGACAAGATCGGGAAGACATCCAGAACACTTGATATTTAGTTGAGGAACTGAACATTTAATCCTAACACATATCAAATATGCATTCAGGAAGGTTTAGAATCTCATTAAATCTGGTTTGGTTATTTGATTGTAGGTTCACTAACCCACAATTTTCGTAGGTTGTCGATCGACACTACCTTAGTGTCGATCGACACTCACCTCTCTGGAACAGTTCTTCGACAACCGATCAATCCAATTGAACCGGTTTCGATAACCGACCTGATAACCGGTCAGTGTCGATCGACATTGACTAACCAAATTTAATTTTCTATAACCTGTCAATCCAATTGACCGAATCGATAACCGGTCAATCCAATTGAACCGGATCGATAATTGGTATCTGTCGATCGACATAACGATTGTGTCGATCGACGCTAACCAAACCAAATCAATTTTGCGATAACCGGTCAATCCAATTAAACCGAATCGATAACCGGTCAATCCAATTGAACCCGGTCGATAACCGGTTGGTGTCGATCGACACAACATTTGTATCGATCGACACTAACCAACTCGCAATAAACTGCAATAAGCCGGTTTAATTGATTTCTAACCAAGCGCGATAACCGATTCAATCCAATTGAACCGGTTAACCAATCGCAAGGTCGTGTCGATCGACACAACCATTGTGTCGATCGACACGATCGGTTCTGATCAACTTTAACAAAACGAATTTCAGTGAAAATTTGATCTAGCAAGCATTCTAAACATCACATGTTTCAATCTGAATTCTCTAATTCAATTATATGCTTTTAGATTCATTAGTTAAACCCTAAGGCTCTGATACCACTGAAGGAATTTGCACAGGTTTTACCGGATTAATCTCTATTAATCAACCTAGTGATAATTCCTTTGCCTAGGATCTAGGGTTTGTAAACGATGAATCTACAAGAACAAGATCTCGAATATACCTGGAGTTTATACCAGGAATCGAGATCTATGAGCACCTCAAGTGTTGTGCCTCTACGGTTAGTCCACACGCACACAAACTGGAATCCGCAGGGATGCTCGTGCCTGGAATCGGATCTCTCAGGGAATCCTACGTTTCAGAAGGTGGCTGTGAATGTTTTCCTCAAAACCCTTATCTCCAGGTCGTGCCTCATATATCATATATATAGGCCCTGGAGAAAACCTAATTAATCCTTGAACCGATTCAGAATTAATTAAGTCGTTAAACCGAAATCACTATTCCGGTTTTTAGCCCGTGTCGATCGACATACTAATGTTGTGTCGATCGACACCTCCTTTAAAACACAATTCTTATGTGTATCAAATACACATCATTTTGATCATTACATTAATGATCATTCCCTCATAAAGTATATCCAGTTTGCTTAGGTGTGTGACCCTGTAGGATCATATAATACTATTAATGAGTTCATAACTCATAGGTCATCAGCGGCTTCTAGCAAAACGTCATGACCACCTAGTATCATATGAATGTCTGATCTCGACAGTACAACTACCAATAGAGTGAATACAAGTGTGATTTCAAGACATTCCCAACAGAAACACTCATATGCGCATTTGAGATAAGCTTGCTGAAACAATGAAACAGTTTTTGGTTGTTGTTGTGATTGCTTAATTTATATAACTGGATTATCAAAACTCAATTGAGCAACCCAAGAAATAAATGGTGAGCAAAGAGACTATGTCTTTGAAGACATAGAGATCGAAAGACAACTATAGAACAAAACCGAGCAATTTTTTCAAGAGCCTGGTTCATAGTCTTAGAGATACTTGTTAGGAACTACCACATGAATACCTTACATAAAAAAGTTCCATTATTGCTAAAAAGTAAGGTTCATGATAAAAACTTACTTGGACATTGCATCTCCAAGTAGAGAGATTGTATCAAAATCAATAAAGATTCCATTTTTAGAAGCTAACCATTGCTAATCAGAAAACCCAAGAAAGAAATTGTGAGCTCACCTGAATGATTTTGAAAGCCTCAGGTTGAGCAGGTTCATTCACTTCTTCAAATTATTTGCCCTGCAGACAAAAAAAAAAAAAAGTAAAGCATAAATCAAATCTTCTTCGTAATTGCTCAATTCTGTAAAACCAAAACAAATGATTCGGATTCGCAAGTTCTTTTGAAAGCATTTTACCTGCGATTTGCAAGTTGATTCTTCCAAGTCGTTTTGGATTGGCTTCTTCTCTTTGTAAACTCTGCGAGGTTTTGTGATTGCATAAAAACAATCAGATAGTGAATACACAATCCATAAAACCCTAAGCATAACAATGAATATGCATATCCTTTTGTGCGTTAAGATAGGTTTACAATGAATATGAATTGTTCACTAGATAGATTGTACCAAATAAGTAAAATTGGAATTTTGTTGAGCGTTATGTCTCTATATCATGTAAAATTGGAATTTACCCTCTGGCTATACTTCCATAATAGCTCTGTCTCTTGATCACAATTCTCTTTCTTCTTGTTGACTTGTGCTTCAAAAAATGTCGGTCCTCTATTAGGTTTGGACTAAGTTCTCTCTTCTGATTATTGACTTGTGCTTCACAAAATTGTCATGCAAACCAAAGAAGTCGTGGAGCCAAAGAACAAGTCCAAGGCTACGAAATGCAATCTTTTACATTCGCTTCAAAAACAGTGGAGGTCAAGACTACAATGCTATCATAAGGAGAAGACTAGTTGATTGGCCGGAGCTTATGCACCTTGATGTCAAGTGTGTTTGATTTGAAAGCCACCACTTATTAACGATTAGCTTTAATGCTTTGCTCGTGTGCTAGTCTTCATCTAGGACTTTTGCTTCTACATCTAATATATTTCTTAATACTTGGAGCGACTGTTTACCTTTCAAATTTACCTTTCAAGTTTACCTTTCAAACCTATTTGGTGATTAAGAAGCAGAGTGAAACTAGTCGTGAGCCACATGTGGGACAGTGGGAGGTTTCCATAGAGTGTGCAATTGTTTATGGGCTTTTGAGGTTGAAGGGAATAGTGAAACTGTAATATTTTGCTTCTATTTCTCTGTTTTTGGTTCGAACATGTTAAAATTTAAAAGAGAATGCTTATTGGGTCTACATTGCTTGCATGGTATTTTTTACATTATTAAAGTTTGTTAAAAAATTTAGATCAGTCTTACATCACTTGCGGTTTAAACATCAATTTAGTACAAACTTAGAAACCGAACCACAAAGAAGAAAAAGAAAAAGCAGACATGAGAGAATTTTAACTTAACTAATACAAAGAAGAAAAAGAAAAAAGAAGATACCCCTTTCCTTATTCTTGATGTATGTTGCTAAATTCGGATGTCTACCATATTTTTTTGTAACCTGATTAAACATAACAAAGTTAGTTTTCTGTATCTTCTTTCACCACAACTAAGAAAATGTAAATATAGAAGAAGCAAAACAAACCATAGCAAAAATGTATGCTCCGGACTTTCCTAAAGGTAGAAATCTATGGTAAATGTCCTTCCCACCATTTTCGATTAGCATCTTTGCCAACTTGATCTGTCACACCAAACAAGACGATCATCAACATGAGAAAAGACCAAAGCAACAAAAATAGACACATACCTGATCAGGCGTTGTTAAAGCATCGCCTAAATTGGGGACACCAAGAGGCGGATTGACAGTGAATTCTTAGATGAGTTCCTTGACGAGTGAGACGATATTGGCATTTCCAAGAATCGAGATAAGCGTGAGAGACTGCACCAGAATAATGAACACACTTGCTTTCTTGGATTATCGTATCGTCTGTGCAATTCACACAAACGGTTGGACAAAGAGAAGGGTAATTCTGAGGGAAACATATAGTGACATGGACCAAGTATTTCTGGCTAGGATACTTCTTGTCTGCATACACGATCAATCCGTATGCTTGGATCAGATTGACGGAGCCGGAGTCGCCATTCTGCTCAACCGCCTGGATTTTGTATTCTAGCGAAAAACCAGAAACGACTAGGTCAACCTGGTGTCGGAGAATAAACCCCTTGATAAACTCATCGTAAACAAGGTCAGAGCCAGAGAGCAGCTCAGAGAAGACGTTATAAGCCAGTCTCTGCGGATTCAACAAAGGATTCAACATCAGAATTGTTAATGGAGTTTTAATGTGTTTTTTTCATTTAGATTACTATTTTTATGCTATTTGAAAATGTACGAAAATAACACAATGTTTACATACATGTATAGGACATCCAAAATGATTGGACCGATTCCAAAAGACAACAATAGCGTTGCTGGATGAGATTAGCCATAATACGATATCCTATATAGCAAGTTGGAGTCAATTGTGAGTGAAACTTACTATTTTTTGAGTAACCTGATAAATTTTTAAGATTAATTAATGTACTTTTACTTTCAATTACCTGAGAATCCCATGAAATTCATCCTAAAGAATTATTTTCAAGTGAGCTTGCGTCTGTTGAAAAATCTTCTTTTTGGTGCTTTGAGTACTTAAATCCGCATAAGACAATATTGAGAATTCTCCAACCAGACCTTACTAGCTTTCAAGAGGAAATTGACTCATGGAATTATGTCCTTCTTAAACCTGTGAGTTTTCGCATTCATGTTTTCAATCATACATGCTAATTTATTTATTTTAGTTATGCATGTCAAAGCTAGTAAACCAAAGGTCAAACGATTTTAGTTATGTATTATTGTTTTTCAATACTAACAAAATTTTTATTCATTTCTTGTGTATAGGACATTATTACCATTGATCATGCACGTTTGAGGTGACGCATGTAAAGCATGATGCGTTATGCATCACTATTTATTAGTAAAATAAAGGGCATCATGAGCAATAATAATAATGTTAAGTTAGTGTAGTGGTTGCGTCCTTAGTTTCTTTTTTAGTGGCCACAGTTCAAATCTGCATTTTTATTTTTAGCGTTAGGCAACAAAATCAATTGGGCCGGCTTGCACGTTTCCAACCTCTACCAATTTGCGAGCATATAATCGTGGCAAAATGGATATGTTACGATCTTAGTATGTAGAGGTGGGCTTAGTTGGGCCTTTTATTTACCCTAAATTTTTTGTCGTTATTTACACTAATCTAATATGTAATTAAAAAACGCTTCACAAAAAGGTATCAAAGATTTAAACATCGATTTCTTCTTCCTAATCCTCATCTAATCTATTAAACTAGTGGTTTGATAAATTTCATATAGGGTTGGAGTCAATTGAACCGACCTAATCCTCCTCTTATATAGGGTTCGTTCCGTTGAAAGAGTCTTGAGTATAAAACCAGAAAAATGATCCAATATAGACTCCTAAAATTTAATATATTTAATTCTAAAAAAAAATTAAACACTTATAAGAGTGTATCCAATGCACATGCCCTTAAAGCCAGAGGTGGAAGGCTTCCAACCTCGCCATAAAAGACTTGTTGTGAATGATTTTTATTCAAAGGTGATATGCGCAATTGGCATCCCGAGGATGCGGCCCTTGTAAGCTGCGAGGTGACCTCTTGTACTCCTTTAAAATTATAAGAGAGACTATAATGTGACATGATTTTTGCTGCTAAGATGAAAGAATCAGAGGTGGAACAAGACAAGGAATGGCTTCATCTCTACGCTCAACTCGCATTGTTTGCCTTGGGGTTTTATCCGGGCAAAACAGAGCCTCTAGTTGAGCTGAGAAAAATTGTCGTGCGAACCAAAGAAGACGTGGAGACGAAGAACAAGTCCAAGGCTACGAATGCCATCTTTTACATTCGCTTCAAAAGCAGTGGAGGTCAAGACTACAATGCTATCATAAGGAGAACAACGGTTGATTGGCCAGAGCATATATCCCTTGAAGTCAAGTGTGTTTGATTTGAAAGCCACCACTTGTTAACGATTAGCTTTAATGCTTTGCTTGTGTGCTAGTCATCTAGGACTTTTGGTTCTACATCAATTTAGTACAAACTTAGAAACTGAAACACAAAGAAGAAAAAGAAAAAAACTGAACACTAAGAGAATTTTTAACTAGATACACTTATACTTAGAGAGAATCTTGGATCGATTATCAAACAGAGACACCTTCTAGTGCTTCCCTTTTCCACCTTGGCTAACCAGAGCTGCCCTCACCACCACTTTTTGGATAAGGACGGCGGTCCTTGCACAACAAAACTTCTGCACCTTGCAGTCTTGCTTTGAACGGAATCATCTCCTGTGCCACTTCCACGCACACCTACAAATGATTCAAGAATCGGACATGATGCTAAAATATTGAAAATTTAACATTGAAGGAAACTAATCGGATTCTAGAGAAGATAAAGAAGGAGTCTCCTAGTCCCAAGATGAAAATGTCTGGATACCAACTCATCTATGTAATGTATATAAAGTGCCATTGGTGATGGCTTTTGAGGTTGCAACAAGTATTGAAACTGTAACCTTTTGATTCGGTTTATGTGTTCCTCTGTTTGAACTTGTTTACCTGAGAGAGAATGCTTATTAGATCTATATTGTAGATTCGCTCAATCCTTTCTAAAAATAGTCGTTGCATTTTTGTTTGCTTAAATTTATTTTGTATTTTGCTTATATTTTGCTTATGTTTTGCTTGGAAAACAAATTATTCCAAATTTTTTCAAATAAGAAGAAACTGCTAAAATCAAAGTAGAAAAAATACATGATTGATATACTTTGTCACTAAACAAAAACAAACTATAATTTGCTTATATGATTTATTATGATCAACTAAACTAATGTTTTGCTTACATTATATATATGTCATGACATTACCTTATCACTTGTTATTAATTTTGACTTATTATACATCAAAGCTACAATTAAAAAATATAAATAACTAAAACATTTTTAATTTCAAATAATCTTTAATGTTGAAAAAATTGCTTTTTCGATTGTAGAATACTCCGGTTCGAAGATAACTAAACTAGCCGCGAATGGATGCCCAACGAATTCTTTAAGAGCGTTTTCAAGTGTCTTCAATGTCACCACGTCACCAATGTACCCTAGGTTTGAAGAATTCTTATGAGGTACATATGCTTTGCAATCACGTTCAAGAGGGCGTGCTTCTTGTGTTTTAATCCCATGCATTCTTATATAGTTCAATACTTCCTCAACATCACAAGTGTAGCAAAAGTGGCCATTAGGTCTTTGTTTACTGCGTAAGACGGGTTTAACGAAGTCCACCAAGTACTGAGCAGAATAGTTAATTCTTTCCTTGTCTCGTTGTTCCTTGTATCTGATCGCACTCACAAGCTCTGCGGATGTAATAACGCTACATATATCTAGAAAAATGAATAAAATGTTAAGAAATATTTTATTAATTAAAAATTATGTTGTAAAATTAATGGAACGTTTATGGTACCGTGTCCTAGTTGGTCCATCACCTCGCCAAAAAGATTCTCCCATATTTTGCCATGTATTTGCGTAGCTTGCTAAGAACGAAAACAAACAAGTATTAAAACAAGAGGTTATGTGCAATTTGGAGAATCTAACATATCCTAACTTGTGAAAAAAAAAAAGTTTCCTTCAAATTATATATGTACGAGAGTCTATTATACTATTTCAATTAATAAGAGATCATACCTTCTCTGGTTTCCAAATTGCAAAACGAATTCTAGTCCAGCACTCAATAGCAACGACGTCCGCCAGTGGGTCTGTAGCTAAAATACGCTTCACCTCTTAGGTTTCGAGAAATTGGTGTACCTTATCAGCGTAGTGCCATATAACTATAGTGTTCCTGTCTAAGTTGACTTTACTGAAAAGATAAGTCCGTGGAGTTTGGAAACATGCATATTAATGGTAAGAATGTCCTATACACAAGAAATGAATAAAAAAATTGTTAGTATTGAAAAATAATCATACATAACTAAAATCGTTTGACATTTGGTTTACTAGCTTTGACATGCATAACTAAAAATCAATAAATTAGCATGTATGATTGACAACATGAATGCGAAAACTCACAGGTTTAAGAAGGACATTATTCCACGAATCGATTTCCTCTTGAAAGCTAGTAATGTTTGGTTGGAGAATTCTCAAATTTTTCTTATGTGGATTTAAAAACTCAGAGCACTTAGACGCAAGCTCACTTGAAAATAATTCTTTATATTGAATATTATGGGATTTTAAGTATTCATCCTGTAATTGAAAGTAGAAGTACATTAATTAGAGTCTTAAAAATAGTAAGTTTCACTCACAATTGACTCCAACTTGCTATATAGGTTATCGTACTTATGGCTAATCTCATCCATCAACGCCATTGTTGTCTTTTGGAAGTCATGTAGTTGTTCATACGCCGTTTTTATCTTTGCTACTTTGTTGCTTATATCTCCTCCATTGTTAATCTGCATCAAACCGAACCAATATTTCAAATCTCAATAATACACTAAAAAAACACCCTACACAAAAGCATAAGGATGTATCAACGAATAATGTGATTTATGCGGATTAGACATTGCGACTGAATTTAGTTTATAGCCGCAAAATTCATGATTCATACTGTTCATTGAACGAAGCACCTTAAAATCTTTTTCCACTTTTTTGATCGATTGTTTAGCCCCATTAACCTTAAATTCAAAGTTATGGTACAACGCGTTTAATTGCGACATGTCATCGCGGACCTTCTTGACGGCTTCGAGGTGCGACATTGTGTGCGTGCTGGAATTATTGCACAATAGAATTTGTGAAGATTCTTCGAATTAGAGCTTCTTTAGGGTTTCAAACACTTAGAGAAGATTGCGAATTAGGGTTCTTAGAAATTGTTCTTATTCATCAAGATCAGAGCTAAGTTTTGTCTTATTATTACTTAGAAAAATTGGATCCCCCCAATGAAGGGGGGGGGGGGGGGGGGGGGGACATGCTTATTTATAGAAATACAATTCGGTTGAGACAAACAGTGATGGCCGCTAATGGGCCTCTGTCTTCTGGGCTTTGCCCGTTGGGCCGGTTTGGCGAATACGACGTCGTTTTAGGCTTATCGATTCTTCTAGGAGAGATTTGACCCCTACAGTTAGCCCCCCAGTTCAACAGTTTTATAAATAAAGGTGTTGAAGTAAGGGTGTCCGAGTGAGGAATCGATTTCCGTTTAGACGGTTTACATGTTGACGATGATGCTGCCGAGCCCAGATGACATGATTTGTACCCAATTTCGGCCAATTGACCAAGTGTGACGTTATGAGCGAGTCGATTTCGATCCTGCGAAGTCGCAAACCAATCGAGCTCGTAATACGCGAGCTGCTTTTGAAGATACGAGTTGACGAGACGATCAGTAGATGAAGTCACGAGTTGATCGTGCTCGTGATCTGCGAGTTGTTGATGACGCGAGGTGATTCAAGAGATTAACCGCGAGATGGCGAAGTGAATTCGCAAATCGGTTTTGGCGAGATGACGAGATTGTTTCCAACTTCGGCGAACCGGCCGATACGAGGCTAGGTGGCGAGATGAAGACGTATAAGTGTGTGAACAAGCCTCGGAAAAAACCTTATCTAGAAAACCTGGTGGGAAAAAACCAGACCAAGGGGAAAAGAGCACAAGTCACGCACTCGTTTAAGTCGCCATTATCGCCAAGTCCCAAATTCGGCGAGCCGATCGGTACTAGTTATCTGCGAGCCGACTTTGAATTTGAGAAGGGGCGAGACGAAGTCGCGAGTTGATCTGAGGAAGATGAAGGCGCGAGTTGATCTGATGAAGTCGCGAGTTGATTCGACGAAGAAGAAGTCGCGAGTTGATCTGATGAAGTCGCGAGTTGATTCGACGAAGAAGAAGTCGCGAGTTGATCTGATGAAGATGAAGGCGCGAGTTGATCTGATGAAGTCGCGAGTTGATTCGACGAAGAAGAAGTCGCGAATTGATCTGATGAAGTCGAAGTCGCGAGTTGATCTGAGGAAGATGAAGGCGCGAGTTGATCTGACGAAGTCGCGAGTTGATTCGACGAAGAAGAAATTGCGAGTTGATCTGATGAAGTCGAAGTCGCGAGTTGATCTGAGGAAGATGAAGGCGCGAGTTGATCTGATGAAGTCGCGAGTTGATTGGACGAAGAAGAAGTCGCGAGTCGATTTGATGAAGTCGCGAGTTGATTTGACGAAGATGAAGTCGCGAGTTGATCTGATGAAGTCGCGAGTTAATTTGACGAAGATGAAGTCGCGAGTTGATCTGATGAAGTCGCGAGTCGATCTGATGAAGTACTTGAGGTCGCGAGGTCATGGCAATCGCTGGGAATCGAAATCTTGAGAGTGAAATCCTAAAGTCGCGAACTAAATCAGAGAATCAGGTCGCGAGGTCGCGTTTTCGAGTTAAATATGAAGTTGAGGCATCGCAAGTCGGTCTGGTTCTCTATGAAGCTGTGATACTTAAAGCCCTGATTCTCGGCCCAAATTAAAATGAGGCCCACCTCGACACTCGAATCACCATAAATGCCTTTATAAGGAGGAATGCTCCTCAGATACTTCCCATAATTCTCATTTCCCCGAAACAGGTTTGCTCTCTCTCTCTCTTTTCTCTCGTTTTTCTTTCAAGTTTTCGTTAAGTTTTTTGCCGTCCCATCACTTCGCCGCCGCCATGTTCTTCATCGCCGCCGTCGTGTTCTTGAGAAGAAGACAGTCTTATTTTTGATCCAAAAATAATGTCAATAAATTCGACTAAGTCCGTCGAGCTTGCCGAGAAGGAAAAGTCGATCTGGGCGTACTCGGAAAATAGCGAGTCGATCGTTGACGCGAGTTCAAGTTGTGGCCGATTTCGTGGTCATGAGGAGACGAGCACCTCTAGTTGCAAGGAGGCGAGTCCTTTTAGTCGAGAGGATCGAGTTGGTGGTCATTCTCCTCTTGTCGAATTGTTCTCCTATCCCCCCCCCCCTTGTCTTAAGGCAAAGTCGCGAGACGAGGGAGATTGCTTCATCGATGCGAGCTCCACGACCTGATTTCCAAGAGGGAGTTGGGACCTCGCGACCTTCACAAATTGGCGAGGCTTCTGCTATTAATGAGCAGAGGCTAGTCGTGGAAATTCCACATCTCCGCGATGAGTCGCTTAGCCCTGCCGAGCCGCCTCCTCGAGTAAAGATCAAAGAATGTGCTTGGGAGTACAATCCTCTCGTAGAAGCAGAGAGATTGCAAGCCTGGATTGGATCTGGGCTTGCCGAAGTCGTTAAGAAAAAGAAGTCGAGGCGAAAGGAACGCCCGCCTCCAGGCTCTTCATGGTGCGATGAGGAGTCGCTGGATATCCTTCGCGCAGAATGCGGAATCCCCGATGCGGTCGAGATGATTGTGCCGACTGTCGAACAGTGAGAAGACGACCCGCCAGTCGGCACGTTTACTGCATACGAATGCTGGTTTAGGGATTGCTACCTTACATTCCCCATTCCAGCGTTGATCATGCGGTATATGCGGGTCCATAAAATCGCACTTGCTCAGATCAACACCAGAGGAGTCCATCAGCTGGTCGGGCTCTTGACTCGAGCTGCCAAATGTGGCGAACCCATCGGAGTTCGTCATCTTCATAATTTTTTGGAGTTTCGCAAGCATGCCGACCCGAGCGGCAAGAGGTTGTATAACTTGGCAAGTCGACCCATGTACAAAATTTTAGACGACTTCCCAAACAAAGACCATAGCTGGCGAAAGAAATTTTTCGTTGTACCGATTTCGGCTGCGTCTGCTGAAGAAGAACACTGGGTGGTGGCAAAGTGGGGAACACTTGGTAAACTTTCTTAATGTTTATCGTGCGAACTGCTCCCTTATGTTTTATATTGACCTTGTGTTCACTTGTTTTTACAGTTAGCAGACCGCTATTCACTCCTGTCGTAGGAATTGACGACTTGTTCGACAAGCTGAAGGCTCGGAAGTGTCTTTGGAATCGCCACTTTCATATTCGGAGAGTTGTTCGAGCTTGCGAGTCCTTCTTAACCGACGAGGAAGACAAGTTTGATCAAAGCGAGTCCGAAGATCTCGAAACAATGCCGCCAAAGCCTACTTTCCGCGATCTCGCCAAGCAGAAAGCCGTGAAGGCTAAGAAAATCGTCGATCCAAAGGCCATTGTATCTACTGTCGAGACGTCCGAGCGGAGCGTCGACAAAGAAACTACTCCAGCTGCCACAAATGACGAGGTGGCAACTGTAGGTGCGAGTAGTACGTTGGCTGTTATTCCTTCACAGCCAATTGCCATTGAGGACGCATCCGCCGAGTCACAACAGCTGATTCGAAAACGAAAACACTCTGATGTTGACAAAGGCAAGGGTAAAGCTGGTGATAAGAAGAAAACTCATCGCGAGCTGCCGCCTCTGTCTCCAGGTCAGTCTGTTCCTCAAGGTCTGCGATCTGGAAAACCCGCCGAGCTGTAAGACGACCCTTTTGCCGCGGCTGCCTTAATGGCAAAGATTACTTACCCTGGTGACAACATTCCCATCGCGGAGATGTTGGTAAAGAGCGAGCTCTATAAGGAATTCGCGTCTCGCCAGACAAAGGAAAATCCTCGTTTATTCTATCTGATCCGCCTCGCTCTTTTCTCTTTTTTATTCTATCTAAATCCTCATTTAACCCTTTTGGAGGCCCTCGCCCATTGCACCAGGATGGTCATAGCATACGACCAAGAGGCAAGGTCCAGGCGAGCTTTTATCGACGAGGCCAGGAGGAAAGAAAAAGCCGAGAGGAAGGAGCTTGTGGATAAGATGAGCGCACTCACAGCTGAGCGCGATGCGTACAAGAAGAGCTCGGACAACTTGGGCATGCATCTTCAAAGAGTTGGTCTTGAGAAGAAGAAGGCCGAGGATAAAAATGCCGAGCTGGAGGCAGATTTATCTGCTCTGAAAGTGAGCCGCGAGAGGGATCTCGAAGTGGCTGCTTCGTCTGCGAGGCGATCTGCGACGGCTGAGGTTCAAGCCAAGTTGGACCGTGCTAACGAGATGTTTTGTAAACTGATGAAGAAGCCGATTACGAAAATGGTCCATCTTATGCAAGCGGAGTCCAACCTCCAACTTCTTGACGACATGGAGAGCACTGAAGAACCTTTCGACCCTAAGGCCGAACGTGCTCTTTTAGTCGAGAATATGGCATCACTCGAAAAAGCTGACGAGATCTTCGACGCGATGGTTGTCGACTTGAAGAAGATATTAGGTATGAATTACGTCGTCCCCATTAATGTAGCAGATATAGTTGTTTCTCCGCGAGTCAAAGTTAGCGCTAAGTCTGTTGGTATTAATGTAGCTTCAGGCTCTAACGACGGCTCTTTGGGTATGCGGCTGCGAAATGCTAGCGAGGAGATGAGCGACAGCGAGTCAGGCGAGACCGATAAGGCTGTCGATCCCGACCAAGGTGTAGTTACTGAGTCTCAGCGCGAGCCGGTTCCCTTAGAGCAGGATCCGAAGATTGGCGAGGCTGCGAGTTCGGCTAGTAAGGTTGTCTTAGCCGAAAAAGGAGTTGAAGAGGGCGAACTGGTAGCTGAAGAAAAAGGTGTCGAAGATGGCGAGCTGGTCGCCAAATCAACCTTGTAATAGATTTTTAGGATTTTTCCTTTTGTTTTGCTAAGGTTTAAGACTTGTTTTTGTTTTGCCTGGACGGCTTTATCCAACTTGTGACATTTATTTGCCTGGTTGGTCGAACCCAAATTTTTCATAAAATATTTTGATTTCTTGCGACATGTTTGATCGTTTTTAGATTCGCCATTTTTGGCGAGACCTGTTAGGGCTTGCTTTGCGAGGTGTTCTAAAGTGGCTTAGAAGCAATGCGGTTTTAAGACGCTCAAAGGCGATGCAGTTTTAAGACGCTTAAAGACGATGGGTTTCAAGATGCTTAAGGGCGACGCGGTTTTAAGACGCTTAAGGGCGATGCGGTTTTAAGACACTTAGAGGCGATGCGGTTTTAAGTCGCTTAATGGCGAAACACTAATAGTGTTGCCGAAAAATTCGCCATGTTTGGCGAGGCTTGTTATAGCTCGTCAGCTAGGCTTGTAATAGTTTGTTTACTTAAAGAAAATTTCGGAGTATAGATATTCCAAGAAAATTTCGGAGTATAGAAAATTTTGCCAAGTTCGACCAGTATTAAGTATAACTGGGTTCGCGAGATGAACATCCTGGTTTACGGTCGTATTCCACTGAATACATCCGCTCCAGTGACGAACTCTGAATTTATATAGCGCGCTTTATCCACTTTGGATGTATAGGTTTTAACGTTGCGATGAAGTGTTTTAGATCGTCATTATGGTCAGTAATGACGACGAAACGTGTGTAGACATTTAAGTCATTTGCGAATTGATCGAGTCGCGTGTAGACAGTTAAGTCGTTTGCGAGCTGATCGAGTTGTAACAACTGTCGCGTTTAGACAATTAAGTCGTTTGCAAATTGATCGAGTCGTGTGTAGACAGTAAAGTCGTTTAGCGAGCTGATCGAGTTGTAACAACTGTCGCATTTAGACAATTAAGTCGTTTGCGAATTGATCGAGTCGCGTGTAGACAGTAAAGTCGTTTAGCGAGCTGATCGAGTTGTAACAACTGTCGCGTTTAGACAATTAAGTCGTTTGTAAATTGATCGAGTCGCGTGTAGACAGTAAAGTCGTTTAGCGAGCTGATCGAGTTGTAACAACTGTCGCGTTTAGACAATTAAGTCGTTTGCAAATTGATAGAGTCGCGTGTAGACAGTTAAGTCATTTGCGAATTGATCGAGTCGCGACAACCTTAGTTTATTACGCCAGGTTTGGGAGTATGGATATACGGATCCACTCCCCCCCCCCTTTTTTTGAATAGGGGTGCAACTGAACTCGTTCGAAAACGAGCTGCCTACGTACCCTGTGAAGGGATCAAGTCGCGCAGTAGTTCAAGTCAAATGACTTCATACTTTTTAGCAGTAGTACTTCTTTAGATGTCGCGCATTCCAGGAACGCAGGATCATCTCGCCTTTCATGTTAGCAATTTCGTAGACGCCTGGACGGACCACCTTCATGATCTGGTAAGGTCCTTCCCAGTGTGCGCCGAGCTTGCCGGCATTTATTTCGGCCGTATTCTGAAAAACCCAGCGAAGGACAAGGTCTCCTTCGTTGAAACGCCGAACTTGCACTTTAGAGTTGTAATACTTGGCCGCGGCAATTTGATATTCGGTCATTTTTATAAGGACTTTGTCGCGCCTTTCGTTGATGAGGTCAAGCTCGTCGAGCATGAGGAGATGATTAAGACCTTCCTGTTCGGGAAGTAATCATCGACGAACTCCTGGGAAATGGACCTCGGGAGGAATTACATATTTTATTCCATAGACGAGGACGAAAGGTGTCTCGCCCGTAGCGCGATGAGGTGTGGTTTGATATGACCATAAAACGCCTTCGAGTTCATCTGCCCAACGGCCCTTCTTAGCATTGAGTCGAGTCTTAAGCCCGTGAATAACTATTTTGTTCGACGCCTCGGCCTGACCGTTGCCTTGTGGGCAGCGAGGTGTTGACTTGCTGACTCTGATCTTCCACTTGTCGCAGAAAAGTTTGAATTGCCTAGAGATGAACTGCGAACCGTTGTCAGTCACTATCTCGTAGGGCACGCCGTGTCGACAGATGATATTCTTCCAGACGAAGTTTTCGACATGCTTGTCCTTGATAGATCCGAATGCCTCCGCCTCTATCCACTTGGAAAAATATTCCGTCAGGACTAGTAGATATCGCTTCTGCCAAGATGGATGGAGCGGTCCGACGATGTCCATTGCCCACCTCATGAAGGGATAAGGCGAGGTGACCGAGCCCAAAAACTCCGTAGGTAGATGGATGAAGGGACCATGGCGTTGACATTTCTCGCATTTTGCCGCGAACAGCTCGCAGTCTTTTATCATTGTTGGCCAAAAATATCCATGTCGTTTAATTTGAATGGCGAGTGAGCGACCTCCCGAATGGTTTCCGCAGGATCCGCTATGACCTTCGTGCACTATCTTGCGAGCTGCTTCACCCTCGACGCAGACGAGGAGTGGTCCAGACAGTTGCCACTTGAAGACTTCCCCGTGGAACAGAATGAAACGCGATGACTGCGCCTTTAGCTTGCGAGCCGCCCATTTGTCTTCAGGCAATTCGCCGTCCGCAAGATACCCGCGAATGTCAGCCATCCACTTAGTATCACAACCATAAACTGTAGTCTCGTCGTCAATGGGAATGTTGGCGATTTCGTGCGCTGGTGGCGGCTCTTCACTATTCGGGTAAGCGTCCTCTGGCAATTCATCGAGCTGTTCGGGGAGAAGACCGCGGTTAAAATTTGTATTGCCAGGGTCTAGCCTGTTGTTTTCTGCCATTACATCCGTTGTTTCGTCTGCCCCGACTACATCGGACTGGTCGAGATCCATCGGATCTGTTGAGGGGCAAGTGGGCGAGCTGTTGTTAGGATCCGCCCTTCGCTTTGTGGCCTGAGATCTTGTCAGTACGTTAACTTCCCTGGCGAGTTCGATACTTGGTTTCTCGATGAACTCGACCCGGACGATTCTTTGAAGATCTTTATCGGGCTGCGCCGACGAGCCGAGTGAAGCGAGGGCATCTGCTTGCGAGTTCTCTGCCCTTGGAATTCTTGTTAAGGTAAAGAATTCGAAATTCGCCGTTAATGTCTTGACGAGTGCGAGGTATGCCTCCATGCGTTCATCTTTTGTTGCGTAGTCACCGTTGAACTGATTCACGACGAGCTGGGAGTCGCAAAAGGCTTTTATCCTTGTCATCTGAAGAGCTTTAGCTAATCGAAGACCCGCGATCAAGGCCTCGTAATCTGCCTCATTGTTCGATGCTCTGAAGCCAAGACGGAATGACTGCTCCAGAGATTCTTTGTCTGGTGACGATAGTCGAATGCCCACTCCCGATCCGTGTTTAGATGACGAGCTGTCGACATATAACTGCCGGATTTGGGATGAGTCTTTATTTTTGCTTTCTGACGAGGCCGCTGCCTCCAGTAGTTCGATTAGATAATCGGCCAATACTTGTGCCTTGATTGTCGCTCTACTCCGATACTCGATATCAAACTCGCTTAATTCGATGGCCCACTTTGCGAGTCGTCCAGATTGAGTTGGGCTATGGAGAACAGCTCGTAGCGAAAAGGTACTGAGAATCACGATCGAGTGCGATTGGAAATAAGGTCGGAGTTTACGAGCCGACGTAATCACCACGAGTGCTAATTTCTCTGTCAGAGGATATCTCGTTTCTGCATCGGTTAAAGATTTACTGCTGTAGAAAACTGGCTTTTGCTCTATGCCGTCTTCGCGAATTAGAACCCTACTAACTGCCGAGGCTGAGACCGCAATGTAAAGGTAGAGCGGTTCGCCAGTTACGGGTTTGGTCAAAACAGGCGGAGTCGCGAGATATTGCTTCAATCTCTGGAAGGCTTCTTCGCATTTTTCTGTCCACTCGAAGGGCTGTCGAGCTAGCCCCTTTTTATCCTTAAGCGTTTCATAGAAAGGCAAGCATTTGTCAGTAGAACGCGAGATGAATCTGTTCAAAGCTGCGACTCTTCTTGTTAATCATTGTACTTCCCTTTTTATTTAAGGCGAGGCCATCTGGATTATCGCCTGGATTTGCTTCGGATTTGCCTCGATCCCGCGACGAGTTACCATATAGCCGAGGAACTCGCCTGATGTCACGCCGAAACGACACTTAGCCGGATTGAGCTTCATGTTATACTTGTTTAGTAGCGCAAAGCATTCTGCGAGGTGACCGACATGGTCCTTTTCCTCGAGCGATTTGCAAGCATATCGTCAATGTAGACCTCCATTGTCTTGCCGAGGAGACCTTCGAATATCATGTTCACCAATCGCTAATAAGTAGCCCCAGCGTTCTTAAGACCGAATGGCATGACCTTGTAGCAATAGATCCTGCGATCTGTAATAAAAGATGTTTTATCGCGATCGCCGGGGTGCATAAAAATTTGATTGTAACCAGAGAAAGCATCCATAAATGATAGCAGCTTGTTCCCAGATGTCGAATCGACGAGGTGGTCGATATGAGGAAGAGGGAAACTGTCTTTTGGGCATGCCTTGTTCAAATCCGTGAAATCCACACAAACTCGCCACTTGCCGTTCTTCTTCTTAACGACGACAGGATTAGCGAGCCAATCCGGATATCTGACTTCGGCAATCGAACCGGCTCGCAAGAGTTTTTCTACCTCGTCGTTCACCGCTTGAGCTCTGTCTGGTCCAAGTTGCTTTCGCTTCTGTTTTATGAGTTTGAAGGTCGAATCTACATTCAACTCGTGACTGATGATGCCGATATCGATCCCGGGCATATCCTCTGCGGCCAATGCGAAAGTGCTAGCATTCCTCTTAAGTTGACGAGTTCGAGCCTGACAACTTCATCAAGCGTTGCGCTAATCTCCACGCACTTATCCGGGAACTCGTCGTCAATGCAACCGATATGACGGGTTCGCACGTCAGACCCGCTCCTTCCTCTTCGGCGGCTTCTGCGATCTGAAGTTGCTACAAAACGTCCGAGATTTCCTTGACGAGCTCCCTGTCTGTTTTGAGCTTTTTTCGCGGCTCGCACGGAATAGTCACTGTCGCCTGATTCCTTAGTTTATGCGCGGTCATAAAGCAAGACCGCGACGCCGACTGACTCCCACTGATCGTTTTAATCCCTAATTTTGTTGGAAACTTAAGGCAGAGATGGTACGTCGAGGCGACAGCACACATCAAATTGAGCCAAGGGGTTCCCATTATCATGTTGTAAATCGCCGGGTTGTCCGATACCGCGAATTCCACTATTTTTGTTACTCCTTCCGCACATACTGGAAGTTTGATCGTTCCGAGTGTCATTGTCGTCTCGCCATTGAATCCGGTCAAAGGTTTGGGATAGGAGTCGACTTGAGCGAGGACGATTTCCATACGCTTAAGAGCATCAATGCAAATGATGTCGACTGTGCTTCCAGTATCGATCAAAACGCGACCCGTGTCCCATCCTGCGACGGCGAGTCGGATGACAAGCGGGTCATCGTGAGGTTTGTCAATATTATCGATCTCTCTCTCTTCGAACTGGATGACATCGTTCGGGAACTTGGACGATATGGGCTTGCTCGCTCCTATCTCAGCTCGTCTTTGATAGACCTTGATCGACGAGATGGTGTTTGAAAAATAGCGCGAGCTGCCCATGATCATGTTTCAGATTTTTTGTTTCGAGCCGCTTCGGCCATCACTATTGTTTTGCCGGCCGAGGTGGACCTCGTCGTTATTCCGCCTGTCCCGTTTGTGATTCTTGTTATTATCCCCGGACGGACTGTCTCCTTCTCTTGCATCGTCGAACTGCTCGAGCTGGAAATTGTTAACACTTATATTTCCTCTGAGATCTCCGGCGGCTAGCTTCGCTACGAGTCGCATACCGAGCACTCGGCAGTTAGCCGTCGAATGTCCGACCATTTTGTGCAAGTCGCAATATGCGGATTCGTCGTAAGGCGAGTTCCTAATCCACGCATTGCCGTTATTACGACCCAAAGTGCTATTTCCGCGACCTCGCCCCCTTCCTCGACCGAAGCTGGGCGAGTCCACCTGGTAGTTATGGACACCCTTAAATCCTCCCTCGTGCTGCACAAAGTTGCCTGGCTTCTTCTTTGTTGCAGCAAGGGCTTCTCGCGGATTGGGAACTTTGGCCTTCCCGTACTTCTGGCCCAAAGCTCTGGTTTCATCCTCGCTTTTTGCGAAGCCATTGGCGCGATGAAGCGCATCCTGAATAGACGAGGGTTTGTTGATCGTCATCTCCTTTCGGAAATCTGAGTCGTACCACAGGGCTTTTCGAAGCGCGCTTAGTGCGGACTGGTCGTCAATCCCCTTCACCTGAGTAAGCATCACCTTAAAGCGTTAGATGAAAACTCCCAAGGGTTCGCTAGCAGCTTGCGAAATGGTGTAAAGATCAGCCTCGGACGTCTTGCGCTTGATTAAGATCACGTACTGCTTTAGGAACGTTTCGGAGAGCTGCGCAAAGCTGTCGATTGAATTCTTCTTCATTCCCGTGAACCAATAGAGAGCTGCCCCCTTGAGGTGCTCCACGGAAAGGAGGCAGCAACCAACGTCGATTTCGTCGAGTCAGAAATTGGCTCGCCCCATAGCGATTGAAAAAGCTCTAATGTGCTCTGTGGGGTCGCCCTTTCCATCATAAATTGGAAGCTTGAGCTTCCCCGGATCGGATAGACGCGCCTTTGTTATTCGCCCGGTAGAATCTTCACAAATTCTTCGAGGACGCGGTCGATTTCTGGCGCCTTGCTGGTGGCGCGATGGACCTGTGACCTCATGTCCTTAAGATCGCAAGCTGTCTACTGCATGATGTCTTTTAGCTCGTCCATCTCCCTTTGCTGCGAAGCGATAGCTCCGCGATTGGTCGGGGCTTCGGCCTGCTCCATCCATCGCGTATTCTCTGCGATTTCGTCCTCATCCTGACTTTGGACGCGACTGGTCGGCCGACTGGGTCGAGTGGTTCCGAATTCGCGTCTTTCAAGATCATCTGCAACTGCAACTATACCTCCAGTTGCATCTGCGACGAGGACGGCCCCGTCTCTGAGAGGCGTATGATCTGCGCAAGCCCCGCGAGCTGAAGGCGAGGCCGCTGGAGAGAAGTTAAGAGCGATCGGGGTGATGCGACGTATAGCACCGTGAGGTAGGCCTTGGGACTGACGAGCAGTCGACAACGCTTTGATCTCGGCGGTAAGGTTGTTGTTGATGGTTTCCTGGTTCTGTGATTGCTTGAGCAACTGGTCGAGCATTGCTTTGAGCTGATCGAAAGCGGCCGGTGTTGACGGGTCGGCCGAGTTTGTACTGGCGGTCGCTTGGTTTCCTGTAGGGACAGATCTGCCCGCTTCCGCCTCCAATGCGGACTGGCTGCTTGTGTTTGCCTGCCCACTCTCGGCGAGCTCCCTTGGATCTGAACCACCTTCGGTTGCTGGAGATTGCGGGTTCGTTATTGACATCTTGGCGAATTCGTCTAAGCGTTCGTTTTGTGTATGAAGCTAAGGTGCGAGTAGGTCCCCTCCTTCTAGCGCCAAATTGTGCGTACTGGAATTATTGCACAATAGAATTTGTGAAGATTCTTCGAATTAGAGCTTCTTTAGGGTTTCAAACACTTAGAGAAGATTGCGAATTAGGATTCTTAGAAATTGTTCTTATTCATCAAGATCAGAGCTAAGTTTTGTCTTATTATTACTTAGAAAAATCGGATCCCCCCAATGAAGGGGGAAGGGGGGGGGGGGGGGGGGGGGGGACATGCTTATTTATAGAAATACAATTCGGTTGAGACAAACAGTGATGGGCCGCTAATGGGCCTCTGTCTTCTGGGCTTTGCCCGTTGGGCCGGTTTGGCGAATACGACGTCGTTTTAGGCTTATCGATTCTTTTAGGGGAGATTTGACCCCTACACATTGTTGCTAATCTCAAGATCCCACAAAAAATGGCACACGTACAAAGAATGCACAATCAAGATTCATGAAAGAAATGAAGTAACAAAACGTGAGATAGAAGTTATAAACTTTTGAATAAACTTACAATAAACTTACAAGTTTAGATTAAAGATCTCTCCCATAAATGGTTAACGATCTCAGAGCTCGATGGTCTCTACTACTTATATCCTATCCTAAAAGGGATTTTCCTTTTCTTCTTTAAAACTTATAATTTCCATGTTTCTATTTCCTACGCGCGTTATGTTTCTTTTGAAATATATGATGATATTAATGTATCATTACTTATGTATTTGACTGCCAAAGAAAGTTCTATCATTTACATCATATTTACTTCAAATACACTCGAGGCTTCGAGGGACATATGCTCTGGCCAGTCAACGGTTGTTCTCCTTATGATAGCATTTCTTGAGCTCCACTGCTTCGGCAAACAATGCGAGTTGAGCGTAGAGATGAACCCATTCATTGTCTTCTTCCACCTATGATTCTTTCATCTCGTGGTATTGCAGCTTATAACTGCCCGTTAGCTGTTATAGTAAAAGGAGTGATGTGAAGAAAATGGTGTGAAATAAGAAGAACAAGAAATGGAAGATTAATAAGTGAAGAAAATAAAAAATAGAGGATCAAAGGTAAATAATCGGAGGACAAATAACAAACCTACACATGTAAAGTGGGAGCGGTGAAGAGAAGAAGAAGAATATAGTCTTATACGAGCTTGTAGTTCATACTCATTCATAGAATTTTCAGTTACAACGAACTTTTGTTCATCTTTTTCACTCGTTCCAGGTTGTAAATCTCATTGTTGGCTAGTTCTAGGAATTATGAGATGAGTGTTGAATCTTTGTTCTTATGAACATTGGTTCAATTTCGTTATCAATACACATTGATTTCGTTATCATTAGCGCATCCCGAGGATGCCAATTGCGCATATCACCTTTGAATAAATCGTCCACGACAAGTCCGACGTTCGACCTCTGAGGTAGACATGGAAAATAATAAAGGAGATTAATTATATTATGAGAGAGAGGGGTTAACAAAAGAAAGGTGCATTAATAATATGATTTACCCTGTTAGAAGCAGCGCGTTACATTCAAGTCCATGGAACATTTATTGACAAAGTGATTATGATAGATAATCCCTTGTGCAGATTGTAGGACATTTAAATTCCGGTGAATAAGGTGGCGCCGGTGGTGAACATTTAGATTCCATCGGAAAAGTTGTTGGTGGTACCAAAAATGAATTAACAAATATGAAGCAAGACCTACTCCCTCCCATCCCAGGAATAATTGAAGAGAGTTATCTCCAGTCACCAACATTGGCATAAAAAAAGTAAGAATGGATAAATAACCCAGTTAGTCCACTACTACAGATAGTAACTAGCACAGAAAAACCACAATCATATTTATACATTTTGATAGAGATTTTAAAAAGGTAATCTATTATGTAGTTAAAGAGATTCTATACAACAAAGGGGTGGTGGCGCAGTTGGCTAGCGCGTAGGTCTCATAGCTACTGAGTGATCCTGAGGTCGAGAGTTCGAGCCTCTCTCACCCCATTCTCATTTTTATTTATTTATTTCGGCTGAATGGGCCTCCAGCTATATAAAATCCCAAACTTGTTTTTTTAACCAGTATGTGAATTGAATGTGATAATAACTTAGTTTAGGATATTATGTATTCTTTAAAAACAAATATATGTAAGCAAAAGTTGTTTTAATGTAACGTAAAAAGTGAATTTCCTTTCGCAAAATGTTAGAATATTACTCCATGTGTTCCTTGGAGATTGATTTTCTAGCATATTTTTGGTGTTCCACAAAGATTGATGTTTTATATTTTTTCTATTTTTTAATCAATTTAGATTTAACAAATTGTAAGTTCCAAAAAATATTTAATGAGACTATTTGAATATAAAGAATAACTATTGGTTCATTGTAATGAAAAAATGTTTATTACAAAAAGTTGCATTAATAACTAAACATAATTTATTGTTTCTTAATTTGTGTGAAAAATGCTAGAAAATCAATTTTCAAGGAACAAGGATGGAGTATTAGTTTGCTTCGTTGAATCGGAACGACGAGGTCCATAGAACATACTCTAAAGACGTTAATGTTTTAGGAAGGTTCATCAAATAAACATTGTTTTCCGCATTAGTTATAACGAGAGGATCTACTTTGTAATCTGATCCACCACAAAATCCACTAATTCCCACGATCATGGTTCATGAACCGTAAAAACTACTCCCTCCGTTTCATTATATAAGATTTTTAAGAGAAATATTTTTGTTTCATTTTATAAGATGTTTTACTAGTTTCTATGCAGATTTTAATGTGATTTGATACTTTTGTCCTTTTAAATTCCGTAGTCTTATATATGATTGGTTGAGTTATTTTTTTAGTTAATTATTAAATGAGATTTGTTTGTATTTATTATTTTCTTAATTCTCGTGAAATAAATCAAAAAATCTTATAATATGAAACGGAGGGAGTAGTAGTAGATTTTTATTTTCCTCAATATTTTCAATTTCCCATAAGCTTTGGTCGACCATTTTGACTACACTCTCACGTGCGCAAGAAAATAAAATATACGGCGCGCCATTCTTCAAACAAATAGTAAAATATACACAACTCAAAATCACGAATAGTACAATATACACAAATAAAAATCACGTTACTAATTTATAAATGAAAATATTATAACGGAAATAAAATATGTAGAGTCGAATGTGCACGAGTGTGTTCGTGTGTTTTGGGTAACGCGTAACAAGCGAGTCTGAGTCCACCGGCCAAACGTCACCGTCGGATGAAACCTAACAAATGGGGTCCCAAAGAGCCATGTTGTGTGTTTGTTTAAGTCACATCGCTTTCATTGCGTTTCTTTTGTTGACTCTCTTCTTCTTCTTTGCTTCTACATTTGTGAACTTGTGTTGTGGATGTGAAAAACGAAACTTGAGTTTATTAGTGTCACGGGGCTTTCACTTATCTATGGACAATCCGTTTATTATTACTTTTAATTACAATGAAACTGAAGATTGTTAGATCTTGTGTTTTGTTAAATGAAAAGTAACCAAAATAAGCAAAACCAAATATTTCAAGAATACTATATTTAAATGAGCATCTGGAGTAAAAAATATAATTTAGGTTTTTTGACTAACTAAGAAATCAAAATAAAATTTAAATTAAGTCAATCCTAAAACTTAAAAGTAGCAAGTTCCAAATTTACATGATCAAATAAAGTTGAGAATAGTTTAGATTTTATCAAATCACATGGTGGAAATATTCATTATATTTATTAAATTTGTTTCTTAACAGTTCCAATATTAATAATGATACAACATTCATAAAAACAACAATAATTATAGTTTGACCACTATAATTATATTCTTTACACGTCAGAGATGTAATTTCTACGAAAAAACCACTGTCACTATAGCACAAATGACAAAACCTTAAATTGAACTCTCTTTGATTATATACCGACGTTGAACCACACGTGTCAACACTACACACGTAGGTCCACACGTGCGCGTACGTGTGTATATATATATACACACACACAACACACATATAGACCTCTCAAGAAGAGAGAAAATCAAAGGAGGAAGAAGAAAATGGAATGCAGAAAACACAATCACGGAAGCAACAAAGGAGTTTGTCCTTGTTGCTTAAGAGAGAAGCTCTCGAAATTACCAAATACGACGTCGTATTACGTCATATACAGATCTGATTCATCTTCCTCCAAAACCACCGTCGATTCGTCTTCTCCGTCGTCTCCGGTTAAGGATCTTCACCGGAGAGCTGGTTCGATGTCTTTCGCCTTGAGTGGTAATCTGATTGAAGCTTTAGGTGGTGGATTGAAGAAAAGCAGATCTATGGCTCATCATGTTGTTACGAATCCCAAGAAGACGACGGAGAAATTGAAAATGAAATCGAAATCGACGACGGCGACGGCGAAGAAGAAGAGTGGATTTTGGACGAAGTTGCTTCATCTGAAAGGGAAAAGCGGTGGTGGTGGTGGTGGTTCCGACGTCGGAGGATTGGTTACTTCACGGCAAATAGTTTATTAATTGACCCAATTTTAGTTTTTTTTTTTTTTTTTTTTTCTCCCCTGATGTGTACAGTTACAGATAAAGATGGTGAAATTGAGGAAAATAATGAAATTGATTTTGATTGGTGTATTGAAAATTTTGACCAAACAAATACACGTAAAAAGCTTATGAAGTTTCCTGACATTTGACTGACCAATCAGTGAATTTTTTATCATATCTTATTTGTACTTTTGTTAGCCACATCTAATGGCTCAGCTCACGTGTCATTTCTTTATTGATTGATACATAAAGTTGTCATATACAATAGATTACAAAAGGTGTATAAGATATACTACTAAAATTGATAAGTTTGTGTATAAGATAAGATCCAAAAGTATATAACATGTGATAACTTTAAAACATATAAACCTACAACACAAAAAAAAAATTGGATCTTTTAACTCCCAAATGTTCCGTTATGAGATTTGTTAACAATTCAATTAGCTTTTTGTTTTCTTTTCATAATTTTTTTTTCTCTATACTAAGGTGACACCAAATTCTGGTGCTTGCTTTGCTTTTGCTTTCAATCAGACTTTTATCAATTCTCCATTACCTATGAATATCATCTTCAAAATCGAGTTCATCATCATCATCGAGGTAGTGTCCGTGTTCTACTGACCGGTTTTTCAGTCTCTGGAATATCTCATCTAACTATTGCGGCACTGATGAAGTCGACACTCTCGTGCTTGTCCCGGTTACCGTTGTTGTCTCTTGGCTTTGTCTTAATGGAAGAAACTTCTTAGTAGCTACATTGTCTTTAAAACTCTGGATTCCTAGTTTCATGTTTCGCCATGTTGACGCCAAACGAGAAGACGGCTCTCCTGATCCTCCTCCTTCGCCGTTACTAGGACCCGAATGGTCTGTTTCGAGTAACGACGATTTCATGTTCTCTGACTTTGCCGTGACGGGTGATGGCGAATGTCTGTTCTGTTGTTCTCTGATGGCTGCGTATTTGTTAGTGATTGCTTCTCTTGCTGATCCGTACTTACGTGACATCTCGTCCTTCGATGAACTTCCATTTATTGTATCTATGTCGTAGCTCGACGACATTTTCATTTCAACCGAAGAATTTTCCTGCCGAAAATATCAAAAACCATAGTCAGGCTATGGAGCACGGTTATAAATCGCTGAAAGTTACACACTAACTTACTTCAATGTCAACATCGTTAAAGTTTCTTGCCAATGGAAGAACATGCTCGCCGACTTTTTGTCCTTCTTCAAGCCACGTTCGTTCTAACCATTATAGAAAAAGGAACATGAATTACATATAAATACAGAGTTATCGATAAAAAAAAAAAAAACCCCGGTTTTTTTACCTTTTTTTAGAATCATTAACCCTGAAGGATCAAAACCGTCCATGTCCTCGGCCTCTGTTTGAAATCTAAATCTTTTCCAGCTTCCAAAGTAACTAAATATGCGATCAAAGAAATTGCTTGCAACCAGCAATGTGTAGATAACCATTATGAGAGGATAGATTTCGTTGAACCGTTGTCCAAAGACCGGGACAGCATCATCGATTCTACCCATTTTCTGCAGAAACCCAATGGAAGTAACCGTAAAGAAACCCAATTATAGCACGACTCCTTAAGACCATGAAATTCGTAAAGGGAGAGATAAAAGTATACCTTCTCAAATATAGTCTCGGACTTAAGTTGAATAAGATTGATAAAATTGTAAGATATTGGCGGCGCATAACGAGCAATCATCCTAAAGAGAACATATAACCACTTTTAAGCATCCAAGGTTTTTTTTTTGATCTTTTTTAAGAAAGAAGATAAATTATCACTTACGAGCAAATCATTAGTAGATTGACAGAACTTGTTTGTCGAGGAGTCAATGAATAAATCATCAGCATCCCAATTTTGAAGAGTGAATAATATGTACATATGCACATATACACCAAAGGTACAAAAGCAAAGGCCTGAAAAAAGCAAAATGATCAGGATTTAAGTGGAAAGTGGAAACAAGAGATCACGCCGTCAATGAACCAAATTGGAAAGTACAATATACCTGGACTAGCAGTTCATCGGATTTGACGGAGCTAATAAGGATTGAGAAGAGGGACAAATCCAGTTTACTAAGAAGGAGAGTTGCCTCAGCTAAAAGAATTGCAGCTGACATAACCCCTGTAGCTATTGCTAACCCTATCTGAATCTGCTTCTTCAGTATACACCTCCACATAAATTCTGCCAATAACAACAATCAGCAATAGCCAATCAGCAACTATATTCGAGGATGTTTTCATTCGTTTTTTAACGTTCAATAATATTTTCAGCAGGTTCACAAGGCGAATGAGTCAAAAAAACTATGTGAGTTTACCCAATGTATCAAGAAGATTCCCCATGTTTCCGCTTCGACTTGCTCTGAAGCTCGAAATACATTTCCTGAAAGTTGATGCAACATAGATGTTTAAGGTGAAGGCTTCATAAAGGTGTTTATGATATGAATGATAGTGAGGATTATATATTGTATGAGTGATGAAAGACGGAAATTCTGACCATCCAGTTGAATCACGACGTTCATAGTTCTTCATTGTATCTTCGAGAACAAGGGCCTCTGTAACATACGTCAGATACTCACTGCAAACAACCATAGTGACACATGACTACAGATATTGAATAATGCAGCAGTAACCTAATTTATATAATGGAACGGGTTTCCCTCCTAAGGTCTTAAAAGAAGTTAAGACAGGGCCATTAGAAAGCTCTCCATACCTTTTATATCTATAATATTCATCCTTAGCATTTCGAAGGTGCCGCCTTAACGTTGCCATAGATTTCTCATCTGTATCATAATCCATATCATTTTCACCCAGTTGACCACCTTGAGGCTTAAACGATGGGTCTTCCCTGAACTGGTATAGAGAATCATCATTAAGAATGGAGAATTGCCAACAAATGGTCACAATATAATGATACGGGGAAGTAGAGGTTACCATTTTAGCCAGCATAGCATCTATAACATTCATGTATGGTCGCATAGGATCACGCTTGGACATCTGAGTAGAAGTAGCTTGAGCAACCTAGCAATGCAATGGTAACAAAGTGAAAAACAGTCTCACAAGCAAACAACATGTATAACGATTTCTTGCGGGAGCACAATGCAAAGTTGTTTATCCCAAATAATACTTACTACAATCGCGTTTGAAAGTTCTTGATGGGCATTATCAAGTCTGACAGCAATTTTTGCAATTTTGTGCGAGAGAACTTTTTGGCGGGTGGTCCAATCTGCATTCTTCCAAAGGCTTTTAGGAATTTCGCTCAAGCCAAAGCCAAGAAGAAACGCACCAGTGACCAGCCCAAAGGTATTTGAGCATGCCATAGCATAACCTAGAATGCTTCCTTTCCTGTTAGCATACAAGAAATCTTCGTCAATAGTCCCCAAACGAATCTTACTACCATATATCGCTAAATGACGGGCGATTGAGTAGCAAAACTTGAGAAGAGACAGTTTACCAGTTCCTGTGCATCATGATGAGAAGGATAAGACCGAGTAGACCTATGGATCCGAGTACTAGATAGAAAACTAAGTTGACATGCACGCTAGTCTTCAGTCTCTCTGACACGGTAAAGTCTCCTGCATCTTCAAAACCCTGAAGAAGGGGCACCACAGCCCTGTTTATAGGTAGGTAACAGAGTTTAATGTATGAGGTAATGTACATCTATTAGCTCCCAAAAAAAATATAATGTATTGTAAATTTATTCGATCATAAATGGGACACATCCTGTCATCTTAACTACGAAAATCGGGTTCTACCACCTAAAACACCGGATTTGATCTAAGAAAGGACACACTATACTGATTTTCGTCAGAGCAAAGCCAAAGAAGAATGTGACTAGTTCATACCAGGTGAGAAGAAACGTACTCCAGTATGACCAACTCCATAAGAAGGAAATGGCTCCATTCTCCGGATGATTAGTTGGCAGAGACAGTGTCTGCAAGTAAAGAAGAAGAAAAGACTGATGATTCTCTAATCTCGTTCTAGCTACCATCATTTCATTGCAAATTTACTATCTTCATAAAGAAGCTATATTTCTGCACTAAACTATGAAACCTCCTCATGTGAATCTTTCAAATTCTCATGGATATTATATACCAATTACAAATTCCTTAGCCTTATTCAAAAACCACATTCTTCAGCTAAATCTCAATCCTACCTATGATCCTATCAAACTTCCAGGCATCAGAACAAAACCCTTCGATTCTAAACCACCATTTCAATTCCAAAAACAAGCAAGACGACTCCTATATGTTTCCCATTCACCCAGATGCAGAAATTTAAGCACTAATCGAAGAATTTCTAAAGCGATTCAAATAAATAATTGAAATCAAAATAGTACCGTCCAAATGTCGGCAGGAGCGAGGATGATAACGGAGACGGAGCAGAACCAGGTGTATCCAACGGTAATAAGAACGTACCGAGGAATCTCCGGTCCGGCGAAGTAACGGAGCGTGGAGACTACTAATCCTAGGGTTAGAGGCAACGAGATCAGATAGAAAACCCACATCTCGGCGCAAAGAGAATCAATCAATCAACGAAATACGCAAACAATCGAGCTTAGAGCTATATATAGATTACGCCTCTCCGGCAAGATCGATCGAAGAAGACGACTCGTCTCGGTGTGTGGTACGTGCGCGTGAGAGCAACGCGCCGGTGAAGAAGAAAGTTTATTTTCGTTTTCACTTTTTTTTTTTTTTTGGTCTCGGTTCGGTTTGTTGAGGAAGAAGAAGAAGAAAGAAAACAGCTTCCACGTTAAATTGTTTTTTTTTATATATAAAGAAAACGAAAATATTCAATTTCGTGATGGTTGGTATTATTATTGCATACTTTGGAGAAGAACTAGTCCGATTATTAATTAATTAATTCTTGTTAAAATTGGATTTAACATTAAATAATTTCAACTACTAAATAAGAAATTGTTTTTTCTTTCTATACAACAAACCTTAGTAACTTTTTGCGTTACGAAGATACGTCTAATTTAATCCATTTAATACTCTGATATATATAATTTTTAACTCCACTTTATTGGGTTTTTTTAAAAAAATTTTGTTTGAATGAAAATGCTTAATTTTTGGGCAGGCATGAAGTGATCATGCTACGCATTTTCGTAGATAAAATGAAATATATTTGTCTTCTTATTTTTATGTTTGGTGGTTTCTTTATATGAATAAAAACTCCACCAATGGTTTTATTAGGAAAATTAATTTCAACAAGAGAGGCCCATATATGGGCTACGCTAACAAAAGCCAAATCTATGATACTGATAGTTAAAACTGGGCCTCTTTAAACCTTCACTCGAAAAACAATCTATAGATGCATGAGTAAAAAAAGGTTTTTAAGCTAACAACTACTACCAAAGCTCATAACGAGCTAGGGCCCATTTGACCTTAGAAACTTTTGCGTTTTCCCTTCAAAACAAATATGAAAATCGCAAAACCCTAATCTTTTGCATCTCAGAGCCGTCTCGTTTCAACATGCTTGCTCGCAGTTCGAGAGTTTTGCAGAGGTTACCGGTTGCATCATTCTCCAGGTGGTCGCCGGTTGCTTCATTCTCCTCTTCTTCTAGCATTGTTGTTGTTGATATCAAAGATGTAAAACTTAATGCAAGTGAAGCGTTGCATGAGTCAGGTTCGAGGATTCTGTATTATGAGAAGAGGATACGTACAGGCCTGGATACGTAACATCAAGATTTGTGAAGACGCACTAAAGATTGCTATGGAAACTGATGACGCAATCGTCATCCAGCAGAAAGTGAAAAATCTCAGGGATGAGATTAAGAAAGAGTCAACAGAAGAATATCCACTCGAAGAGAAGTTGCCCTGTTGGTCTAGGCCAGAGATCGTTTTTCCCTCAAGCATGAAATTGCTAACAATTCCCATTTGGCCACACGGATAGGGGCTTTGCTTTCGGCCCATTTGAATAACCGGAGAGAGGCTCTATACATGAGCTGCACCTCCCCATAGACTAGTCTAGACCCCTCCATAGGTCTATGATTTTTTTATGTTTCCAGGATTTAAGTAAATGTTGTCGTTTTTGAATTTGGGATTCTGACTCAAACGTCACCATAAAAGTTTACAATTCTTTTACTCTTTCTCTTTTGTTTTAACTGATATTTTAGGAGTTATTTTTTATTCACAAATAAATGATATTTTCACTTACCATGCATAATTAATTGGTGTTTTTGACTCTTTAAATTTTGCATATTGAATTTTTATTGGTTGAAATGTTTTGGATAAATAAAATGTATTTTTTTCAAAAAACAAGATAAAATTAATGATTTCTTAATAAGAGTGTAGAAACCTTAAACATCAGTTAAAAACAAACAGAGAGAATATCAGTTTTGTCGGGAATCAATTTTTAATAGAGTTGATGATTTATTGGTTGAGCTACCAATCTGGTTGATCACCACACTCATATTTTGGTTTTTAAGAAAGCTAACAAAAACCATAAATTCTTGGAACAATTCTAGTCTGAGTCAAACTATTTTTGTTTTATAAACTGTTTTGAATAATAAGTGGTTATTAAGTACCTACATCATTTTATTTGCTTTGTTACATACTGTATAAGATAAACACAGTTAAACCGATAAGAATAGTTAGTGTATACTAAAAATACTAAAATACTTGATACAATGGAATGGGATGAGTGTGGAACTAATCTACAATGTGTTCTTAAAAAATGGGATTAATGTGTTCATGTTTTTTAAATAATTAACGTGTTCATGTTTTAACTACTTCTGAAATATACGTGTGAAGGCATGTCTCGTGGTTCACGTTTTTCAAACGTGTTTCCAGGTCAGCTAATAATGCAGTGACAATTCGATAAACTGCATTTATTTTTATAACAGTTAATGGCAACGTCCATCTTAAAATTATAATAATTCATAACTGATAAGAATCGCATTCCCACTTTGCAGTTTATCGACCTAAATATTCTCTAAATTAAAGCATTACAAAACACATTATGTGAATTGCATCGAGATCCAATTGTCTAACGGTAGGTATTGCATCGGAATCTCGTGTTCCCAATAGGCCATGTGTCTTTGCACTATATGTCCCATACTAAGCTAAGATTACGGTAGAGATTGCATCGGAAAAGGATAGGGCCAACAAGATATCGACACGTGGAACATTCGTCTGCCTGTTCACGTGGATCACCGTCATGTCATGCAACAAGAATCCTATACGGTCGAGCCCACTTTCGCATTTTCCTTTGTTTCTTGATACTTTTATAGTATTATCAAAATTAAGGACTTGTGGAAAATGCACCAAATTACGAAACACAATAATTACAAAACGGACGATCTAATTAAGCTTAATCCAATCCGTGGCGAACTATAATCATACTCAAAGTACTGACTTAAAAGAAAGAAAAAAAAGATAAACTCAATTTAATATTTTATGAACGAATGCAAAAAAAAATAATGGATAAAACGTTAATAGATGTATATCTTACTAAACAGAGTTTAATATGAAGTTATATCCAATTGAACTAAACTAGACATCGAACGGAACGAGTAATGATTTTCATCTTCTTTTGTAAGACAGAATGATATTCAATTTTATTTGGCCATAAAGAAGTAGGTCGTCCAACACCCTCTAAACTACTTCAAACCATTTTATTATAGTTTAAATAAATAGTTATAAGTCAATAGTTAATTTAATTTTGAAAACCCCCAATTATAAAATACTATAAATAATCAAATATTTGAAGTTTTAACCAAATCATTAGTGAATTTTGGCTCATCCACGTTTTATGTTTGGGAACTAAAAAACATAACCGTCACAATAAAATATAAGAATCATATAAAGTATAAACTGTATAAATAGCGCCTGCTTTTTGATAAAGAAGTGTTCCTATTCGATTCTCTCTTGATATCAACATCAAGATTAAAAGAAAAGGAGAGAGGTATATAGTTATAGTTATGTCGTCGTCGTCGGCGGCGGTAGAGTTCGTCGCGGAGCAACGGAGATGCAAAGACGATGGTAACGGCGGCGAAATAGTAGAGAACGGCGAACCATTAGCTCCGACCATTTCTCTCTCGCCGGAAACTTTTCTTAGAGCAGCAACGTTACTTAAAGTCCAGGTGCGTAAGATAAAAACTCGACACCGCATACGGCTAACGTAAGCCAAATTCCGTACGTTACGCTGGCTAATATATTTCTTGGTTGGTTAGGTTGTGGATGCCACGTGGAAAGGCGGTGTTCCGGACCCGGGTCTGGTTCTTGATCCGACTGTGTACACAGGTTTACTCGGAACAGCTTACACTTGCTTGAAGTCGTACGAGATTACCAAGAACCATCAAGACTTGCTAACTTGCTCTGAGATAATTGATACGTGTGCCACCGTTGCACGTGCCACAACCAGGTGAAAAAAATATCTTCGCCACTAAGTTCCTTTAGCCGAGTAAAACATACTTTGAGAAATATTCCAAAATAATTATTTTAATAGTTGGATTGAGAAGAAGTATTATTACATACAAAAATGTCACTATTGGGCCAATTATTTGAGTATATAGAGCTTGATTGGTACACCCGCTACCACCTGCAAACGCAGCGTTTGCAGGTGGTAGCGGTTCCTAGCGTTTGACAACAATCGTGGAAAATGCTTTCTATTGCTCTGTACCGCTCAAAACCAAAAGCTGCTTCCTTCGAGCGTTTGCGGTTGCTGGCGGTTACGGTTGGAGTTATTTTTTATTAAAAAATAAAATAAAATCAATTTAAAAATCAAAAATATATAATAAATTTTTAAAAATCAAGATTTGAATATTATAATTATGAAATATATAAATAATTTGACTTTTTTATATAGTAACCTATTATAATTTTATATTTATAAAATCTTCACACCAAAATTCTCATAATAAATTACGATCACAATTTTATATAAATATAACAAACTAAAATTTTAAAATATAACATTAATCTACAAAAGAAACAATTTCTCTATTAAATTTATAACTTTCATCCATAATAATAATAATAATAATAGTAAGTATCATATACATGATTTTCTAGTATTTAAATTTATTGAATTAATAACTTTTATATTTTATTATAATAATATGATTTTTGATATTTTTAATAATTATTTAATGTATTTATATTGTTAATTTATTATTTAACCGCTACTGCACCCGCTGTCAACCAGTCGTAAGTATCCCGCAAACGCACCAATTTTAAACCGCTGCACCAGTCGTTCAAATCGCTGAAAAACGCTTGAAACCGCAACTGCCTGCTTCCACAAACTCCCGCAACTGCAACCGCAACCGTTGCGGCTACACCAGTCAGGCTCTATAAGTCATCAACAATACGTGACCAAAAAATAAGTCATCAACAATACGTGTATTTGCAATTTATGGAATAATATATGTACACACAACCAAATAAAATAAAATTTGGTTGTTTTCTAACTAATAATTGGAATTATTATGCTTGATGAATAGGCACGTGACGTTTTTATGTGGAAGAGGAGGAGTTTATGCGCTTGGTGCAATCGTAGCCAATTACACCAAGGACCAAGCAAAGCGTGACTTCTTCCTTGGTTTTTTTCTTGAGGTTACAATCTTTTTTGACTCGTAACTACTTCACATTTCACCAAATTCAGACAAAAAGTAGTTTAAGTATCCTAATCCCACGTGCTAATAATTAAAACCTTAAGCAAGTTCAATAATGTGAAAGCGAAATCACATTTGTTTCCTTCCAAGAAAGATAGTTATATGACAAAAAAATGCTCTGTTTAATTTATATACTGATTTTGATATAAACTTTTATGTGATTCAAGAAACCATATTGTTTTTCTTGAAGTGAGTTTTTAAATTTTTTTATTTATTTTATTTTTATGACAAACAGTTAGCAGAAGAGAGAGAGTTACCGGCAGGACCAGAGGAAGGAGGATTTGGAATGTCATATGACCTTCTCTATGGAAGAGCTGGTTTCCTTTGGGCTGCATTGTTCCTAAACGGATATCTCGGCGAAGGCACGGTTCCCGACCATCTCTTATCGCCAATCGTCGCAGCCATTTTATCCGGTGGACGAGTTGGAGCCGCGGATCACGAGGCTTGCCCTTTGTTATACAGGTTTCACGGAACGCGATTTTGGGGAGCGGCTAATGGATTAGCCGGAATCTTATACGTTTTGTTACACTTTCCGTTATCGGAAGAGGATGTGACGGATGTGCAAGGGACATTGAGGTATATGATGAGTAATAGGTTTCCGAACAGCGGGAATTACCCGTGTAGCGAAGGGAATCCGAGGGATAAGTTGGTCCAATGGGCTCATGGAGCAACGGGGATGGCGATTACTTTGGCTAAAGCATCTCAAGTGTTTCCGAAGGAATGGGATTTCCGCGAAGCAGCCATTGAAGCAGGGGAAGTTGTGTGGAAGAACGAATTGGTGAAAAAAGTAAGCTTAGCCGATGGAGTTGCCGGTAAAGCCTACGCTTTCTTATCTCTTTATCGGCTAACCGGAGACATTGTTTACGAAGAGAGAGCAAAAGCGTTCGCTGGTTACCTTTGTCGTGATGCGAGAGATCTCGCGAAAGCAGAACACGATTATTCGCTTTTCCGGGGGCTAGCTGGACCAGTATGTCTTTGGTTCGACCTTGTGTCGCCGTTAGATTCTAAGTTTCCCGGTTATGAGATATAATTCAATATCGGGTTTTATCAAACAAACAATTTGTGTCTTTTAAGTAATACAATGGTGGAAATAATACAATCATGGGTTCAAACTGTATTGATAGTATCAGTAAGAACACGGAGAATGCAACCGAGACCAGCTCTCTCGGTAAGTTTCTCGTGAATCTTTAAACACTGATCGCACGTGGGTCGGTCCCCAGTAGAAAGACCTCGGTACAAGTACCTGTTAAACACTTGCTCATGAATCTAACACAAAGCTAGCAGAAGAAACATAAACTCGGCAAGTACTTACTTCATAAGAATGTCGTAATACTCGACATCAAGAGCATTAAGCATTCCGTCGATATCTTTAATCGCCATTATAGCACGGTGCACAACTATCCAATTAGCCGACTGAAACGTCACCGATCGAAAAAAACCAACCATTTTATCATCATTTTATGAAAAAAACCACTAGAGAGATTTAGTGAGGTAGAGAAAAAACAAAGACCTTGCAACGTTCGTCTCGAGTTTTCGGAGGCGAGCCTTCAAGTGCCGTTTTAAGAGCTTCGACATGTTTGTACCTACAAAAACCAAAGTAACTCTAAACCATTAAAGATCAATCAGAGAAAAACAAACAAAAAAGGAGCTTAGAGGTTAATTAACTGTTTGAGTAAGCTTTCAATCTTCTGCGATTTGGTTTCGATCCTTAAGATTATACCATCTGCATTATCGGTCTCAACAATTCCAGCCATTGGATTTCTCTCTCTTTCTCTCTACTTCTCCAAAAAAAAATATCTAAAACGAAATAAACTCATTTCATTTCTTCATCCAAATCGAAAATTCCACCTACATAAAGAGGATTTTGAATTAGTAATCAAAGATGGTCAAATGCAAAAACTTGTCAAGATCACAAAATTGGACACCGAAATTATGAAATTTTCAATTCTAATTTCATTTCCAGATATCTCACAGATTCAGATCAGAAATATCCAGAAATTTACGATCAGAGGATCAACGAAGGATTCGAAGCTTACCTCAAAATCAGAGAGAATCAAAGCGATCGAGCTACAGAGAGTAGATTCTAGGTTTCTGGGGACTAGTTCGATCTTGTGACGACGATGGTAGAGAAAACCGTCGATTCGATTTATGGATATTGGATCTTTGTGGAAATATTCTCGGTTTTTTTCATGGTTATTGATTGGTATATCCCGGTTTAATTAAAATTTTGTGAATTCCCTTAATTTATAGCTCTCCCAATCCGGTTTTGTTATTTATCAAATGGAATACTGAATCACATTTGTGTGAGATTACAAGTAATGAGAAAGGTATAGAGAATAAAACCATTTTAATTAAGATCCAATTTGACCTTTTTAGATATTATAAGATCGTTTGATTCAAACCACAAAAAAAAAACCCCCAATAAAGCTACTAATCAAACAACAAACGAATCAAAAATATTATATATGTTCGGTAACAATCGAATTTGGTTTAAATCTAAGAGTTGCAACACATGGTACTCTTCGTTGGTATCAATTGACCAGGACCTGGAACAATATCAATCTTCTTACCAGCAAGCGAACCGGCATGACCATTCTCTTGTTCTTCATTCAAAGCAAGACTCTTCTTGTTCACAATGTTGAAGATTTCCGTTAAAACCGTGGAGAAAGCACTCTCGACGTTGGTTGCGTTAAACGCAGATGTCTCTAAGAAGAATAAACCTTCTTTCTCCGCGAATTCTTTAGCGTCTTCTGTTGGAATAGCTCGTTGATCTTCGAGATCCGACTTGTTTCCGATAAGGATTATCACAATGTTCTTATCGGCATGAGCACGTAACTCTTCTAACCATCTTGGGATATGGTCAAATGTTTGGCGTCTGGTTATGTCGTAAACCAACATCGCACCAACCGCTCCTCGGTAATACGCACTTGTCACTGCTCTGTATCTGTTCGAATAAACCAAATTCACAAACTTATAAAGAGATGAAATGTGGGGATTAAGATATTTAATGGTACTTAGTGGATTATTCCAGAGTTTTAGGTTATTGATTAATGACAATTACTCTTAAGTAGCAAGTGAAATATAAAGTTGAAGCAAGCTTATTAGTCTTCCATAGTCACATGAACCATATGAGCTTTGTAGAATCTGGAAGAGCAATAGAGTCTATAGTCTATGCAGAATCATTTCAAGTCCAAATCACAGATTCTCAATAATTCAGCTTCCTAATTTTAGCAATTATACTTTAGATCGAACAGGATTTACCAGAATTCGAAATCCTAGACTTAGCTACTACTATCTATTTATCGGATCCAAGAGAAACAACAGAATCATAGGAGATCTAAGCTAAAGCAACCAAAATCAGAATCGATTCAAGCAAAAAAAAAGTTTCAGAGAAGTCGGAGATTTACCGTTCTTGACCTGCGGTATCCCAGATCTGAGCCTTAACACTCTTATGATCAATAACAAGCGTCCGAGTTTGAAACTCGACACCGATTGTAGCCTTCGAATCCAAACTAAACTCGTTCCTCGCATATCGAGCAAGTATCTGCGATTTCCCAACCGCCGAATCGCCGATTAAAACCACTTTGAACACGTAATCGATCTTCTGCGACGGATCTCCATATCCACCTCCACTCGTCATCTTCAACCTCTGGTTTTTCAAAAGTTTTCAACAATGGAAGCTTAAGAGCTTTTTCCGATAAAGAAGCTTTTTGAAGTTTTAAACGCAGAGAGAAAGATCTGATATGGTCGTAGTTAAGTATTATCGTTTTCAACTAAAAGTCAATAAAATGAATTTTCGTGACGTGTTCGAATATAAGCCGTTAGATTATGGTGTGTTCGAATCTTAGCGGTTAGATTTGACAGTACGACAATTATCTTTTTGTCAGGCGGATGTTTTTGGGTATGGTGATGTCATCAATAAGGTAATTTTAAGATAATGAGAGGGTCGAATCACAATTAATCAAAATTATTTTGGGCCTTAAGAGGCCCATTAGGCTATAATAATTGGCCCGGATATGATGAGTACGTGTCGCTATCCGAATTAAAAAGTGCCCTAAACGCTTTTCAGGGAAAAGAAAAAGCGAACGTCGCGACGGAGAGAGAGACGATGGAAGATGAGGAGCACGAGGTTTACGGCGGAGAAATTCCCGACGTCGGAGAGATGGATGGTGAGACGGAAGTTCCTAATCCCGATATGGACATGGCTGCCGCCGACGATGATGCCGTTAAGGTTCGCTACTCTCTCCCTCTCTCTCTTTTACTTACTGTTTCGTTCTTCGGGAATGTGATCGATGATCGATTGATCTGTATTTACGTGTATTTTGTTTGATTGTTGTGTGTATCTGGTGTTGTAATGCTAGGAATTGGATGAGATGAAGAAACGATTGAAGGAGATGGAGGATGAAGCTGCTGCTCTGCGTGAGATGCAGGCTAAGGTCGAGAAGGAGATGGGAGCTCAAGGTTTTCGTCTCTTTGATTTCGTTTTCTTTAATTTCCGTAATTCGCTAGGTTTTTCTGATTGCTACATGGTGTTTGGATCTATCTTTTGATTCCATGAACTGCGAATGAAGTTCTTTGTAGGTACTTTTGTTTTACATTGAATTTTGTTTATTGCAGATCCTGCTACTATCGCAGCAAATCAAGCAGGCAAAGAGGAGGTGGATGCTCGATCAGTCTTTGTTGGCAATGTAAGAATGCTTATTATTGGTTTCTGTTTCCCTTTATCATTCATTGATCCTTAGTAGCTTCTGGTTGATTTCATAGTCTTTACCTTAAGTTTGCATTCGCTTAGGTATGAATTGTGCTGATATGACTAGCTCTTTTTGAATAGAAACGCTTTCAATCTTGGATGTTAGAATGATTATAGTACGTTTGTGAAGTCGAGAATCTGATGATGTTCTCTTCCTGATCCAATATTGTATTCTACATGTCATGTAGTGGTTAGATATATCACTTAGCTAATGTCACATCTTTGCTGCTATGGTGATGATGAGAGTTTAGTCTATATCTTAAAATGTAAATTCTTGAGGGAGATTTTGTTGTTAGTTATTGAGGATATAGAGTCTTCACATTGTTGATGGAACTGAGCCTTCAGATATAAACGAAAACTTCATTTGTTCATTAATTTGATGTTCTAGGATGTCTGTTAGTTTTTCTTTTTTGGTGCTGCGTATTGCTTGTCTTATGATTTTTCTCGCTACAATCGCAGGATTGTTCGCAGGGTTATCAACTAGTTTTTGTCGAGTCTTTACATTTTTTCTGTTATAGAATAGAAAAAGATCTTGTTCTGTTTGTTGTGGAACATGATGAAAAAAGGCTTAAAAAAAAGATTCAGAAAAAGAATATGAAAAAGCTAAAAGAAAAGAAAATAAGTGAATAGATTTTAGATAAGGAAATAATGGTAATGATTTTGAGAGAAAAAAAAAATCCAGAGAGGAAAAAATACTTGAGTGGAGTATTTTGCAATCCATACTCGAGGAGATGGCCTTTGAAGAGCTGAATCAAGATGCTGGATTTTTTTCAGTGAAGATGCGTAGCTGCTATCTTCAGAGATTTGGGGAGAAGCTAACATATAATAAAAGATTGTCATAATGTTTATGCTCTGTACACAGCGTAAGCGATCTTTTTAACTTAAAGGCTGCTCAAGTATACTTGTTCCACTCTGCTTTGCTTGGTGTTATTGTTCATTTTTACACATATGAAATGAAAAGAAAGAAACGTAGAGGTTATGTGTGTTTAATGAAGGATGATCAAACATGAATTTCTTTGCTAGGTGTTCTTGTTTCACTGAACTTGTTAATTTGATTGATTACTGTTTGTGTGCTCGGTGAAAGACTCCATTAGCGTTGCGTATTTGTTGTATACTATAGCCACATATTTGACTGTGCAGGTTGATTTCGCGTGTACACCTGAAGAAGTGCAGCAGCATTTCCAAACATGCGGCACTGTCCACAGGGTGACGATTCTGACAGACAAGTTCGGACAGCCAAAGGGATTTGCTTACGTGGAGTTTGTGGAAGTCGAAGCTATACAAGAGGCTCTACAACTGAATGAATCAGAGTTACATGGTCGTCAATTAAAGGTAACACAAAACTTTCCTTCTTACTATAACCACCAAAGGATACACTTATCTTTACCTATGAAGGGTTTCTCATGATTCCATCGTTTTCCCTTGTGGTATTTAAATGATCAGGTCTTGCCTAAGAGAACAAACGTTCCCGGATTGAAACAGTTCCGTGGTAGACGATTTAACCCCTACATGGGTTACCGGTTCCACAGACCTTTCATGTCTCCTTATATGTATTCTCCATATGGATACGGGTAAGTTTGTTTAAAAGCAAGACATACATTGCACCACATGTCTTTCATATTCTTACACGAAGATTATAATTTTTTTTTTCTAAACTTTATGCAGGAAAGCTCCTAGGTTCAGAAGGCCAATGCGTTACATGCCTTACCAATAAAGCCGCGCAAATTAGCTATTGAGAGCGGATTCGTAATATGTGGGCTATATGTCCATCCTTTGTTGAGCTTTATATATGACTTTGGCTCTCTTGCTTTTAGAACTCTGCGCCTAAATCTCGACTGGTATTGTAAGTTTCATATCGTTTGGTATGAACCATTGCATATTTGTTGTCTCTAACTAGAGATGTCAGATGGGCCAACCCAACCCATTTGACCCAACCCGCTATGGGTTCATTTTTTTTTTTGCCCACGGTGGGCCGGTCCATGAGACCCGCGGGTCAATACCTATAAACCCAAACCCAACCCACTAAATACCATGAGTTTTTTGGGCGATCTATGAGTTTTAATATTTACTGTAAAATAAAAATAAAAATTGGTTTATTTAAAGAAAAACACCTAACAAATTCCAATAAATTCAAAAAAATATAGAAAAATTAAAATCAAAAATTATAAATTCATAATGTATAATTGAAAACCAAAAAATCAAATGAAAAAATTGAAATAAGAAATAATACTAAAAATGATAGAAGTCCATAATTTGAAAAAACATCTGGCTTCTTTAACATGAATCAAAGTCATTATTGCCTACATTCTTTTGGAGGTGTGGTAGGTTTTTTTTCAGGTTCACCATTATCTTCTACATAGATCAAACAAATAGTATAAATAATAAACAAAATTTAGTATATGATTTTGCAAGTGAAAAATAAACAAAATTTAGTATATGATTTTGCAAGTTTGAAAAATAAATAAATCTTTACCTTCATAAGCTTCAAATCCGCGCAACCAGTTTTAACTGCATATTAATATTTTTGTTAAACTATTATTATATTTTCGATATACATTAGCTTATACAATAAGATATATATCTTATTGTATAAGCTAATGTATATCAAAAAACAAAAGTATTAATATGCAGTTAAAACTGGATATATATATATATAAACTTAAAACTTTATAAATATATAATGTATATAAAAATTAGTGGGTAATCCATTAACCCGTGGTTTTTTATGGGTTTTATCCACTAAACCCGTTATCCGTCATGGGTCAACCCATGAGACCTATTTTTTTTTGGATTTACATTATTGAACCCATACCCATCCCATGGTGGGATGGGTTGGGTCGGACCCGTGGGTTTTGACCCACTCTGACAGCTCTATCTCTGACTCTCAATCTCATGTGCTATATTACACGTTTGGGTTTTAGCTGATATTGGTGAAATGAAAACGTTGACAAAAAAAGAGTTGACTCCTTATATTTAGTTCCGAGTAGCCTAACCCAAATGTCCGGTTAAAATCGGCGCATTTTAAGTTTTTTGCTATAATGCGCTGCGTTGAGGTTCTCCTCATTAGCCATTTCTCGCAGTGACCCGAGTACCAGTCAGCCAATTGTTCCCCAGCTTCGAAAAGACGATAATGTCCTTATCGCTTCCTTGTCGATACGCTTCGACGACTCCTGTTCGCATCAGCAGGAGCAACCTCTGCTTCTCCGTCTCCTCCGTACAGACTTCTCACCGGAATTCTAATTCCTTCTCTAAACCTATCCTCCTCCGCCACGTCATCTCTCCTCGGTCAAATTTCGAGATCGTGCGTGCGTCTTCAATCGGATCGTACGAGGAAAGCTCAGACGCTAATTCCGATGGTTTCGATCTGGGAAGCTTTGTTTCATTCGCGGAGTTGCTTTGTATTGTATCCTCCGCCGTGATTTCGGTGGTCCTCGCCGTGAATTACGCGGTGGTTGGTGAAATTGGGAAAAAGGTTTTATCATTGGGATTCGTCGGATTGGTTGGGTCAGTCGCGTCTGGTTCGTGGCTTAGACGGCGACAATGGACGAGGATTTGTAAAGGGACGAGTGATGGTGAAGGGACGAATTTGATTCGAAGGTTGGAGAAACTTGAAGAGGATTTGAAAAGTTCGACTACCATTGTTAGAGTTCTTTCTAGGCATCTTGAGAAGCTAGGGATTCGGTTTCGAGTCACTCGAAAAGCTCTTAAAGAACCCATTTCCGAGGTAAAAGCTCCATATTATGATGCTTCATATTCCTCTAGTGATATGAAATTAAGATTTGGGAGATCATTACTTGCTTATGTTATGAACTGCTTCACAAGCTATCTGTAGTTATGCCTCACATGAACATGGAACTTTAGTATAATCTAGCAGAAACAAATTAGATATCTTTGGAAATTCTTGACTGATCAGTGATCAATGTAGCTTGTTTTTGGATATTAAAGAGTTTGGTTTTGGTTTTGTTGAAAGACGGCAGCTTTGGCTCAGAAGAACTCTGAGGCCACAAGAGTATTAGCTGCACAACAAGAGATTCTAGAGAAGGAGCTTGGTGAAATGCAAAAGGTCCTGCTTGCTATGCAGGTATTATATATATTAACCATAGATTCTCGATTTCGATAGTTTCAAAACTCGAATCGGTTTGTTTCCTCTTTTTTTTTTAAGTCAATGTGTATAAGAGTGTCTACTAAGATTCTGCTATGCCTGACTTGAAGTTGTCCAAAAGAGTTTCATGGAAAGCTAGTTGTTTTGCTTTTGCAGGATCAACAGCGAAAGCAACTCGACCTAATCCTTACGATTGCAAAGAGCAGCAAGCTGTTTGAGAGCAGTAGTAGCAAGCAAACGCCGAACAAACAGAAAGTTAATAAAGCAGAGGAACCCTCAACATCCAAACAGAAAGTTAATAAAGCAGAGGAACCCTCAACATCCAAACAGATACTCTTTCAATAAACCTCTGACATAATGCCTAAACACACAAGAATCACCATTACATTGTGGAATGTTATGTCTGAGAATGGAATCTTGAAGCCAAAAGAGAGTGATATCGCCGAAAATGGAGAGAACTCAATGGTTTACGTTGCTGTATTGTTATCATTTGTAGTTTTCACTTGTTTCGCAATTCAAGTTTGTCCCTCTAATATAGAGTTCTTGATGATGATGAATTGGAAAGTTTGAGTCAAAAACGTAATCCAAGAGCCTTGTGAATAACCTCGGTAGATAAAAGTTTTGGTAATAAAAAATAAAAAGAGAGAGAATCACAAAAGGGGTGGTGGCGCAGTTGGCTAGCGCGTAGGTCTCATAGCTACTGAGTGATCCTGAGGTCGAGAGTTCGAGCCTCTCTCACCCCATTTTTTTCTTTTTATATATATTTATATTCTTTTGACTCCAGTATATTTAGTAAACAAATTCGAAGTTTACTACTAATGTTGTTTAATCACTTTCATTGAATCCTTATGATTAATTATTATTTTTAAACACGCAGGAAAAGCAGTAGTACAACTCTATGTCTTCTCTTTGACTAGCCATATAGCGACCTTCATAATTGCGATTTCTTTTAACAGACAAAAACAATTTTTTTAAACGAAAACGAAGAAAGGAAAAACAAAAGTTTTACTTTCTCTTCAAAGAGTTCTTGTTCGGAGGCTAGAGCAATCAAAAGTCTTGTTGGTTCTTTTTCACCTTTTTTGGATTTGAGTTTGGACCCAAAGTTTATTTCTTTCTCTTTGTCTTGAGATTTGGTTTGATTTGCCGTGAAAGCTGTGGAATTTTGTGAGAATTTTTGATCTTTTATCTTCTGGGTAATTAAAAAGGTTTGTTTTTTAGCATTCAAATTCTCTCTCTATCTTAAATGAAGTCTCACAGATCGTTTGTTATCTTTTACGTTTCAGCAGTGGAATTCTTAAATACTTCAAAACCTTTTTAATGCTCACATATTTCATTATTGAATTTTCCAGTAATTCTCAATCTTTTCTTTGTAGATGGCACAAATTCACAGAATCCAACATTTTACTTTTTACTAGCTCTTTAGAAGAAAAAAAATGGCTATGGCTTTTATCACCACTGTTTTGGTGTTTGCTTGTTTATGGTCATCTGTTTCACCAGATGCTCAAGGTAAATTTCGTTTCTAAGTTTGTCTTTAAGTAGAATTAAGGTTTTTTTTTCTAGTGTTGAAGTTTTGCAAATTTCTTTTTTTCAGGGAATGCTTTATTTGAATTGAGGAGTTCTTTAGGTGCATCTCCTGATCAGCTAAGTGATTGGAACCAGAATCAAGTTGATCCTTGTACTTGGTCTCAAGTTACTTGTAATGACCAAAAACATGTTACTTCTGTGTAAGTTTCATAACACTTAGCCAAAAACTTGGTTAATTATGAGTTTAAGAGAAAGGATTTATAAATTGTGTGATTTTGCAGAACATTGTCTTACATGAACTTCTCGTCGGGAACTTTATCTTCCGGAATCGGAACCTTAAAGACTCTCAAATCCCTGTAAGTGCCTAACTTTGAATCTATGAGCTTGTTGGAAAGTTTAAACTTTTGGTAAATGAGGATTTGTGGTTTTGTTTTTTGCGCGTAGCACGTTGAAAGGAAATGGAATTACGGGTGTTATACCGGAATCTATTGGAAATCTGACTAGCTTGACTAGCTTAGATTTGGAGGATAATCAGCTAACAGGCCGCATACCAACCACTCTCGGTACTCTCATGAATCTTCAGTTCTTGTAAGTAAATTCTTCTTCTTCTCAAGTTTCTTGAAACTTGTTTTGATTTCTTGAAACTATGTCTTGATTCCTCTGTTTGGCTAACTAAGCAGGACACTGAGTAGGAATAATCTAAATGGAACTATACCGGATTCGCTCACCGGACTTTCAAAACTGATAAATATGTGAGTGAATTGTTCTGTTATTACCAGTCTTAATAGTATCCTAATTTATGAAACTACATTTGCAGTTTGCTTGACTCGAATAATCTTCTCGGTGAGATTCCTCCGAGTTTATTTAAAATTCCGAAATACAAGTACGTTCTAGACTACCTTCTGCCTCAAATACAACTACTTTACTTAGTACTACTCTGATTTTAGTTTTGGCAAACTTTTAGTTTCACAGGAAACAACTTGAATTGTGGTGACACTTTCCCTAACCAGTGCGTAACCGAGTCCAATCCTTCAGGTAAACTACAATAGTTTCCGTTTACATTACTTGGACAGATACTAAGTTATTGTTTTTGATCCAATAGGTGATTCAAACAATTCAAAAACCGGAATTATCGCAGGAGTTGTTAGCGGAATCACAGTTATTCTCCTTGTAGTCTTCTTGTTTTTCTTTTGCAAGCGTAAAGGATATAAACGCGACGTGTTTGTAGATGTTGCAGGTATGGCACAATATTCTAAGAAAAGATTAAATCTTTTTTTCCTAAAGTTTCATTTGATTTTCAGGTGAAGTTGAAAGAAGGATTGCGTTTGGACAGTTGAGAAGATTTGCATGGAGAGAGCTTCAATTAGCTACAGATGAATTCAGCGAAAAGAACGTTCTTGGACAAGGAGGTTTCGGAAGAGTATACAAAGGAGTGCTTTTAGACGGGACAAAAGTCGCGGTTAAAAGATTAACCGATTTCGAACGTCCAGGAGGAGACGAAGCTTTCCAAAGAGAAGTCGAAATGATTAGTGTAGCTGTTCATAGAAACCTACTTCGCCTTATCGGCTTTTGCACTACGCAAACCGAACGCCTTTTAGTTTATCCGTTTATGCAGAATCTTAGCGTTGCATATCGCTTAAGAGGTAACAAAAACAAAAGCTTTTACACTCTTTTGGTTTAAAACGTTTTGTAATTGCGGTTTATGCAGAGGTTAAAGCGGGCGAGCCGATTCTGGATTGGTTTAGAAGGAAAGAGATTGCGTTAGGGACAGCGCGAGGACTAGACTACCTTCATGAACATTGTAACCCGAAGATTATTCATCGAGATGTGAAAGCTGCGAATGTTTTACTAGATGAAGATTTTGAAGCAGTGGTTGGTGATTTCGGTTTAGCGAAATTGGTAGATGTAAGAAGAACCAATGTAACCACTCAAGTTCGCGGAACAATGGGTCACATTGCACCTGAATGTATCTCCACAGGGAAATCATCAGAGAAAACCGATGTTTTCGGGTACGGAATTATGCTTCTTGAGCTAGTTACAGGACAAAGAGCAATTGATTTTTCGCGGTTAGAAGAAGAAGATGATGTCTTATTACTAGACCATGTAAGTAAAATGTGCTTATTTTTCGAGTTTTCTCATATCGTAATAACGAATAAACGAATATTTTGGTTTATTCAGGTGAAGAAATTGGAAAGAGAGAAGAGATTAGGAGATATTGTAGATAAGAAGCTTGGTGATGAATATACGAAAGAAGAAGTCGAAATGATGATACAAGTTGCCTTGTTGTGCACACAAGCAGCGCCGGAAGAAAGACCGACAATGTCTGAAGTTGTGAGGATGCTTGAAGGAGAAGGGCTTGCAGAGAGATGGGAAGAATGGCAGAATCTTGAAGTTACAAGACAAGAAGAGTTTCAGAGGTTACAAAGAAGATTTGATTGGGGTGAAGATTCTATTAATAATCAAGATGCTATTGAATTATCTGGTGGAAGATAGAAAAACAATATAGCACTTTTGATTTATGAAAAAAGATAGAAGTATTATGTGATCAACATTATTACATTGTAAAGTCAAAGAAGAAGAAATCAAGTAGTTTTGGGTTTTTTTTCTACAAATTAGTTTATTATTTCAATAATCCATAGCATTAAAAACAAAATAAGAAACCACTAAAACATTAAAGAGAAAGCGTATTTAGAATTAAAAAAAAAAAAATCCTTTATATCGCCGGTCTCTTATTTTGTAGCTTCAAAATCATTGTTTGTGTCAACTCTGAAAACCAAACAAGCAAGAGTAATTACTTCTATTGTAAAAATAAAAAGTAGAGATATTGATAAGTACCTTTTAGTTACACTTGAGATTCAGACTCGTCTTTTGATGACTCCTTAAATAGTTTAAAGCAGCAAAGTGCAGGTAAGTACCAAATCAAGAAGATGATGACGAGAAGAAAAGGGACCACTGAAAACCAAACAGCACAATTCATATTGTTCTTACAAGGGACGATTAGTTTGGTCTATAGAACTATATATGTATAACAAAAATTTGCGTTTTTCATTTTTGTTTATGTTTGTCTCTTCTTCGTCTAGAGAATACTCTTTCAATATATACCAACTTTGTATGTTAATTAGATATTTGACATTTTCGTGAAAGTAAACTTTCTGTAAATAAGTTAGTTTTACTATATTTGAAGACGAAAAAGAAAAGGTAATTTTTTATTTTCCTCTAGGGCTTTTATGTTTTTTTTTTTTTGTCAATGAGAGAAATAATAGAATTCACAAGTAATAATAATTTTACTCGTTATGGACACTTTAGATTAAGAGTCTCCATTTAATTCCTTCAAATCTTTTAAAGGAGCAAATTGCAATAATCACGATGATGATGACGATGAAGATGAAGATGAGAAGAAAGACCACAGTTAAATCCAAATCAGTAGTGTTATTCATATTCATATTGTTCTTACAAGTCACAACACAACCGGATGCACAACAAACAGCAAACGAAGCCATTCGACTTCGAGTTCCTTTCGAATAAATTCGAAATATATACACATACGTCAAGACATTTTTAAAATATATACACACATACGTCAATAAATTCGAGTTCCTTTCGTTTGATGGTTCTATATAGATAAAATATCTAAATACAATTTAACATTTTACCCAAAAAAAAAAAAATCTAAATACACCATAAATATCGAGGACATCAACAAGGAAATTTTAAGTTATGGTATATTGACTACAACTTATTCAGCAAAGGAACCAATTGACATAGTTGGGTTTGACAAGAAACATTATGGCTTGGACTGCCGGTTTAGGTAAGAGAATGGACCCCTAGAGTTATCCTTGCTCGGTTCCCACTATTGATAAGGTTTCCCTTGGGTTGGATCAACCATTGATGCAATTAAAGAAAAAGGTCCTTTATGATTCTATCAGCAATATTTTGGTGTCTGCTCCTCCCGGATGAGGTAAGACCATGCTGGTTATGCAGTTTTGCCACGATGATGGGATCAAAGTGTTGGAATTCGTACCGGTTTATAACGCTTTATATATTTTAATTACGAATTCAATTTCCAGGATGCGTGTAAATATTGAATCAAATCTAGACTACAAAGTTTTGGATATACCTGGATCAATTGCAGCGGAAAAGAGATTTTGATTGACCAAGGTTTTAGAGCACTTCAAACGCCGTGCCTCTATCGGTATCCACACGCACACAAACTAGATCAAACGGGATGCTAGTGCCGTAGAGATCTAATCTCAAAATTAGCGAAGAACTGTTTCTTCTTTTATTATGTTTTAGGTTTCGGCCGCGTAAGAGATCATCAGTCAATGATCAAAGCGTCAATATATATATAATGAACGTGTAACCTAATGGCTTGGGCTAAGCCCACTTAACAAATCCTTGCCGCCCAAGTTACTTCTCTCACGTGCACACAATCATTCATATCTTTATATGAATATTGTTTCCTTATTCCACATAGTACACGTGAATATATATATATATATATATATATATTTGCATATCTTATATGAAAAAATATATATATATAATATATATATTATACATAAACCTAATATAATATTAATCTAGTTTGCTTAGGTGTGTGACCCAATAGGATTGAATAATATTAGTAATGGGCTTTCAAGTCCATAAGTTATAAGCGGCTTCTAGCAAAACATTATAACCATCTTATATTATACAATTGTCAAACCTTGACATTTCAACTTTAATTAGATTAAAGTACAAATGATTTCAGGACATTCCCAACACAAAGGTCCATATATATCGTCCTAAAGTTTCGATCTTGACACCTTAATTGTATTTCTTGCTTTTACATGTTGTTTTCATTGGGAAGAAAGTTCAAGCATATCTTCTATAGCGTTGTACAAAACTAACAATGAAATCAGTCGAGTTCCTTTCGAAATATATACACACATACCTCAAGATTTTATCAATTAGTTTATCTTTTATTTTAAAAGAAAAATCGATATTATGACACCATCCAAAATCAATATAATAAATTGATAGATTATTGTTTCAATAATTCAGAGCATAATATAAAAATAAAAAGCGCGAAAATAGCAAGAAAAAACAAACATAGCTTCAAAAATCAACAGATCCTATGCCTCTTATATTGCATAGCTTCAAAAATCCTTGTTCGTTTGTGTCTAACTTTGAAACTGACACATGCATCAAAATCAAATAAAATAGTAAAGATTTAGGTATATAATTATTACAAAAGTAAAAAAAAAAAAAAAAAAATTTACCCCGGGTTCATGTCTCACTGAAGATATACCATCGGTGACTTTATATAATCTACGAACGCAAAAAACGAAAATGAACATGACGATGAAATAGAGAACCACGGCAACTCCAATGAGAATAGTGAGAATAGTAGAATTGACCATATTTTATATTGCTTTTCACAAGTCACAACACAATGATTTTGACTTTAATTTTTGCTTATGTTTGTCGTTTTCTGTCTAGACAAATGGTTATATACAGCTTATTTATATGTTAATATGGATAGTTTACATTTTCATAAAAATAAAATTTATTCAGTATTCCTCCGTGAATAAGTTAACTTTACATTTGCATATTTGAAGACGAAAACGAAAAGTTTAACCTTTACATTTTCCTCAAATGATTTACATTTTTTTGTTTTGTCGCTAAAGAAACAAAGAGAATAATGAATAATCTCTTCTATGAAGAAAAAATAATACTAGAATTCGAACAAATGTTAAGAGATTTTACTCACAAAAGTAGCAATCACTGTCTCTTTTTGGCCCACCGTTTAATTGTTATTATTATAAGATGATCATAAGTCAAATTTCATATATTTTACTTAATGCACACAATAATTAAGTTTTTACAGAAGAGAAGATCCACAGAATTCCGCACCCCAATAGCATTGTGTTGTTATAGCAGACGAAACTTGAAATATTGTATCAAAATGAAAATATAAGAACCTTACGACACAAATTTGTATATAAACATCTCAACAATCTTTGGTTGGTACATACAGAATGTTCATAGAACATAAACAACATGTATACATGAGTTATACATATAAGAGCAAATGTACATTCGAAGACATTAGCACACATATCATCAATCAACGTATATAGAACCACATGCACAACACCAAACAAATCCTCAAGTCAAAGTTTCTTGGTAACATATACATACATAATCTAAGATTGGTAAGGAAATATCGAGTCATCGAAGAAATGATCAGGCAAATCTACAGTACCTGATCCTGCAGCTGCTAGTTCTTGATCATGGCTCGAGGACGCCTGGTTGCAACCGAAACCATCTACATTCCGATCCAAATCACCACTCAAAGCAGAAGGATCATGAGAAGGTAACATAGCTTGGTTCAAACTCGCTGGTTCATGGAGCCATATCGAAGAATTGCTTTCGCTGAAATGGTTTTCGCCAACGGTTTTGAGAGATGGGAGGTTGTTATTAAAGTCTTGAAGATACGAGGTAAGGAAACCGAGGTCGGGGTTACTAGTAATGGAGTTTTCTTTGATAAGGAGATTGAGAATGTTCAAGTCATTAGGGTTAATGCTAGGAGGAGGTTGAAGAAAGAAATTTAACAACTGGAGCTTAGCCATCTCAGCTTGGTGATTCAATAAAGCTTGATCTTCGATTGGAACTTGTTGCTGCTGCATATCAACAAGTCCTCTTAGGTTAGACAGAGATAAGAGCTGAGATAAACTCGAGAAGATATCATCGGTTCTTGGACGATGAGTCATGGGATCAAAACCCATCTGAATCAACTTCTTCTTCAAATGAGTGTTCCAGAAATTCTTGATCTCGTTATCCGTTCTTCCCGGTAAGTGACTTGCAATCATTGACCACCTTTATACAATTATCACCACCATCAATAAGTCACAATACAATAACAATCCAAATCAATATTATCAAGAATAATCAAGAAGATCTTTTTACTTGTTGCCAAGAACCGCGTGAAGATTCAGAATGGTTTGTTCTTCTTCAGGAGAGAATTTTCCTCGCTTGATGTCCGGTCTCAAATAGTTAGTCCATCTTAGCCTGCAACTCTTACCACACCTATTAAGACCTGCATATAGAGAGACAAGATCTTTAAACACAAAAAAGCTATGTATAGGTTTCATCAAAATGTAAAGGATATAGTATTTAGTACCAGCGAGCTTGGGAAGGCCACTCCAGCTACTATGACCATGTTTGTGAATATAATTGATGAGTTTATCATCTTCTTCAGGTGTCCATGGACCTTTCTTCAGACCGGTTTCGTCTGAACCAGGAGATCTTCCCATGTTTGATCAACTTCTGTATCTAACAACGGTCTCTCTTCTTCTTTACCCTTCTTCTTCTTCTTCTTTACTGTTATTTGTCTTTCAAAACAAGATTTGGTCGCTTGCCTCCTTTCTTCACAACCACTAACTGCTTCTTATTTCTATATATATTAACTCAAGCTTCCTTCTCTCTCTTCAATGTCCATTCAACACGTGTTTCGTTCCTATTCGCATACCAAAACAACCCATGTCGCTTTCACCTTTCAAAATTCCATATTCTATCCTTTCTTTATTCTCTCATAACCACTTGCAGTCCTATACGAGCAAGCTTCTTCTCGGACAGATCTCGAGCTCCTTCGTGCTGAATCCTGTGGTTCATCACGGTTTAAAGTCGTTAGAGACAATCAAAAATAATATAATAACACGATCACAATTATGTAAACTTTTTCAAATCATTTCTTTAATCATTGGCTGACAAATAAATAAAAAAGGAGAAAGGATTTAAAAAGTAGTCAGCGCCAAAAACAGGTGTCTCCTCAAGTTTGGTCCAGAGAGAAATCTCCTTTTGCACGCAAAGATAGGTTTTCAATTGCGTCATTCATTTTATGTATTTGGTATCATACTTGTATTTGCTTTGTATCAAGCCATGAACCCTAAGACTTCTTAGTCTAAGCAGAAAAAACTATAAGTCCTAAAGGTCTTAAGATGTTAGAAAGCAAAGTCTTGTTCAACACATTCTTGAGGAAGTCCTGATATGGAAAGATTAGGTCATACTTACATAGTGATTTTTCCTGAGAGATTTCTTCCTCCATAGTGATTTTTCTGGTGAGAAAAACTATCCTACATAAAAAAACCTGCAATGGAGAGCATAAAAGTACATGTGAAAGCTTATCTAGTTATGTTTTGTGATAAAAACTGTATAAGCTTGTATAATCCTATTCTGAAGAAACAATCCTTCATCCATTTCATAAGACAAACAAATATGACCCACTAAGTAATAATGTAAAGTTTTGGTATTATGAGAAGAGATATTACTGTTGATAATGTGACAGGGTGATGTTGACATGTTTTGAAATTTGGAAGAAGCTTGTTAGGGGAGAGGTTGGTGCAGAATATGAACTAAATGTTGCACCTACAAGACTTTTCCCCTCCCACTGCTTCTGTATTGGACCAAATGGCATTTCTTGTCTTTTTCTTCTGTGTCGTCTTCATAAAGTGGATCATAGGGTTTCCTGCAACATTTTCAAATCTAAGACAACTTTTCCTCAAGAAACACATTCTAAAATATATAGAGGGCATCAAATCTGCGATAGGTGCTGGCTATGAAAAGACCAATAGGCTAAATTTCATCATATACTGAAACTGCAAGACAGCATCTGGATGATAATGTGTTCAACCATGCACTTGCAGGAATATGTTCATCAAAGCCAAGATAGACCTAAGAGTACTGTGGAGCTTTAATGGTTTAAAGCTGGTAAATTGTCCATTTAGCAACAAAAAAAAAAAAGCTAGTAAATTGCATCATATCAAAGGAAGATAAGCCTGCAAGTTTCAATTGAAAATATTCTAGAAAAAGAGAGAGATTTTTGAGTTGCTTGTTCATTTAGGGTTTCTCATAGAATCAGTGGACCACAATCTCACTGGAGGAAGCAGGTAGAGTAAATATTAAAGAAATAAGAAAAGCACTTAGCTAATATACTAAATAATTAATTTTGAGTCATGTTATGTCACCTTTTTTTGTTCAAACATTATCTCACTAAAAGCATTCTTTTCCTGTAATATAAAAATTGGTTGTAATGTCAGCTAAACAAACTGATTAGCTTCTTTCCTAACCAACATATCTAGACCCTGACTTTCAAAACCATGTTTAAAAAAAACTTTCACCACTTCCCTATTGTCTCTAAATGTGAAGATTATGCACCGAGCTCAAGACTATATTCATCATATACACATACACGGTGTATATCCAAAGAGCAGACTTATAGTGATATACTAAACTGTTGGTACTTACACAATCAAGAGAAAACCAAGATGCTTGTGTTGAGAATTTCATCACCATCAGTAAGTTTCCAGAAAGAGATTGCAGCAGTAAAAACAAAAACAAAATGATACATTTACACATGTATAACCTTATTTCAAGAACAAGATTCGATTCATGAGTATATTCGGAACAAGTTAAAACTTCATTTTTCAACTGTTCACACAGACGCAGCCTTGTTGAAGAAAGTCTAGATGTGGGGTCAGGAGACTTTTGTAATTTTGATCATATAATGGTTAAGTATTTCAAGATTCGGTTTTGGTAGCTATTGGTCTAAAGAATGGTAATATTCTTTGTTTATAAAGAAAATATCTGATTATTAAAACCAACAAGTACAGACAAGAACTTACTGTTCAAAATCTTCTAGCATTATACTTTCCTCAAACGTAACATCTGCTACAATTACATCATCACAAGAAACCTCAAGAATGAACATAGATAACAGGAAAAAATAACAATGTGTTATAAAACTAAGTCATTCTTTAGTATTATATGAACCAAATTGTGTGGTCCGTAAGTGTTGTTTTCATAGGCATCAACCACTACATGTAACTTTAGTTGGCTAAATTCCTTTCATTGATGACATCAATATACAGAGACAATAACCTTATGCAATTATAATTAGAGTTCCACATCAAACCATTTTAGATGCATCAATGGCATCTACCACTTAGTAAAATATTTTGATACATATGAGGCTATGATTCAAAATTCAGATGAAGCAATGCAGCAGAAATATTCAAAAGATGTAATTTTACATGAGTTGCTCGACGACCAGAGATTGATCCTACATTTGATCAAATTTGTTATGCTTTCACTATATGAGTGTATGATTGCTGCAACAGGTCCTAAGACAGACGACATGGAATTTTATTTAAACAAAATTATCTACTAGCTCTATGCATGGTCACAACTAAACTGAAATGCGTCAAAAAAGCACCTATTGGCATCTTAATGCTAGATTTGATGAGATTGATCTATGCACATGCAAGCAAAGGCACAATTGTATATACATGATCAAGTATTTCTCGGCTATGGGTGTATGGAAACGGCCACTGATATATATATTTTTCAGTAGTCAAAACTTTTAACTTAATAATCCTCCCAAATCAAACAATTTTATTGACCTCACTCAGATTATAGAAGAGAATGATGATACAGAAATGCATGTGTAGAAGGTTGTACCTTTGCATATAGCCGAAAAAGGATGTCTCTATAGAAGATCCGATGCGCTGAAAAGGCAAGCAAACTGCTCGATTACTGATTGAATTAGTTAGTCGAAATGCTCATACAAAAGAACTATCAATATGTTTTATTATGCTTAAAATATTTGTATATATATGTCTATGCACCACCATCTAGGAAAAGGAGACAAACTTAGTACAAGCTAGATAAAAAGGTAAAAAGAAACCATTTAAATTGACAATCTACAACAAGTCTAAATACTTAACAGCATCACAATATTCAAGAGGAGGATATTAAAAGAAAACAGCTACAGGGTTATAGGAAACTTTCACCAAAGCTGATAAGTTAATGTTAGACCTGCTTTACCATATGTTTGAAGCAATAACATTTTCCCCAAGAAATTTATCAAAACTGGTACTGAAATTGGTGCAAGTGAATGAACCAAAAAAAAATGGGCAGAAGCATCAACAAACCTTGGAGGTTAAGAGAGTTGGTCTTGTTCATCATTTCCTTCACAGGCATCAAGAAGAAGACAACAAGAAGATCTAAAAGACCCTGCACAAATACCAATTGTTGCTTTTAAGGGAATAGTAGTTAAGGTAAAACAGGCTATAAAGGGTTTGGTCTTTTCACGAAGGTATAAGACCAAGACAAACACTGAGGAAGCTTTTTGCATGAAAAGCAAGTCACATGTTGTGATCCAGAATGACCAATCTTTGCATGGAAATATACGTAAGAAGCAAACACAATAGAATAATCTTTGTCAAAAGCATCATAGAAAGCTGTGTAGACCTTTGAATCACATGGCCGGAGTTGGTAAGACAGGTCTTCAGAAAAAATAGTTCCATTAAAGAATATAAAGCTATTCATAAATCACCTTTAGATAGCATTTTTGTCTTAAGCTTCTTGTACTTAACATTAAGAACACTCGCTTACTCACAGACTTCAACATTTTGGACCGTATTGTTTCTCAAAAACACACACAAACAAACAAAAACCAGAGCAATTGTCGCAAATCTATGCTGTTAAATTCACTGACTTGCAGGACAAAAATCCTGAAGTTTAAAACTGATGGTTGTGAACAGCAATGTATTTTGACCAATGAACATATATAATAATTGTGGGCAGATAGATCTTTTGAAAATGTCTTTTGACTTAATCCTTGGAAGTAAGGTATTAGGTAGATTACAGCTATTTGACGATTTTGTTATTCCACTAAAATGATAATGACAAAATCAGTAAAACATGTGAATCTACCACAGCTAAAACAACCAAGAGCATCTCACATCCAAAACATCTAATTAACAATCTAGCAATTACCATCTTGCAGGTGTATTTGGCTACCGAAAATGAATATATACCTCTGAATGATCAAGAACTCATAGCGATCTCGATAGTAAACTACATGTAAATGAATAAAGTGATGGATAAAATATCACTGACTTACCAAAGTACAACTCCAAAGAGTAGCTTGAGAGAGGAATATTTCGATTATGTGAATCGAATCTGCAATAAGAAGTGGATTGGATTAGATCATGTGACTGTAGTATTAAAATATATGCTTTTATCATCAGTCATATTCAAACTTGAGAGAAGAATGTGTAATTTTAAGGTTATTCTCAAAGAAGATCACTGAGTGAGAAAAAAAATCTTTTGGCCAGATATTCAATCTATTAAACTAATAACGCAAATGCAGAACAAGGCCAATAACAAGAGTACACAAAAATCAACACCTAAAGTTGACTTCATACAAAAAAAATATATAAAACTAAGAACATTACACAATGAAGAGACTATATTTCACATTACCAAGATGAGCTTCAGGGAAAAAAATCGAAAATTCATCCCACGGATTCAATTTGATGGGGGGAATCGCTAAAACTTAGTTTAATCACGAAATTTAGGGTTTTAATGGATAATCAGATACACAATCGTATACTGCTAAATCCTTAAGAGACTCACCGGAATTGACCATCGAATACCTAATCTGCGGTTTCTGAGCTCGAAATTCCAATAGCCAAAGAGCTAACCACGCGACTCGCCGATCTCGCCCGAAATCTAGGGTTTTCTCCGTCGCGACTATGCGTCTTCTTCTATAGTAGAGCCAGAACACGTATGGGGTTTCGTTTCACAGTGAAATAGCGTGATTCTCACGCTAACACTGAGAGGCGAGAATCCACTCTTCTTCCATCAGTCGATCGACTCGTGTCAGACTGATAATTATTTTATCTCGGAAAATAAAAATATCTAATTTTCCCGCCATTTTGGATTTTCCTTTTTTATTATCTTTACACTTAAAAGAGGATAACCAAAAAAGGGAAATAGATGCCCCAAATCTTGCAAAACAATGTTTTAAATTTTTATTGGACTCGAATATTCGGTACTCACACAAAATTATGTTTGGGAAATTGGATGCAATAACAATGAAAAAAACAATAACTTAAAAACTAGCAAATTAACCTAAATCTAAAGGTTCATAATTTGCCAAATATGCCACATTTTGTTACTTCCTCAATTATTAATTTTTTCTTTGCTGCTTAGCAAATTGACCCATTATGTTTTTAATTTTGTACTATTTACTCGTTTTCTCCGTCAGACTGGAAAAGAAATATGAAGAAAAGAAGAAAAAAAACCATTGAGCATTACATAGAATTCATGCGAAACTATTTCATGAAAGAAAGTTTACAGCAAAAAGAGCATCAACAACAATGAAAAGAAGAAAGAGACGACGGCCATCAATGGCGGTTTTCAGGCAGATTTTGCAGCTTCTGCTGCTGCTTCTTCTGCTTGCAGTTTCTTCAAAGAAGGAGGTGGTCTCACTACAATGCTCTTCTTCCATTGCCGGTCAAGTTTCCTCGACAGCCGTTTCCCTATCCCTTCTTTGAGCTCTCTCTCCCTCCTAACCGTCAATATCCTCGCAACCTAAATCACCCATAACCAAAAGAACATACCTTTAGTACCACAAAAAGAGAGAGACCTAAAACCCAAAACCAATAAAATTTCTACTTGCTAGCTAGCTAGTTTGATGATGCATTGGAAACAAGACACTGCGCAAATCTCAAAATTCATGTCTAATTAGAATCTGTGTGCAAAACTCTATCCAAGGACATGGAAACCTCAGGTTCTAAGCTCATGAGCAAGAACATATCTCTAGTACAGAGCTAAGCCCAAAACCAAGAAATATACTTGAATTTAGTTTCATCTAAAACTAGTTTGATGCATTGGAAACAAGAACATTGCGCAAATCTCAAGATTCATGACTAATTCAAACCGCGTTGTTATACAAACAAAGGAGAAGCTGTGTGCAAGACTCTATCCAAGGACCTGAAACCTCAAGCTCTAAGCTCTACACAGTGTAGATAACACAAAGTAAATGGATTTGAATTAATATTAAATCCCTAATCCCATTCCATCTTCTTCAAAAGTATAGTAGCAATGACTTACCAACTTAATTACCATTGTTATAGTATAGAGTTTAGAGATTATACTATACAATCTATAAACACACACACACACACATTGGTTATAGAGTTTGCTAACAACTTCACATTAAGATTCCCAATTTCCATGGTGATGATTTTGAGTGTTTCCCCCAAGATACCATAAATCCCAAATGTATAACACGTTTCAAAGACTCTGCTAGATCAAAAGTGAACATAGATGCAGAGATTCGATGTCAATTTCAAGTAATTTCGACTAATTTTGCATGAAATTGGAAAAATTCGAATACGACCCAACCAGAATACAAGCTTACTTGTTTCTTCATTTTTCGAAAATCGCTTGATTTGAACTCGTTCCTTGCCGATTTCTGGAGACGAAGCATGAACAGCTCTCCTTTAAGGTCAATAACCTCCTCGTTAAGCTCCTCCGTCGTCTTCGCTCTGATATGTTTCAATTCCGCCTCTCTTTTCGACATCACCACCGTCAAGGGTTTACGAGACGACGACACCGTCGCCACCGGGACGCGAGCGGAAGCCTGGTGCTGGATTCTGACGCCATGGAACGAAGACGAAGTCGATGTCGGAGAAGCGGATCCTCTACGGAAAATCGCCGCCGTTCCCGGCGTTGCTATGGAGAGGCTTAGCATTGTGGCTATGGCGGAAGAAGATGAAGAGAAGGTTTCTTCACTCTCGGAGTTTTGAGGATAATGAAGAAACTCTCGGGGATAAGGCTTTTCTAACTTACAACGAAATGATCCCAATAGTTTCTAACTTACAACGAAATGTAACAGTTATGTTTCAGTTTGCTCCGATATTTAATTCAAATTACAATATATTCTCTATAGTTCTAAAATTGCAAATGATGGTATTCATATTAAAATTTTAGCTAACAATACTCAAGATGGTAATGAATAACTCAAAAGTCAATTATTATTATTATTATTATTATTATTATTATTATTATTATTATCTATTGGGAAGCAAATTATATAATCTCCAATGTTTTTAAATTATTATTATTATTATTATTATTATTATTATTATCTATTGGGAAGCAAATTATATAATCTCCAATGTTTTTAAATCAAACAAACATTGGAAAATCTTCTCTTTTAAAAAGCTACAAAAGTACAAATTTTTTCACCCCCCTGCCCCATCTGATATTTACAACTTCTCGATACATATTTTTCAAATTTTTCGATTCCGCCGTAGAATAAAAATAATCATCAGCAGCAGCAGCACCCCCCCCCCCCCCCCCCCCCATTTATTCTGAATAAATCCTCTGTTTTTTAGATGGCCTTCACTCATCTTCATTGGTGATTCTTGTGATCTTTTCTTCTTCTTGATTACATTGTTTTTAAAAACTCAAATCTAGGTCGGTTCCCGATGTCGGGTCGCCCAGCTCGAGCTTAAGGCTCTAAGTCGTTGAAAATACTCACCAAGAGCTAATAATCCTCGAGCCGCTTGTCGCGTGGTCAATATCCGATGCATTTGTTGCAATGTCTCATGTCTCAAGTGATCAGCCTAAAAAACAAATACAAACAAATAAAAAAAACTGTTCTTAAAATGTGTTTAAAACAATACAAACAAATCAAGAAACTGATAGTATTGTCTTAAAATGTGTTTTGAACTTTTGATTATAACAAGAAAAAAAATATTAGAATCTTTACCTGATTTACAAAACTGACCAAAGCTTCTAGTCTTTCCATAGCAGAATTCACTTGAGGAATGTAATTTCCTTCACCGAGATGTCCCGCTGCAACGCAATCCGCGAGCGTATGTTGCAGCTTCCCCATACCTTGAGACAACGCGTCTTCCGCTTGCTCACATGATTGTCTTAGATTGCATACATCGAAAATTTGTTGATCCGTCATAATATCAAAATGTGGCAAAAGAACCTACAAGAAACTTGAGAGCATTATAATCATATTTCTTCGATTAAAATTACGCAATTGTGTTCTTTGCTTTATGTTTTTTTTCTTTACCTTGAGAAGGTCCGACGGTCGAAATCCCCCTATCCACAAGAAAAATCGTTCCGCTGAAGTTTTCCACATCCCTGACATAACGAAGAAAACATCCGCTTTGGCAGCGGATGATTTCATCCGAAATAGCTCAAAGTAATGTTTCATTGCTGTTTCGACTAGTAAACGAAGCTCGACATCGCTAACGTGTCCATGTAAAACCGTTCTCAGTTCGCATATCTGTCTATCTTGTTCTTCAACCCAATGTCCATATTCCATCTCAAACGCAGCAATCCCTATAAAATTGAATAATTTTCACCATTCAAATTTTCGAATGTTCGAAAAATTCATTCTTGCAAAATATTCTTGATACAAACCTGGATTCATGGTTTCCGAGAAACCGAGTGAATTAGTATCTATCCCATTCCCAACGTAGAATCCCTGCAAACACACAAATTTCTATCAGGCATATTGCAATAAATTTCGAAAATCGAAAGTAAGTGAAAATATATTCTCATTTGATGAACCTGTTGTCTAGCGCGGTCGAGTTCTTGCTCTAACTGAATTAGCTTTAACCGGCTTGTTTCCAGCTGCTGAACATAAGCCTGAAACAAACCAAAAAACACAATCAAATCTCCAAAATGTATAAACAAACAAAAAAAACATTTTACTAAGAGGAAAATAATGTCTATATACCTTCTTACGCAAACGACTTTTTCTAGCGGCCTCACGGTTTTGCGCAAGCCGTCTTTGTATCTTATCGGGGTTTCTAGACGTGGAAGCTTCTTGATCAAACATATGAGGAGTTCCTGCTGTTCCATGGGAAGTATCCTCTGACTAAGAAAAAATGATTTCAATAAAAAACAAAAAAATTAGATTTCTGAAAATAAGAAATGATAATATCAAATACTATGAAAAGGGGAAAAAACGTACCAAGTTGTTGTCTAGTTTCTGATTATTCGGTATTAAAATGTGGCTTGGTGTGTTCATATTCCCATTGCCAATATTGCTCTTGAAAGTTTCTCCCCACATACCAAATTGATGGAGAGGTTCGTATATACCAACTCTTCTCGGTGGCACGAAATGTGTCGATGTCGAATTCATGTCTTTCCCTCAACTAGAAAATCAAGAAATCAAGAAAGTTTTTAAACAATTTGTGGAAAGCATCTAAACCAAACCAAATGAAGAAATTCCAAAGAACAAAATCGGAAAAGATAAGCACTAGGTTAGGTAAAAGTTAGATCACACATAGTCAAACAAACATAGCAAGTAAAGCAAATAGTAATACTTCACCAAATTCTTTAAAGAAAACAGGACAAACACACAAACAAAGGATACCCTAAGATCTTGGAGAACACCAAAAAAAATCACAAGTGAAACTTCTAAAAGAACATAAAGGTTGTAACTTTTACCTCCTCATAGTCCTGCTACAATCTATAACCTACACCGATAGAAAACAAAAGATCGAAACCTACCCAAAAAAAACCCTATCCTCAAATAGATAAGATCATATCATTTGTATTAATCTTATGAAGTCAAGTTTCCACTTATTAGAAAGGTCACTTTATCTCACCACTAATAGTGGACCAAGTTTAACATGATTAGCACTTAAAAACACTTCCTACAAAGAAAAGGAATTTATTTTTCAATTAGTCTTAACTGATTTGTTTAAATCCTTGTACGTAACTATATAAGAAAAGTAATACTATCAAGATAAGAGATCAAAAAGCACAAAACCAATCATTGAAGTCAAACACGATACAATTTTAGGCAAAATATTCGAATCAGTTCCTGCTTCAATTCCAAGCAACCCAGAAAATCATATTGAAACAAATTAAAAAAAGAAAGAATTAACCAAACTAAGATCTAAAAGTTTGACTTTTGAAGTGATAACAAGATTAGCACAAAAACAGAGTTTGACTTTTTCACAAATGTCTGATTTTTTTCACTTTTTAGCTCTCTCTCGCTTTCACAAATCAAGAACACATAAAACCCATGAATTCGGACAAGAGCAGAGATTTAAAGCCCGAACCTTTTGATGGGTTTTCGCGTCAAGGTAGCGACTTGAAAAAGGCCAACTTTTGTCGCGAAAACCATGAAAGAGAGAAAGAAAGTTTTTTTCAGAGACAAGATCGAACGTAAAGCCCAGAAGTCCGGAGTTCGAATCCGACAATAAACAGAAGTGATTTTAAAAGCTCTTCCTTTTGTCTCAAAAACTCAGATGGTCTCATCATCTTGAAGAAGAAAGAAGAATCATGCGAGTACACGACAACTTAAATGAGAGACCTTTGACGCAGTTATTTTAAATTATTTCTCTCGTCCAAAAATATAATAATATATACTATTAATTTTTCATATTTATATATGTGGGTTCTCGGTGATTTTTGTCTTTGAGCTATATAGCAGCTACAACAATTAGTCAAAAACTCAAAACTAATTATTACATTTTTGTTTACTATTTTTTTTTCTTCTAATTATCGTGGGATCCCAACGGTTTTGTAGACCGAAAAACTAATCTTACGAAACCTATGTTTCACCGCCCACTTCTCTGTAGTGGCCAGGAGTTGAACTCAGGTGGCGGAATTCACAGCCGTGAACCCATTACCACCCGACCATAACCGCCTGGTTGTTCATTATTTTTCCTTCGATTTTGAAATAATAAAAAGATAACTATTTTTGCTCATAAATGTCTCTACAGATTGGTGAGAAAAGAAATGAAAAAGAACACAAACTAATTCAGGAAATTTTTTGATTAGCAGAGAATTAATATGTAAGATTCGAATCTTAATATTCATCATTAAAAATGATTATTTAAGCTTATTCCTTTTAAAAAAAAATTCAATTGTCATGTCTCCACTACCTCGCTGATGTGCGCACCAGGTAGATCCATTTTTTTTTTATTCTCTTCTAAATTCTCCCTTTTTTATACCCTTTTATAAATTCATTTCTTTGATTTTACTAATTTCCATTTCTATCTTGCGCACGTCTTCTTCTCTAACCTGCGCTTGTAATCACACGCGCTTTCCAAGATCGCGTGTCGCAATTATAATATTAACGGAATGGTTTTCGCGGGAAATAAAATAACTGAGCGGTTATGTTAAAGGAAATGAGCGCGTGTCCTATAGTCTCGGGTTCGCGAGTGCATATGAAGGAAATCGAGACTCGACTTCGATTCTAGTGACGTATTAACGGCTACTTGTAAATAAAATAATTGAGTAATCTGTTTTTAATACAATATTTTTTCTGTCGACACTGTTATTAAAAAAGTAAAATACTGAAGCTTATCCAAATACCATAGCTGCCTCATTAAATATTTTCAGATAGTTTATCATAAATCATTTATAAGAAGCAAAACTACTTAATTATTTATTCACAAGTAGTAGTAATCTATTATGTGCTGAAACAATATTAGGTTAACCAAACAAGCAAAGGACCATGAACTGTTCTAAACAAGCAATGTATATTTAATGTAAAATTTAAGAAGATGTTTTAGCGAATTTCTTTAGTTTGTTAACCCGGTAGCTTTATATATTGTCAACTCCATCTATAGCTCACAGTAATATTAATTAGTGGAATACATATGGTTAGTATTTTAATGCGAGTATAATTTTAAAGATAGATGGCTTTAAGCTTTTAGCCTTTGGGAGTCCAAACAGGCTTAGATTAGTAGAGTTAATTAGGTGAAGAATCACCTAATTAATATTGCAGCCTTTATTTGATATATTAAAAACAGATTGGCTCTTCAAGGTCTATAGGAGACATTGTGCATCTTTTATTTCGATTATATCACTTATTTGTTTTTTTTTTGCTAAACTTATGTCATTAAATTAAAAATTGTTTGGTTGTGGTCTTGTGGACATAATGGGTCAAAATGGTATCGGTGGAATGCTTCCACTATCAGCATAATTATTATACCAACACCATTCACATTAAATGGTTATACAGTCAGTTTAATGGTTATACTGTCAAGTTTTGTCTCTAGAATGATTCTACCATTGGTATAATGGTTCTACTGACACCATTTATTTATTCTCTGAGATTCTCGAATATTTATAAATTAATTTTATTATTTTATTTATTCTGTGAGATTCTGCTATTGGTATAATGGTTCTACTGACACTATTTAATTTTTTTTTATTCTGCCAGATTCTGTCAGAAATTTAATCATTCTACTATTACCATTTAGAGCTAATGTAAAGTTGTACATGTCTTCGTTGATTCCCACAATTAGATTTAAACAATAAAACCATCATTACGTATTAACTGGATCTAGCTTAGAACTAATCAAATGAAATTTAGAAGCTGATATATAAATGTGTTGCATATTTGCGTTAAATGACGAAAGCATTATATTTGTTTCTTTAAGTTTTATTTCATTTCTTCACTTGTATATGCATGTGTGTCTGTCTCATGTATTATAATAGCATTGATTTATCAAAAGAATGTATATAGCCATTAAGGGTTACGATCAATACATGACGTGAGACGTTTCATGGACATGCATGTACTGATGTACATAGAGAGAGAGAGAGACGATAAGTTCCACAATTTAGGTACAATAAAGACGAAAATTAAAAACATTTGATGAAAAGATGCATGATCTAATATTGGATTGTCTACTAGGAGGAAACTAACTACAACAGGATAAGTTTAATAAGCAAATAAATTTTATAATAATTCGATTTCTTAAAAAAAACTTGGATCGTGCAAATGATGTGTGTGTAAAGTTACACAATTCATATGATGGTGGCTTTTTAGCCGTATGATCCATTATGGATGATTGATATTGGTGAATTTCCATTTCACACTCTACTCTCCACATATTTAAAATATAGCAATTTTTTGTCCAGCTGAAATAGTATTGTATATATGTATATATAATTATAAAAACGAGAAGATAGAAAAAGAGCCGTCACGCATAAACACTTTGCTTTTGCCTGTTTGTTGAATTATTCTTATAAAGTGGTTTGCCACCACGAGTGGCTACCTCGTGTTTGGATTTTCACTCTTTTAAAATTCATATTTTTGGCATAAACGAGGTTTTTCCCATCCTTGTAAAATAAATACATACACGAATACCCATTTACTCATTTTAAAACGGTAGCAAATAAAGCAAATTTTCAACAACAAAAAAGTAGCAAATAATTTATATATAAAATGGTCGTGTCGAAATAAATAACTAGAAAAATAAATTAACAAGCAAAATCACATTGAGTTAAACATCGTGGAATATATAACAAAAATATTTGTCATGAAATTTTAAACATGGCGAATGGTTGAATACAGATTGATACTTTTACAAATTCTGTAACTGATAAGAAATTACCGTTGCAAAATATTCACCACTTTGTATCATCAATCACAGTATATCTTAGTTAGTTAAATTGGTCATTCATGGGTAAAGTTTGAAACTACTAGTCCATAGTTTTTTAAAAGTTTTGACGGTTTAAAAATAATTAAAAAAATTGATGGTCGTTTATCATCATGGACATAATTCATTGGTCGATACACGTATTACGTATATAACCACAACAAATGAATTGGTATAACATTTGATTTTTTGTACACATGTACACTCTAAATCATTGATTTGTGATTTGATAGAATTGGATTCATGCAATGGCACGTGCATGCGCTTAAACCAGATGCAAACTTTACCAATGGGATAATTAATGAAAATTATAATGTGAAATGGAATCATATCAAATTTCTATTAAACAAATGCTTAGGGACGTTATTAGAACTTAGAAGTAAAGCAACCTTTGGCCCCCATCGTTAGGCCATATCTGATCTGTTATGATACATAGATATGTGATATATATGCATATATATAATATCTATATATACAAGTGATGATTAAGAAGACGTTTTGGGTCATTGTTTGCGTCATTCGACCATATATAACTTAATTAGCCCCTTTTACTTTCTAGAATAATTAACTAAAACCCCTACTAATTTATAACGTAAAACTAATTATTGCGATGTTCATAGTCTTCCTTTTGGCAGACTAATACCAAATCATATTAACACATATCTCTAGATCTACTTCTTTGTTAAAGAATACGAGTGCTTTAAGAAATATTCGAGAAGAGATTCCGATAAAGAAAGATTAGCAAATTAGAATACTGATTAGTACATTAAAAACGAATTAATAAATAAGTAATGGTATCCATGTCCTATGGGGCTCGGAAAAAACTTCAAATTGGTAGAAGTAGATCCCACTTATCCACTTAGGTGTAAAGGTGTCATGCTTTAATAAGTTGGGTATTAACGTGAATATTTGTAGATAAACATTCGATTTTAAATTAATGTCAGCTACTATATATGCTTGTTCTCCGATTGATGAGACTCCTAATAGTCGACAACACAAAGCAAAATAGACTCCTAATCGTTTAAGCCTTTGACCTGTAAGAAAAAAAACTGTGTAAGCATTTGACAAAAAGCTATTGGATCTTTTTTAAAATATTGTTTTTAAAACATGGTATTACCAATATTCATATAATCAGTAATACATGATCATCACACAAAAGAATATGTTCTGGATCATAATTCTAGATGTGCTCTTCTGGTAGGGCTCTTCGGCTTGCTGTTGTTGCATCTCTTGTAGCTAAGGTAACTCAGGTCAGGTAGCTGGCATTCCTTAGCTATTTTCACTACAAGAAAACAAGGCATTTTCCGACGGCAATCCGACTAAATTCTGACGGATTGCGTTTAAAAAAAAAAAAAAAAAAAAAAAAGAGGAATCCGTCGGAATTCCGTAGGAAATTCCTACGGAATCCGTTTTTAAAAAAAAAAAAAAAAAGAAGAGGAATCCGACGGAAAGTTTTTTTTTTCCCGCCCATTTAATTAAACGGAAGTGTTTAAGCGGTAAAAATTAGGGTTAATCCGTCGGAATTCCGACGGTTTAACGACGGATTAACCCTAATTTTATACCCAAACACACATTCTCTTATTTGGTAAAAAAGAAGAAGAAGAAGAAGAAGAAGAAGAAGAAGAAGAAGAAGAAGAAGAAGAAGAAGAAGAAGAAGAAGAAGAAGAAGAAGAAGAAGAAGAAGAAGAAGAAGAAGAAGAAGAAGAAGAAGAAGAAGAAGAAGAAGAAGAAGAAGAAGAAGAAGAAGAAATTCCGGTGATTCCGCCGGAAATTTTTTTTATAAAAAAAATCTAAATTCCGTCGGAATTCGATTTCTTACGGAATTCCGACGGAATTTTTTTTTTTCAATCCGCCTTAATTCCGTCGGAACTCAAATTCCGACGTGATAGAAACGACGGACCAAAATCGTCGGAAATCGCCCTGTTTTCTTGTAGTGTTTCTCCTTTTCTAAAGACTTTAAGAAAGCAAGAAAATTGACTAGAAAAAGGTGGATTGGAAAAGAGAATAAATTAACTTGTAGTACAATTATACCTTTATAGATTATTAATTTCAAAATAAAAATTCTTAAGCCAACAATTTAAATTTCATTTATAATATACGAGAAGGAGAGAAGTATAAGTTTTGACGGAACAAAAAAAAAAGAGAAAGAAGTTATATAGTAGACCAAAGGAATTGGAAGAATATTTGTACCTCTGCAAACAACAATCTTAAAGTACTAAAATATATATGACGATATAAACCATTGTTGTATTGGCATAATATTTATGTTTCCTCATGGAATATGTTGCTCCCTGATATATAGAATGTGCGACTTTGCAGTTTTAAAGGACAATTTGTGTGTCAATTGTTAAGACTTCATACTTAGCAAACATAAATTTAGAAAGAACTCGTCCAATAAATGCAATGAAGAATTATATTTCTGAAATGTAACTTTAATATGTGCAAGAAAAATCACAAGTTCTATCACGATTCATAAGAATAAGGATTATTCTATCAACAAGTTCTATCACGATTCATAAAAATCCTTTTTTTTTTTTAAAGAATAAGGATTGTTTTCTTCAAAAATTGGTCTACTCTTACGTTTTTCAAGAATGTGATGCTCTTCGTCGAAGTAGGCCCATAATATAAAGTTGGAAACAATTGTATGAATAACTCTTGGGCTTTGTTTTGTTCTTGGGCTTGAGTAATACTACTTCTCTTTTGAAAATTAGAGTCTCTAGATTAAATATTGAATTTATCTTTGTTTGCTAATTGCTATACGGTCGATAGTGCTATGACAACAAACCACTGAATATAACTTATTTTTTTATAACATTTAGAGCAAGTTCACATATAATATTTAGAACGACCTGTCGATACAAATATCGTAATAATCCTGGAATATGGCTTTGTACTTGTCATATAAATCTGTCATACGATTTTTTCACAGAAGAAAAAGGTATATATTAAAGTGACAAACCTATAATAATAAGAAAATGAATCTTGATCAACACTTCGAGGACAAGGACCTTGGAGAGCACTTAAAGAGTCCACACAAAATTATTGGCAAACAATTTTTTTTTAAAATTATGTCGTTAAGTACAAAAAAAAAATCCTGATTAATTTTCAAACCATTGGACATAGAAAAATAAAACCGACCAAGCCCACCTTCTCACGAAAACAACCGGTACCAACAGATTCGGCACGATTAAAATACCACTAAACCAAATCTTTGTCGTAATAAAAAAATGTTAAATAAAAGAAAATAATACTATTACTACCGAACCTTATCCAATACGACACGCAAACACACTATAAATACCTTCTAGGTTCAATTATGTTATAGAACCAGAGATAACCGAACGTGAGAGAGAAATAAACCGGAGATAACCGAAATCAAGAGAGAAATCGATTCGAACTCAATGGCGGACATAGCGCTTTTGGTGGCGGAGGAGTACGAACGGAGGGTGAAACAGTCGGCGTCGGCGGAATTTGATTTGTGGAAAAATTTTCCGGCGAAGATGACGGTAGGAGTTAACAAGACGAAGATAGTAAGTTTCATGAAGAAATTCGAAGCTAAATCTGAATTTGCTCTCGCTATTTCTCATGGCTTCTTCTCTGCTTAATTCCATTTTGTTCATATTCGCTTCTTATTATTAATCTCTGTATTTTTGTTTCTTTGCTTTTGGGGTTTTTTTTTAATGTAAATTAACTAAATATGATGCTGTATCTGAATTAATCAAATGTAATTTTGTGTTTATATAATCAAATGTTGTATATGACTGTGTCTTCTTCTCCAGTGAATATCTGAGAATAAAAGTATGAACAAAAAGATTAAAAAAATCTCAGGGACTTTAATCGAATAAGTAAAGAAACTTCAGGGGTATAATCGTAAAATGTGAAAAACTTCATCATCCTTTTGCTGTGTTGAGAAACTTCGGCGTAATTTTTGCAATTCGACCCTTAAATTACTGATTTCTCTTAAAAGAAGCTCATAGTTTCTCTCTTTGAGGGCTTAAGAATGGGAATCATCGATGAAACGCCGGTGGTTCTAATCACGGGATGTTCTCAGGGAGGGATCGGTCACGCGTTGGCTCGTGAGTTCTCGGCGAATGGTTGTCGAGTGGTGGCGACGAGTCGATCTCAGAGCACCATGACCGATTTAGAGAAAGATCCGAAATTCTTTGTACAAGAGCTTGATGTTCAATCGGAGAAAAGCGTGAGTAATGTTTTGTCGAAAGTTATCGACAAATTTGGTCAGATCGATGTTCTAGTCAATAACGCCGGAGTTCAGTGTATCGGACTTCTCGCCGAGACTCCAGTTTCCGCCATGGAAAACACCTTCAACACCAACGTGTTCGGTAAAATGACAAATTTTTTAATGATCACCAAGTGTTTGTTAAAATTCCTCACTCAATTTTTTTTTCCTGATTTTGCTCTTCCTTTGATAGATTTTTACTTGGTGATCTATTTGGTGATTTGGGTTTGTGACAAATTCCTTCAAAGATTGAACTTTTTGAAGAAATATGCAGGTTCCATGAGGATGACTCAAGCTGTTGTACCTCACATGGCGTCTAAGAAGAAAGGAAATATTGTGAACATAGGAAGTATAGCCATAATGGCACCAGGACCATGGGCTGGGGTTTATACTGCATCAAAAGCTGCTCTTCATGCACTTACCGATACATTAAGGTTTTTCTATTTCAGCAAATCGTCTTCGTAAGCTTGATCATATCATCTAAACACTATATTTTGTTTTGTGTGTTTGACTCTTCTGCTAAGGTTGGAGCTTAGGCCATTTGGGATTGATGTGATCAACATTGTTCCAGGAGGTATTCAATCAAACATAGCCGATTCTGCGATATCGAGCTTCAACAATTTACCTGAACTGAAACTATATAAACCGTTCGAAGGAGTGATCCGTGAGAGGGCGTTTTTGTCGCAAAACATAAAGCCGATACCTGCAGAGACGTTTGCGAAACAGACGGTATCTGTGGTGCTGAGGAAAAACCCACCGGCTTGGTTTTCTACAGGAAGGTTATCGACCGTAATGGCGATTATGCATCATATGCCGATTTTCATCAAAGATTTTCTCCTAACTAAGAGCTTTATGAAAAAAGGGCCAAAAATTGAATAGTAATCCATATTTGAATGTATCCAACAAGTGAAACCATGTAATGAACACTTTAAAGCAAGGAACTACTATGGTTGAAGATTTGTAGGGTAAAATGATAAGGTTTCTACACCAATTGAAACAGTAAAGAGATTGATGTGATTCAAGACAATGCATTATCAAAAGATAAAAGTTGTCAGAATTATATTTAAAGCTTACCATTCCCCGAAGCTAAAAATGGCGTGGAAAGTCCAAAATGTGTCTAAATGTTTTATGCGTAAAGTATATTTTTTAATAAGTAAATCAATAATCTATTTACAACAAAATGGGAACATTTTTAATATTTTTAGATTTTGCTCACAAACTAATTAAATTGCATTTCAAAATGACCAATTACATTACCAAATAAATTCACTTGCAAAGCAAATATTATAATACTTTTTATAAAAGGTTTAAAATACATATGTTTTTAATTAGTCATTTGAACAACTGACCCTGAAAAAGAAACTAATTCATTCACTATTCCATGGTCCACCCCATATTAATTTACAGTCAATATTTTCAAAAATATTAAAATGCCTAACTTAAAAAAAAAAAAAAAAAGTCAGTAGGCCACAAAGTCCTTCAGTTCTGGAGGAAGAAGAAGAAGACTCTCGTTTCCTCTTCATCTTTTTGTCATCTTCGTACTCAGAAAATCTCCAAACACGAAAATGGTTTCAAATCCCTAAATCTCCCTAACCAAAAACCCAAAAAAAATCAAAACTCACAACCAATTTTTAACCGTTGATTTTCACAGATGGGTAAAAATGGACGAATCAGATGGAACCCTTTCAACCACAAATCGTCTTCTTCGAAACAACAACAACAACAACAACGAGAGCAAGAACAACCTCCGGTGGAATTCCTCTGCCCAATTTCAAAATCAATAATGTCTGACCCTGTCGTCGTCTCCTCCGGTCAAACCTTCGAACGAATCTGCGTTCAAGTCTGTCAAACCCTAAATTTCATACCCAAACTCCACGACGACGACGACTCTCGTCCCGATTTCTCCACCGTAATCCCAAATCTCAACATGAAATCAACAATCGGTACTTGGTGCGATAGTATCGGCATCGACCGTCCTCAGCCACCCGATTACTCCTCCGTCGAACGAAACCTCCGTCAACAAATTCCAGCGGACATCGAAATCCGCGTCTCCGAACGAGAGCTTCTCCGAGCGGTGGCGGATAAAGCTCCGATGATGACTCATCACGCAGAATCCGAATTCATGGAAAGACGAAGAAGAAGAAGCTCTTCCTCTGATGAATCTGTAATCGTAGCTGAATCACCATTCACTCCTCTTCCATTAACAACGAAACCAGCTTGCTTCTCTCCTTCTCCGTCTTCTTCCTCCGAAATCGAAACCCTAGATTCTTCTCCAGAAGAGGAAGAGATCTATAACAAGCTTAAGAGTAATGAGATTTTCGATCAAGAGCAAGGATTGATTATGATGAGGAAAATGACTCGTACTAAAGAAGAATCCAGAATCTCTCTCTGTTCAACACGGATTCTCAATCTCCTCAAGGACATGATTGTGTCCAGATACATTATCATACAAACGAATTCGTTAGCTTCGTTAGTGAATCTCTCTCTGGAGAAGAAGAACAAATTAACAATCGTACGGTTAGGATTCATCCCTATTTTGATCGATATTTTGAAATCTGGATCTAGAGAAGCTCAAGAACATTCAGCAGGAACGATTTTCAGTTTATCGTTAGAAGACGATAACAAAACTCCGATCGGAGTATTAGGTGCGCTTCCGCCATTGTTACACGCTTTACGAGCTTCGGAGAGTGATCGGACTCGTCACGATTCAGCTCTCGCGCTTTACCATTTATCGTTGAATCAGACGAATCGGTTAAAGCTGGTTAGGCTCGGAGCTGTACCGGTGTTGTTCTCGTTGGTTAAATCCGGTGAATCGGCGAGCCGTGCGTTGTTGGTGATTTGTAATTTAGCTTGTTGTAGTGAAGGTAGATCTGCGATGTTGGATGCGAACGCGGTGGCGATTCTCGTCGGAAAGTTACGGGAGGAGACGGCGGAGGTGAGATCGTCGGAGAGGGAGAATTGTGTAGCGGCGTTGTTTGCGTTGAGTCATGAGAGTTTGAGGTTTAAGGGATTAGCGAAGGAAGCGAGAGCGGTTGAAGTGTTGAAGGAAGTTGAAGAGAGAGGAACGGAGAGAGCGAGAGAGAAAGCGAAGAAGATTCTTAAGTTGATGAGAGAGAGAGTTCCAGAGGAAGAAGATGAAGAAGACGGTGAAGGACCGGTCGATTGGGACCGGGTTATGATTGACTCGAACGGTTCGATTCGGTCTAGATTCCGAGTTGGTAGAAACAGAATGGTTACTCAAAACTCCTCTGGTTTCTAAAAAAGAGCCTAATTTCATTTCCCGTTGTATAGACTACTAAAAAAAATTGAAATGTTTGTTAACTTGTGACTCTAAAATGAATTGAAAAAGGGCATGGTAATGTATATATGTTATGCGCATTTTTGTAATATATTTAAAATGTTTAACCTGAATCATTGAGTAAACAAATACACTAGTATGTTACAATTACAACTAAAAGAAGAAAATTGGCTAAACAGCTCAAGAAGGTACTTGTGGTACAAAGACTACGTTTCTACAATGCAAACATCAAACAAAACAAAAGTGAGCAAAACTATCTAAAACTAAAACTAATAAACTCATAAAAATAAAATAAAGTTCAAGAATGATGTGATGTTGGTCCATAATACATCATACCAGGAGGCTGAAAACTCTGACCTTGTTGCGTTTGTTGCTGAACTGCGTTTGGTTGATTACTCATCATCATATGCGGCGGTAGCGTTCCAGGCGGCGGTGGCGGCATTAATGGAATGTTACCAAATCCGTAAGGTAAAAACTGTTGCGACGCGGCTGGATTCGGGATCATATGATACTGAGAAGGATTTTGAGGAGGAGCAAATGCATTTGGTTCTGAGCTGTTCGATTTGGTTAAACCAGAAGTCTGTGTAGCTTCGGCTGCGAATGAAGACAGAACCAAATGCATAATCATCGACGAATTTGTTGATGAGGTTAACATTTCCGCCATTGCAGCGATTGAAGCAGGCGTGACTTTCGCAGGTTGAACAGATGTTACGTTGTTATTGTTAACCGGTGGTGTTTCGTCATTGAGCCGTTTCTGCATTTTTTTAGCTTCTTCGGTTTGTTCTTGCGCTACCTGATGAATAAAAAGTAAGTACTTTTTGAATTCGACGTGTAAATAACAGAAATCAATCATTCATTACCTGAATCTGAGATTGAAGGTTCTCTAATTCAGATTCCTGAGAACACAAAAACTTACAAAATTATTTAATGGATATGTCTTAAGCAAGTTATCGAACTTGCAATAGCGAAAGACCTTACCTGTTCGCGTAACGCTTCTTTAAGATGATTTACGAGTGATGATCTACTCTCTTCAACAGATTTAAGTTTCTCAACAGATTTTCTCAGAATCTTCTCTTCGTCTTCCAATTCTTTCGCCAATGTCTTTCTCCTCGGGTCATTTGCTGAACACAAATCTAAGATGTGATTGATAATTCTCAACAGAAACAATACGGTTAAGCGAACAAGAATCGTTCTTTACCAGTGGAGCAGGCATCTTCAACATCTTTCTAACGCGTTTAACCGAAGACTTGCATTTGTTAATCTCTGTCTCTTCGTTCGAGTTCTCTGCACGGACCAAATTAAACGCAGATACGATCTTCTCAGTCACACCTGATTTCTGATAGCCAAAAAGAAACCAAAATAAGTAATGATAAAATCAGAGAAAGGAAGAAAACGTTATTGTTATTACCGTTCTGGAAGATTTCGAATCGCGTTTTGCAGATTTAGATCCTCGTAATCGCTTTTTGCTAACATCGGTGGAGGAGCTTCATCTGCAAGCATTACATCTTTAAGACTCTTCGATCGCGACCCAAAAACTCTTCTATCTTCCCATATATTAACCTACCAATCACGAAAAACAGAACACCGATAAGCAAAACATTTTCTTAGTCAAGTTCCACACCATATCCATTTCATTCAAAGATTCAATAACATAAACACCATCATATTCAGTCACAGTAGTATACTAAATTCGGAATCCAAAGGAGAATTCCGTATCAATCATCATTTACCAATCGAGAAACGACTGTCTTTTCCACCGACATCGCCCAAGGAAACAAGATCTTTGAGAGCATTTGGGAGAACTTTCCAAAACTCTTGCATAAACTCATTACCCTTACGCTTACTATTCTGAAGAATGTCATTAGCAAGGTACAAAAGAGACACTTTATGTGCCATCTCTGTACTATGAAACCGTTTCTCCCATGTCTTAACCACCAACTCAGCTTCACTACGATGGATTATACACCACTCTGACAAATCTTATCCAAAAACACAGTCAAGGACCAAAACAAAACATTTACAGCTATATAATCAACATATCAAAAATTGAAATGTAACACCAATGTGAATTAGGATTTCTAAAAATTTCATTAAAAAAAAAGGATACTTTCGATGGATTGTTGAGTGCTATTGAGCTTTGCGAGCTTATCAATCAAAATCTCTTCACTAAACTCACTACTCATTTCAAACCCGAAATCGAAAACCCTAGAAATAAAAAAAATCAGTCATTTCGAAAAGAGGAATGAAGAAAGCTGAAACCCAGAAGGAATAAGCAAGAAACTCCTCAAATCGACGGATAGTTGAAACCAAACCCTAGAAGAGATAGATGGAGAAGAAGACGAAAGGAGTTTGAAGAAAACGACGACGTTTGGAACAAGAAACCAAACCCTAATCCTTAGAGAGAAACTTGGAGCGATAATTGCAGAAGAACAAAATCAATGAAGATGTTGTTTCTTTTTCCCTTTGTCCTAAAACTTTTTTCATTTTCACTTTTTGTTACCTTTTTCTTGTTCTTTGAAAAAAATTATTACTCCCTCCGTTCCAAAAAAATTGATGTTGTAGAATTTTCACAACTATTAAGAAAACACATTAATTTTTAGTTATAAATGTCTTGTTTTTTGTACTAAACAATTTTCTATGACTTTTTTTTTTTTTAATGCTGAGCTTGAATATCAAATGTAAGGAACAGAGTCTGAGACCAAAAAAATGCTAACAGAAGAAGACAGATAAAAACAAAAACCAAAAGGCATTAAACTTTGAACACAAAACAGAGTGTTCTTCCTGGGGACCAAACGAATATGGCTCTGCCACCATGAGTGTCCCTTAAGGAATATTAGCTTCCGATTCTATCAAATGATGAAGCCAACAAGGACCAAATCTCGCAACATAAGATTGTCTACGACCATCCCTATTAACACTCCTCGCCATGGATTGAGCCACTTGGTTGGAGGAGATCGGCGACCACGAAAAGGACCAACTCTCAATACGCCGAAGATTTTGATGGATTCTAGAGACCAAGTATCTGAATCTCAGAAAATTGGCTATGTTGAGCAATGCTTCATGTGCTTGAGTGAAATGAGATTCAAACATTACTTTCCAATGTGAAGATCAGCCATTGCTTCAATAGCCCAAATGAGGCTCCATAATTCTGATTCAAGGGTCGACGACAAGGAAGCGTAAGAGCGGCGACTATGAAACAGAGCTTTGTCATTGGAATCACGGGAGATCCAAGCTGCACCTCCCTCAAGGCTTTCTTGGCACCAATCAGCTCCTATATTACATTTAATTACGCCCATTGGAGGTTTTGACCAAATTGATGTTGAAGTGAAACCTTGTAGCAGAGGAGGATGGCAACCGACTGTTGAACGAAGCGTTCCTGGAAAATTCAGATTCAGCCATACAGAGGCCTCTTCAACCGATTTTGACCAGATTGCCGAGGCATCGTATCTTGTATTCTCAAAGACCAAGGCATTGCGAGCTTTCCATAAATTCCAAAGGATCCAAGGAATAGATAATCTAATGGACGGGGTTACACCAGATTTCCCATATACCGACATCAAGTGGTGAAAGTTTAAAAACATTGAGTTGGGAGAAAACCCTGCTACTGGTAGAGGAATATTTGCTAGTTCCCAAGTCGCTTTAGCCACGGTGCAAACAAACAGAACATGGCATATGGTTTCCGGTACGTCCATTGAGCAGGAAGGACATGCAGTGTTTATTGTAATACCTCGGGAGCTTAGTCTCTCTTTAACAGCCAGGGCACCTGATAGAGCTTTCCACATAAAATGCTTGACCTTTAGTGACGATTTCACTTTCCATACCTTTGATATACTCCATTTTTGGCGTATTCTAACCATTATTTTGTAGGGTTTTATCGAGTCTTTCTATTTTGTATTGAGTCTTTTTAGGTCCAAAGGTGGCTGGAATGAAGAATTGGAGTTTGCTAGGAGGTTTGGTGAAAAGGAAGGAAAACACGATCTTTTGGAGTTTTTTGAAGCAGAAAACGGGAGCACCTGCTCCCAGAATGGATTTGACTGCTCCCCAGAAGATTACCTAGAAGATTGACGCCGTTTAAGTGAATATCTAGAAGATTTGAAGAAAAGGAATATTCACTAAACTCAATATTTACTCAGAAGATTTGCAAAAGAGGATATTCACTAAATAGAAGATCTACCTAGAAGATTTATCCAAGATTTACTTCCTTATTTTCCTAGCCGCCTCTTTCTCCTTTAAAAGAGGAAGTATTCCTTTGGAAAAAGAGACTCTTCTTTGACGCCACTTTCACACCCCTTTTACACTCCTTTTACACAGAGACTTACATCAAGCTTCTTTTACACAGTTTTTACATGTTCACTGTTCACGTTTACTATTCACGTTCACTGTTCACGTTTACTATTCACATTCACTGTTTACGATTACTGTTCACGAGTACTGTTCACGACTACTGTTCACGACTTTTGGATTTGCAATTTGGAGATTCATTCCACAACTCTATTGAGAAGAATTCTAAACCCTAATCTCTTTCCATATCATCATGAATTCTCTTTATTGCTTTGTTGTGTTTGATTTCACCATGTGCGAGTAGTCATCCTTGTTAGGTTAGGGTTTTCGATGGGAATTAGGAATTCTTGAACTAAGCATAGATAGGTTTTATATATGTTTTGATATCTTCATCTAAGTTGAACTTATTGCCTAGACTAGCTTAATTACCTAGCCTTTGATTTTAGGTTGAATTTACTCATCAAAAGTGTAGTGAATTACTTGAATGAACTTAGATGGGCGTGTTGACCCTTAGCCAACGACAGTTGAAGTTAAGGCAACTCGTGAACAAATCAATCCTATTCGTTATGCTCATCGATTCTCTTTAGTCTCAAACGACAGTTTAGGGTGCTAGATTAATTGATGAAGTAGTGGATGCCACGACAGTGGATTCTCTTGAATTTATGATTGAGTTCTAGATTGGCACTTAATTGATATCGTAAATAATTGCTTGGTTCTTGATGATCTATTCCCTGAGATATTTACCCTAGCTTAACGTTTTTCTCATTATTGTTTACATCGAATTTTATTTGTTTTGCTTATTTAAATTGTGACAACTTAAACCAACTTGAATTACTTAGCTAAATTTGTATTTACATAAGATTAGAGTGTATTGCCGGTCCTTGAAAAGAACCTGACTATTCTATATCTCATTAGAATAGGTTTGAAATCTTAGATAGGATAAAAACATGTTATCAACCTTGTTCCATAAAGCTTGTTCAATGGGGGGCGGATCCTTACTTGCACCCCGTTGTAGGTTCTGAGTAACTTCAATGGATTTGTAACCGCTCTTGGAGGAGTAAACACCATCCTTAGAGAAGCTCCATTTCGTAACATCCTCCTTTAACGGGTTAACCTTTGTATTTAAAATTCGAATGACATCCTCTGCATCAAATAATTGATTAACCTTGGTCACATCCCACTGACCTGTATGAGAGTTAATGAGGTCACACACATTCAAAGTGAGATCCACTGTAGCTTCTTGATGATAATGAGGAGCTCGTGGGACCTGGTCAAATACCCAATTATCAAGCCAAACCCTCGTTCCGTTCCCATTGCCAATGATATTGATTAGACCTTGCTTAAGAAGATCTCGACCATGGAGAATGCTCCTCCACGCATACGACGGACGCTTACCTAGACCAGCATTCAGAACGGAGGAGTTCATACAGTACCTGTGATGGAGAATTTGACCCAAAAGAGACAAAGGATTAGACCAGATTCGGTACGCTTGCTTCCCAAGTAGGACTTGATTAAACTTGGAAATATCATGGAAACCCAATCCTCCCTGATCTTTTGATTTGCACAATTTTTCCCAAGCTACCCATGGGATCTTTTTCTTTTTCTCACCGCCACTACTCCACCAAAATTCGATCATCGCGCTTGTCAATTTTTGACATACCTCTTTCGGCAGCTTGAAACAGGACATAGCGTAAACCGGTAAAGCTAAACCTATCAATTTTAGTAGAGTCTCCTTGCCTTCCTGAGACAGTGACTTCGCAAACCATCCATTCAACCGACCATGAAGTTTTTCCTTTAAGAAACTTAAGAGCTTCTGTTTTGAACCGCTAAAGCACTCCGGGAGACCAAGATAGGAGCCTTCACCACCTAACGTTTCAATACCCAATGCCATTTTAACTTGAACCTGATTGAGAGCCGACATTCCAAATATGATGGATGATTTAGACTTGTTGACTTCCTGGCCCGATGCCAAACCATATACATTTAAGCAATTGGATAATTTGGTAGCTTTACACATCAAAAGGCTATCATCAGCAAACAATAGGTGGTGAACCGATGGACCTGTGTTTGGGTGACGAATTCCGGAGATTTTACCCGAAGCCTTGGCCTTGTTAAGGCAATGAACAAGAGCCTCCGCACAAAGGATGAACAAAAAGGGCGATAATGGGTCGCCTTGACGAATACCACGTTCCAGTTTAATAAACCCGTGGGATCTCCTATTCATAAGAACAGAATATAAGACTGTACTCACGCATGACATCACCCAACTTATCCATCTTCTATTAAAGCCCATTTTCTCCATCAAGACTTCAAGGAAATTCCACTCCACACGGTCATATGCTTTTGACATATCTATTTTGACCGCCATGTATTCTTCCGACACTAGATCATTTGACATCAGACCATGTACCATTTCGTGTGCTATGATGATATTGTCCGTGATCAACCGGCATGAGACAAAGGCACCTTGAGTTTCGGAAACAATAGATGGGAGAAGGGGCTTGAGACGATCACATAGTATCTTGGAGATGATCTTGTATTGAACAAGACATAGACTAATAGGTCTCATGTCTTTCATGTGAGTGGGATTCACAATTTTTGGGAGAAGACAAAGTTGGGTATGATTCCATCATGCGGGTAGTGTTGTCGTTTCGAAGAATCTTTGAATTTCTATAGAAAGAGATGGACCAACTATATTCCAGTACTTTTGATAGAAAACCCCAGTAAGACCGTCTTCACCTGGAGCGCTACTTCCTTTGATCGCAAAGGCAGCTCTTCTGATTTCCTCACTTGATATTGGCGCGATAAGGGAAGCATTGATCTCTGGTGAAATGCGTGCTTCTAATCCCTCCAGCAGAGATTCCAAATCGAAGGGATTTGAACTCATGAATAACTCACGAAAATACTCCACCGCAATGTTACCTTTGGATCCTTCAGAAAATTGTTCCCGATTTTGCTTGTCAAAAAGCATCAGGATTTTGTTTTGAATTTGCTTTCCTTTGACACAGTTGTGGAAGAATTTAGTATTTAAGTCACTAGCCTTTAACACTTCTCCCTGCTCTTTTGCCTCCAGAATAACTCCTCCTCTCTATATTCTTCCGCTAGCTCTCTTTTCCATCTTTGGATGCGACTGTAGTCCGGATGCGACTGTGTGAATTCTTGTTCAAGACTAGCATGAAGCTTCACTATTTTATCTCTGGAATTAGTGCCTGTAGATTTTTCCACCAAGAGATCTCTCTACGACACTTAGCTATCCGGTCCATCACTGAAAGACCCTCTGTTCCAGAATCACCCCAACCACGACGGACCACGTTCTCAAAACCTTCCTGCTTTGTAAGTCTTTTGTCGAAATAGAATCTGCCTCTACCCGGTTCTTCCCCTTCCAACGCAAAACTGGTTTTAATGGGCCTGTGATCTGAAGCCCACATGTTCATATTTTCAACATTCACCCTTGGAAATAACTGAAACCAGGATTCATTACCAAAACTTCGGTCAAGCTTGCATTGTATCCAACCCCCTTCTCTCCAAGCTATCCATGTAAGAGGGTTGCCACAGCTTTGAATTTCCTTTACTTTACAGTTTTGGGCCATATTTTGAAACCCCCAGAATGTGGACTCGCTTCGAATAGCTCCGCCGCTCTTCTCCTCGTTTGACATAAGTTCATTGAAATCTCCGGTCATCATCCATGGATCATCTCTGATCATACCAATATTTTCCAATTGATTCCATACTGCTTGTCTTCTCCCCCTCACCGGATCACCATAAACACAAGATAAGAAGAAATATAGGGATCCCATCTTGATCTTCATGTCAATAATGCGTCAGTTCTTGGATAATATTTCCACATCATAACTATTCTTCCACATCAGTGTTAATCCGCCACTCAGCCCCACGGGTTCAACTGTAGTTACTTTATCATAACCCAAGCTTTTAGACAACTTTGATACTTTCTACGTATTTCCCGACTGCGACGAACTGTCTCAGTGCTTCCGGCACCTTGACAGTTCCAACTTACTATGCTCATTTGAATGGCAGCGGCTTCAAACCGGAAGCCCCCGAATTGTTTAAAGTTCTTGGGGATTTGGTTAATGACTCGGATAGTTGTAACTTTGCTTTGCGCTTGTTGTTGCTCTTGACATTTTCGTCGGAAGGGGACGATTGTGCCGGTAAAATCGTAGCACCAGTCCTTTGAATCAATTTTCTTTTCCACGCTGGTGGGCGCCGCCGCTCTTTCTTTCCTGAGACAGAGTTGCCAGAGAGAGGTTTTCTTGACGAGACACCCATACGAAAATCCGTCGGACTCCGATCCAAATGTCTAGAAGAGAAACTAGGCATCGAGGTGGCTTCACCATCATACAGCTTTCCAAAAGCAGGAGTTGGATCAGAAACAGAGGGATGATAAGTTTTAGTATCGTTTTTCTTAGCTTGAGAAACCCTCGCCTCAAACCCAAATACATGACCTTTGCCTTTATCCAGATTAGAGGTGGTTCTGCATAGGTGGTTCTGCATAGGTGAGGCCTTGATTCTGTTGAATCTTCAGCTAACGATTGCTGGATGCGCATTATTCTAGCATGTTGCTCTGTAGGATCTGAGTGTGACACATATTGTAAAGCAATATTTCTCATCTCGTTGGTAAACCCCGGTTGAATAGGTGGAAATCCAGGCGGACCAGGCAGAGCCTGATGGTTCACCTTAGGGTCTTGATTATCAGGAACTGGAAGGCTTGCCGTAGCACTATTAGATGTAGTCTCCTTCTCCTTGGCTTGCTGATTGAGGCCACGGAGCACCGGGCACCGGGGTTGCTCATGGGTAAGTCGAAAACAATGAAAACATCGTTTTCGGATCTTTTCATATTCGAACTCAATTTCTACCGCACCCCCTCTGGGAAAGTTAATCATCTTGGACTTTCTTACCGGATTATCAATGTTGATCTTAACCAAGACTCGAACATATTCCGTCTTATGGGATGCTTTCGGGTCGTATGCTATCAGTTCAACCTTCCCAATCTTAGACGCAATCCAATTCATTGTTTCCAACTTATAATGATTAGCCGGAATGTTTCGAATCCTAATCCATACGTCTAACATGGTGAGGAACTCTTGTGGGGGTTCAGGGATCCAACGTTCCATGACCATAGTCCAATGATTGTAAGACCATGGTCTCTCATTAAGGATTGATAAGAGATCTTCTTCCTTTTGAAAGATAAATTGGACCCGAGATAAAGCTATACCACGAACTCTTCTGATCAAACGCCAGACACGAGGCATGTCTTCAATTATCTTCGAAATCTGTTGGCAATCTGGATTGAGTAATCGACCTAGGATGCTGAGGGCGTTTTCATCGAAGACTCTGAATCTTGGGCTGTCCGGGAGCGACAGGGGTTCATCGTCTTCAATAGACATACCTTTGATAGCCATGTGGAGCTTTTCTGCCATGTTTCCAGTAGTATTATGACTTCTGAGACAAAGATTCTGGTGAAAGAAGGTCAATCTCGGGAGAAGATCGGAGGAGGTTCTTGTGAAACCACTGTTAATAGCGCAATATTCGGAGAAGATTTTCTGTGAAATCATGCCCAAGATTTTCTTAATTGATGTGATTCAGAGAGGAAAAGAAATTTTGGTGTGAAAAAGGAAAGTGAATAGAAGGCTCGAGAATATTTCGGACCCAAGAAAGGAAAGGATATTTTCTGCTCTTTCTTATAATACCGTAGCAATTAAGCCGGAGTTTAATACCACCCTACCATCGGGGGACTGGATATTAGAAATGAAACACTCTAGGCCAACTAGAGAGGCCTAAGCCAAAAAAACAAGAAAACTTCTATGACTCTAAACCAATAGTAATTCATAAAAATCAATTAATGTGTCTTGGAATTTACAATTTATCATTATTTTTTTATTAAAAATGTATTGAGAATGTAAAAAATCAATCTTTTTGAAATATTTGTTTTTCCTACAACATGAATCTTTTGGAAACGGAGGGAGTAGAAGAGAAAGACGAGCCACAATGATAATTGCATTGTTATATTAACTTTGGGCCTTAATTTGATCTAATGGGCTTATTCAACGTTTGGGCCTTAATTTGATTCGTGTATTTTGTGTTTGTTTAAATGTCAAAAATCGTGAGATTTCAAAATCGTTAGTCTCCAACATAATCAACAAAACACCACATACAAGTGGGACAGGATCAGTTGTGGTTTGGTTTCATGGGAGACAAATCTATTTCGATGCCACAAACACAAATTAAAGAAAATATCATACAAAAATGTAAATTAAAGACTTTTTTCAAATGTTTTTGTCTAGTAAGAGTAGTTAAAAAAAACACGTTAGTACATTGATTTGAACAAATTACCATTTGTAAGTGGAAATAACTATGCGAAGCTAAAAATGACTAAATAAATTACTAAAAAAATTGTATTATAAAATTTACCCGGTGCATGATCTGCTTATTATAGCTCGAAAACTATATACATTATCCGAGTTGACATTTCCCCTTCTAATTCAAAGTATTAATCGTTGAACAATATTTTCAAACTAATTCGAAGTCAATATTCTTCTTGTAAATATATATAGTTTGAACGATTGATACTTTGAATTAATCCACTCTTATTTTTTTCATTGTCTAATTAATCGCTTGATATATGATCGGAGTTGACATTTCCCCTACTTTATGGACATCATTCTCTAGTTACGTGAATTCGACAACTAATGGCCCCCCTCCTTAATTTCCTAATTCGACAACTAATAAACCTAATCTCTTTATTTAAAACATCATATAGAGTTAGGGCCCCAAATTGTACGTAAACTCGATTATTGTGTGTGTGTGTGTGTGTGTGTATAATAGTAATATATTGGATCGATTGTAATGAATAAAAAGGTTTTTACCTTTTCAAAATTACGAAATCACTAGAAAAAAATAGTGGGGACATAGCTACTGCTGAAAAGGCCTGTTTTGTGCCTATGAAAAACGCATTATACTCTACACGACTAGTGGATCTTTTTATCAATAAATGTACTAAAATTAATGCTTTGTATACGATTTACAAGAACCTGTAAAAAAATGTTATAAGCAGAGAGTACTACGTCTAATAATCTGATATACAAATTCATTGAACCCGATTTCTATATTTTGATACTAATATGTGAATCCGATGAAAAAGTTGTATGTAGGTGTAACGTGACTAAATAATAAAGGAATTTATGCATTCATCGATGTGATTCATATTTATACGAATTATATGTATATATTTATGGGTATCACGTAGTATATGTTTAGGCAGGCGTGGAAACATCATTGCAAAACAACAAAACTAGTTTTGTTTTTCTTTTTATTCTCTCTCTATCTCTCTTGTTGGAGTATAATTGTTTGCCCCCTAAATCTTCTAAAAATCCTTTGCCTAATCATTTGGATTTCCTATCTACACAAGGAGATATAAAGAGAGTTTTCACAAAAATCCATGTTTTTATCAATCATCATATTTGTATACAAAACTAATAATTGATAGATACATCGAAAAGGAATTTTCCTTTTTCTGAGTAGCCTACTTTATTTTTCGTTTTTCAAAGCATTTGTATGAATAAGTAAGAAGAGAAAAGGATCACTTTAGAACAAAAGAAAAGAAAACAATTGATTTACATCAAGCTACAAAAATAATAGAAGAAGATCTTGCTATATCAATCAAAGGAATCTTGTAAAAAGAAAAGATGAAAGATTTTATTGCACTTATACTTTCTCTCGAAACGCAATCGTTCACGCGTCTTAGTGGAGAAAGAGCAAATCTAACTGACATTTTTGTTTTCACTGACAGTTTTTTTTCTCTTTTAAGCGGGAAAATGGGTATCCATTTCATCCATGATGATGGGGTTATTCAAAATATAGCGAATGACTGCTAAATTATAAAAAAATCAAGAAACAACAAAATTATATTCATGATTAAACTAACAAATAAATAACATTTGATTTGTTTCTCTATGGTTGACGCAACTTTGCTTACCAATGTGAAAATTTCTCAATAGATGTTACCATCCAGGTTTGGTTTGATGGATTATTATATAATGGCGACAATTATAATTAAAGAAATTACGGGACATGACATTGTGACGAGTTGAGTGACGTATGTTTAAAATATCGAACGAGCTCTACTATTTTGAGGAAAGAAATATATTATAATAATAATAAAATAAATGTTGGTCCAAAAAAAATGATGAATGTATTGGGAAGTGTCCTATGTGAGTTTCAAACTAATATGATGAATTTAGGATAAGCGGCGGCTAACGATTCCCTATATCTCGCCACCAATCACTCTCTTTCTCTACGTAATTTGTTTATACTGTAGACCAATAAACTATGTAATGTTTCAAAAATGTGTTAGTACGTTCCAGCGACAATGCAAGGTTCCTTAATGGGTTCATACGCAACCCTAATAACAAAAGAGCATCAACATTTAACTCTTTGTCAAAGTAAAGCATGTTATATTTTTCGGCCCCTTGCTAGATAAACGTTGCTTTGTAGAAAATTTCAAAATAAGCCAATATATCATTCTTTAAGACCATTTAAATTACAAAATCATACCAATCCCATAGCCAATGTTCAAAATCATATGTACTAGTCCATTTCCATATACATGCACATCCAGTATAATAAACGGAATCAAACTGATGATCCAAGACTTGAAAAAAAACATTGTTCGAGTATGTAAAAACTAATTGTTAATTAGACCATATATAGAAGATAAAGACATAAAAGATTCCAAAATCTTTCCATACACTATAATTAATGTTTCCATTCATATGTTTTTCGCTAAGGCCTTTTCTAAACTTTTTATAATGCTAATAATTATAAATACAATCATATAATGTAATAATAACGTTAGATGAAATCTATTCAGAAGAAGAGATCCATGATAATTCCACCATACCTTCACTCCTCACCGTCACTAAATTATTCTCCGATCCAGAAACAACCGTCGTTGTGCAACCATCAGATCTTCCCACCATGGCTTGACCATTAACATTGCCTGATTCAGAATTCCTGTTTGATCCATGAATAATATTTAGGGTTGGTTGTGACGTAGAGCCAATAATGTTGTGAAGACCTTCAAAGTTTGTTCCAACGTTCACGTGTCCAAAACCATTAATCGTTCTCAAACTCGAAGTCGAAGCTTTAGTCTTTTCACATAGAAGCGAAGGGTCCATCAAAGGGTTGTTAGAAGATTGGTTGTTGAAAAAAGGGTTTGTGATGTTTTGCGTGTTCATGTTGAGAAGAAGACTCTCATGATGATGATGGTGATAATCTGCCGATGGAGGAAGAAAGTGACTCGGCATGGATTGAGGAATGAGTTTATGGGGAAAAGGTTTCAAGGGAAGTGAAGAAGGTCGTGTTGATGATAAAGAAGAAGAACCAAAGAGATCAAATCTTGATGAAGAGTTCGTGAGTGATCTTGGAAAAGGAGAAGATGATGATAATCCGGTGAAAGGAGTAGAAGGATTACCAGTGAATTCTTGAACCATGGCTCTAAAGTTCGATGTGTCGGTTGTTAAAACAGTCGTAGGCGCTCGTCTCGAGACCCGAGATCTCTTCTTTGGATTCCGTGTTGTTGTAGCCATGTTGTTGTGAAGACCGTTTTTCTTGTCGGTTGGGACAAAACAAATGGGACTACTTGTGTTTGAGGCCCTTTGGTTTTGTTGAAGTGGGTTTGTGAAGAAGGCTGGTTCTGATGAGATCGGTGGTGGTTGTGGTGGTCTAGGACTAGAGCCATCGGTTGGCTTTGGTGTTGGCCAGACAGTATTATCCGTTGACCAACCGGTGTTGAAGTAGTTAGCTATGAGAGAGTCAAGTTGTGTTGGACCGGTGAGGTTGGAAGAGACGGTGTTTGTGTTGTTGTTGTTGAAGAAAGCAGAGATTGATTGATCGGCGCGTGAGTCAAACTCTTCTTGATCTCCTCCTCCACCACCACCACCGCTTGATGATTGCATGCTACTACTATTACCGGAATCCATGGCAGAGAAAGATAGTTGATGGCTTAGAGAGAGAGAGAGAGAGAGAGAGAGAGGGTTATGATGAGTTTTTGGTTGCACAGAGGAGGAGAGTGTGAAAAGAATTGGTTTGTGTGGGAGAGAAAAGCCAATAAAAAGTGGACATATTTTTTTCAATATTAGTATTAATTTTCTTTTTCTATTCTAACTCTAACTTTTGTCCACTATTTACCTTTCGTTCGTCTTTTTTTCTTTACTTGAAACTTGAAACTTTGAAATGTGAAACTAGGGCTAATTATATTTTGGTGTATAAAAAAACTTGAGTGAATAGAGAGGTAGGGTAATAGAATAATGATTTTTAATCGTTCACAAAGGCGTAAGAGTGGTTCGTCGTAGACCTTTTAGCGCATTGAAGTTATAATCAAAATTAGTATTTTAAAACAACCTTTTACTTTAAATCACAATTAGGATTATACAAAATTTAATTGTCCAAATCTAGAAATTTTGTGGTTTATGATTTAAAAAATTCTAAATATTATTTTTATAGTTTTATACACAGCTTTCCCACCTATTGTTTTATAGCATTGTAACGTTTTCTTTTATGTAACAGTGTTTATATACAACTTGTTTTGTCAATTCATCTCTGTCTTTTTTTTTTAAAATATTATATTTAGAAAGTGATTGGCATAGAGAATACACCAGCAAATTTCTAAACTATGGTTCCGATTGGTAGCATGAGTTACCAAAGTTGAGTTGCAGTAAGTATTGTAATTCGATGTATACTTGCAGTAAAATAATGTAGTAGAAACTGCAGATTTATGTGGTGAGTTTGCTGTGAAAATCTGAGTTAACGTTTTACTGATACAACTGACTGGTAACTTTTTGATGTATAAGTTGCAGTATGTGTTGTTAAAAACAATTAAATTTAAAATAAGTAATATTAATATTTTTATTATAAATTGAAGAATAAAATAGATTATAATTAAATAATAAAATAGATCAAATGAAATAAAAATAACTTATATATTGTATATTTAAGAAATAAATAATTTTCTCATAAAATAAAAAGAAAAAACTAATTGGATACATTCCATATCATATTTGCAACCTCATCTCTAATGTTATTCATATATTGTCCATCAGTTGTTGCCTCTTCTTCCTCAAGTCGATTAAGTTCTTCTTCTTCAAATCGTCGCCTACAATGATCTCGACTGATAGATGATTCTTCTTCAAAATCAGCATCTGAAATTTTGTGAAGTCTAATAAAATTGTGAAGAACCATAGTAGCATGCACAATTCTATTTTGGGTCTTGACATCATAGCGAGGCAAATTGTCTAAAATCCTCCATTTTTTCTTCCAAACTCCAAAAGTTCTTTCAATTACAAAACGCATTGATGCATGCCACCTATTGAACAATTCTTTCTTGTTCCTTGGAGGACCGGCATCAAATTCTGAAAGATGATATCTAATTTTTTCTCTGTTGTTTCCTCTATACGGAGCCAAAAATCCTCGCCTATTTGCATATCCATAGTCAACAAGATAATATTTACCTGGAGGAGGTTCAGGAAATATAGGATCTCCATCTATTGCGTACTGTAACACCAATGAATCATGTGTAGACCCCGATGCGCCTAGCCATGCATACTTGAAGATCATGTTTAGGCTTGAAGATCATGTCTATCCCAATATTCAACTGCATCATGACCTCCAACCATCACTTTGACATGTGTCCCGTCAAGTGCTCCAATAAATCCAGGAAAAAAGGACCAATATTTTGAATCACTTAACTTACGAGGATATTGTTGGAGTGACGCCTTTGTTGAAGTTTTTAAGTATTCACTTGCCAAACTCTCCACTGCATCTAATACCGCATGAAACTTTCTATAAATAGTCTCCTGAGAACGACCAAATGACAATCCAACATAGCGTTGTGTATCATTTTGGGAGCATGTAACGAGGAATATGGCCACCATCTCATCAATGCTGATATGATCAGTACTTTGTAAGTTGTAATGTTGCTCCAATGTTGTGCACAAATTCTGGAAGGCTTTTGGATGCATCCTTAGCATATTCATACAATGAACTGGATTATTATGAATCTGATTTTGGAAATTTCGCCAACCCAAACCTCGTTCTGTCGACATTGACCGTTTGGAAAAGTAACGTTGGTAGTACTCCATTATGGGTCGCACTATCATATCCATATATTCTTCGTCTTCTAGATCATACAATTCTAGCAACTCTTCTTCCGTAAGATTGTCTAAACCTCGAGAATACAACTCGTTCAATCGTATCACCTGAAAATAAAAATAAAAATTATTATAACATATTTTAAAATCATTAAAATTTAACCATAACGAAAATAATAATTTATTAGCTCATAACCAAAAAAACAATAATCAAACACATAACTTTTAAATGACTTAAAAATGCAAAATTATTAAAATATTTTTAAAGTTCTAGATTAATCTTCGGCTGACTTGATTCTCCACCATCACCCGTTTTTCCGGCTTCACCTCTATATCCTATTTCTCTGAATAATGACATTAGCTCTGTATGAGATGGAGTATTGAATTCTTGGTGGTTGTTGTTGTCCATGTTTGTTTTCCCGATGTTTTGCTCTACGCTGACACTTGTAGGATCACCATTGAGACTTTGGAATTTATTGAACCGATTTCCGATAAAATTTCCTTTGCGATCACATCCCGTGTAGCCCTCCAAAAATGTGATCCTGTCATGATCACTTTCATTGTGGACAATCATTTCTCGGGCAAACGGATCTTCTTTCAAGACTTTGACACAAGCCCACCAAAAATCATTCCACCTTGTCAGACCTTCAATTGATTGAAGGATTCCATATGCCTCCTTGTACGGCTGAGCTTCATTCTTTTCTCTACGCTCTTTTGCTTCCGCTACTTGAACACGACGAAATTCCATCATTTCTTTGAAGTTCCCACTAATCTCTGTCTCAAATGAATTTCTTCTTCGTGGTATGGGTTTCTCCCGACTTTGTAATACATCTTTCCCTCGACTTTTTTCATATGGAGTCACTCGTGATTGTTTTCTGGTTGGACGCTTTGATGGACCAATGGGTGACAATGGAGGAGATTCTAGTGAGATGGTTTGTGATTGTAGACGCAAATCATTTGAAGGAACAAGGTTTGAGTCGTCTCCATCATTATCTTGGGTTGCTGGAACAAATGTACCCATTAAATCCCTCTCAACCTCATCACCATTCTTTGCATCTTGCATATGAGCTGAATACATAGCTTCTGGTCTACTCCCTTGGCGACCAAATATACGTCTCATTAGCTCCATATGCGGAATCCCATCTTCACGAATTTGTCCAGCAAATTGTATTTCCTACACAATAAATAATTACAAATGTTATGAATAATATTTCCAATCATATTAATTAAATCACGTATAGTATAGTATAATATGATTTCTTTACCTAAATTCACTTAGTTAAACAAGATAAAAATCATGGCTCATCATTTGTAGAAAAGATTTATGATGATTTTAAAAATCGAGAAATATTTAATAAACATAAATTTTTTTATATTTAAAATATGTAAACCTAGAACATATATAAATTATTATTATTATTATTAATAAAAATTATAAAATCACTACCTTTTCACGATCGTTCCACCACCCCGGATCCATCACAATTAAACCAGTGTTGTGGTCTGCTGCCACTCCGGAAAAGTTCACCAAGCGCTTATATGATCCCCATCGATTTCTCAAATTGTCGTACTTACTTTTGAAAGAATCCCATTGAAGATTTATACCAGTTTTCTCCAAAAAACTTTTGCATATACGTTCTCTTCCAATTTCTTTAGGTAATTTTTGTTTGTATCTAATTTTAGCCAATTCAGCATCGAAAAGCTCCAAAAATAACCCAATATGGTCTTCTTCCCAAACAATTTGTTTCTAAAGTTAACGTTGGCAAAATTAAGTACTATATTTCTAATTATCAAAATTTAACATGTGAGACATGAAATTACCTTACGACGTGTACGTCCACCATTTCCACCCATAGCATCAGCACCACTATCATCGACACCATCATCATTAGACGCCTTCATAGAAAAAAAGAGTAAAATCAGTTTATAGTAAAATGTGAAAATATACACTAATAGCTTAAAATAGTATAAAGTTACAAGAATGTATGTAGGAAAAAAAAAAGATCAAAACCAAACCATTAAGGATGCGTGTCTATGTGACAATGAGCTTTAGTCACACCTACACACTTGTGTATATATATATATATAATTCTTTGTAAGTTCAAATTTTGAATTGTGTTTTTGTAAAAAAAAAAATCAAATCAAATACAAACAACAATTAAGATTTATAGGAACAACTTTTTTTGAATTATTCAAATAGAATTTATAATTTATAAACTTTGACTATTAATTAAACTGTGCCGTTGGAATTTTGAAAAAAATTGTGTCATAAAAAAATATATTAAAAGAAAATAAAAAACAAAAATTCACGTTGATTGAATTAGAAAAAAAAAAAATAGTAACTCATCTCTAATACATGAGAATTTCCATGATGTAGAGTTATTTTTTGAGTTACCAATTTTACAAAGGAGATAACTCAAATTTGTACATCAACAATAACACATCATAATTCAAACTCCAATTCAAAAAAAACATTTTAATTCATGATTGGTAACATTTTTGACTTAACCATGAGTTACACCCATAGCTCAATCTTAACTCATGGTAACTCATGCTACCAATCAAAGTCATAGTTACTTGATAGTAATACAGATTTAAAAGTAGGAGAAAATGATAAGTATAATCCGTTTCGTTTTATAAAAAGTATCATTATCATTGCTTTTTGTTCAATGAGTGTTTGGAAGTGTTGTTTCCATATGTGAATGGAATAAGAGAAATGGTAGACGGGATTATTTTACCAATATAGAATTTACAAATTTTTCATTTAACCTTTTAATAATCAAATGATAAAAAGCTATTAAGATTTTAGGTAGCTTAAAAAAAATTGTTTTTGTGTAAAGGGTTGTTAGTCTATCGCTGCATCTTACTCCTCATACTTATATGTATAATATTTTTTTATTACTTATGTCATATTATATGAAAACAGCTTTCTGTAGATTTAACTATGCAATATTAGATTTTAAAAAATTGTCATTATACCTGTATTTCCTAAAGTAAAAATTTAACGAGAGGGGAGAGGCCAATGGCCAGACATATATCTAACGTGTTACTATATGTATGTAGATGCGTAATTACATGTGAAATAGCAACATTTGGTAATGCTTAATAGAGACATGTACCAGAAGTTGTCAAACAGAGCACGGCCTTTGACTGGGTCAATGATCGGTGAGACCAGATAAAATATAGGAAATGGAATAATGTGTGTATTTATGGCTAAAATTCAAACATAAGTTCCGGGTGTATTCTCATTCTCCAAAGTAATCATGATGTTTATTTTTTTTGTTAATGAAATATTTTTCGTACATTTATATTGGCGAACTAAACATTTTTGGAAAAATGGTTTTATCTTGACCATCCTTATAAAACATGCCAAAACAATATTTTGAACATCCTTTAGTTTAATTTAAGGTTTTGGTATTTTATAACTCTTAAAAATTAGTTTAAAGTTAAAATCAGTTGTTTTTGTTTTTTGACAGAACGAATTTTTTTTAAAACTATTTTTATCAATCAACTAAATTATGATAACTATTATGTCATTTAAATCATGGTTTAATTTTAGCTTTGAATGGTAGGTACTCTGTATAATTATTGAATGTGACATTTTTAAAAAAGATTGAAGAATAATTTAGACGGATGGATTCAGTTCACCCACACACCTATAAAACTATAGAGGTGCAAATCTATCCAGCAAATTTGTCCTCTTTTTAAAAAAAGTTAAAAGAAATTTCAAAGAAACCTTTTGTGTGTACTTATAGTTTCTGAAAATATTTACCAGTTTTTTATAACTAACCTTGATTTCAGATAATTTGTAGGACATATTAATGTTATTGTCCATGTTCAATACTGTATTTTCCCCCCTAGGGATGCCGAGAAACGTTTTGATCAAAATCTAAATTATATAAACGGAGATTTGTAAACTAACAAAAAGTATATGGTTTTCAGATCTATTTATTATCTTTATCAGATGTTAAATTACGTATATGTTTAGTGGATATATTAGAGGTGACCGTGTACTTGTCTGTGGTCGTTATCGTGCTATTTTATAGCTTGTGTCTACTTGCCTAGATTTGCTTGCCTCTTTAAAGACCAAATCTTCAAGTGAAATCCCAAATCCCAAGTTGTTTGATAAAAACTTTATTTATAAATGTATTTAGGTTTGTAAGTATCAGTTTATATAACAAAACTATATTATCAAAGTTTTCTTACTAATTTTCCATATCGACCAAATAATGTTTTTGATAAAAAATTTAAAATATATTAGGTTACATCTGTATCGGACCATAAACTTTACATATGTGGTGTGCTATAGAGCTATCAGATCACTCACCTAATTATGTATCGTTGATTAGGTTGCTTAAACTAATTAATCATTTAAAGCATACATTTTCCACATGATACAAAGTTTCTATTAAAACAAAAATCATAATAGTAAACATCAAAAATGTTTGGACGTCACAACTTACAACCAACGAAAATGAAAACATATATACGAAAGCATTATACACATCAACGTGGAGCAATTGTAGAAAAAAAACACGGTGGATGTAAGACAGTTTTCATAAAAGATGTCGTGACATATGACTGATGAGAAAATATAATATTAGATTGATTAGACCCTCTCTTTATACAAATCACCACTATATAATACACTTAACATAACCCTTGGCACTGTTACCTTTTTATGGCGCCCTTTAAATTATTAATTAACACAAACATTAGTTGATATTGACCGGTGCCTCACATGTCCTATTTTTTATTTCTTTCTAGCTTTTAACCAACATTGATTATTTTTTCAAAACAAAATTTCCTTCTTTCTAGCACAATTAAATATAACAAAGGCTAATTTGCCAACTAACAAAAAAAAAATTAATAATTAGTAAACTAACTAAAACTAATTTATGTGGCTCAAATTTGGCCATTAGATTTAGGTTAAATAGTTAGAATTTGAATTATAGTTTTTTTTTTGTTAGTAGGCCTAATTTCCCATATAACAATTACAATGACTATGGTATGTAGCTTAATGGCTTGCGATAGAATTGTTTTTTTAAAAATTTATTCTCGTTTTATTTTTCTTGCGTTAGAATTGTTAGTAGTAGATATTAGTATAATTGTAAAAATGATTGCAATATTAGTGTAAGACATAAATTTCAGAAAATTGTGTACGTAGATTAGTGTATGTTTTATATTGCTCTTTGCAAGAGAATGTATAAGCTGTTAGCCATAGTAAGTAACACTATTATTTTTTTCAAACAAAATATTCCCTCCACTTATAAGAATATTTTTGTTTTGTCCGTTGGGTTTTGTTGGTTTCCTCACTGGTTTTATTCTTCGACATCCAATCAATCGATGAGAATCAACACTTGATATCATAATATCTAAATTTATAGAATAAAAAGTACATTAAGATCATACAATATCTATTTTTTACCTTTTGCGTGATATGAATCATTTTTTATCCGAGTTCCCACTACAGGAAGCTAGTAGCTAAATGAGAAATGTGTGTTTAAGCTAGAAAGAAATAAAAACAAAAAACTATTTTAGAGTTTCGAGAAAACACGATTAATATGTAATTATAAATATCGTTCATGATTTCATCGATGTTAGTTGTTAGCTTATAAACAAATAACGCGAGACCAATTCAACTAGTTATTTTTAAAAGCATGACTTCAGATTTTGTTCGCCCCATCTAAACGTTGTTGTGTTAAAGTTGAATAAATATTTTTCTTCAGAAAATAATACTATGATACTCTCTCCGTTTTAATATGTATGATTTTTTTAGAACTTTTGCACATATTAGGAAAACATATTAATTTTGATGTATTAATTCATTGTTTTTTGCACTAAACAATTTTCCATAAATTTAAGCCAATAGTAGCTCAATAAAATCAATTAATTTATCTTGAAGTTTACAATTCATCTTCATTAGTTCTTAAAAACTGCATTGAAAATTGAAAACATTATATATTTTGAAACAAAATTTTTTTCTAAAAAATAATAAATATTGAAACGGAGGAAACGAGGGAGTACTAGAAAAAACAAGTTGAATATTTCGATAATTGGGGTTTACCGAATCCCAACGAGTCATCTATCACCTTTTATGATTGTTGCAAAGCGATAAGACACCACTAATAAAAACAGAATAAGATTTATCTTTTTACTCAATTTTATTTCCTTTTTGACTTGTGTTTTGATCTGTAATTGTTTTCTACATCTTTCTAAACAAAGTAGCTTTTCAGTTTTAAGGACCCTATATACAACTTCAACGTATAACGATCCAAATCGCATTTGGAAATGATTTGAAAACGCAATTCAATCTTAATTTAATTAGTTATGTTTCAATACATAGATGAACATATACAATCCAAACAGCATTTAAAAAATGTTTCAAAATGGATTCCGAAAATAGAAAAGTAATGTTCTTATTGATATCTTGCTATAGAAACAATGGAGTAACTACAAATGTCATATAACACCAATATATATTAATACATCCATTCGAAGATTTCATAGGTACGATTCGAAACATGAGCAGCATTCAACAAAAAATATTTCGACGACGAAGAGTATTGTGTTATTGGTCAAAGGTGGTCCTGCTCCAGACAAAGAGACATGCCTAATGCCACGTGACATTCACTTATTCCTTCAGAAATTAAGACGGTTGACCTTTTTGTTTTTGTAACAAGCTCAAGATCCAATGCAATTGACATTTCACCTATCTTTTAAACAAACAACGACTGTTTTGTCAAGTTCATAAAAAAACGAGTTTTTAGAATTAAAGGGACCACATCTCGACTCGACCCGACCCGCTACGAAACCCGATCCATAAAGGCCGAAAGTAAGAGAACAATTGGGCTTTACATGGGCCTTTAAATACATGGCTTGTCTTCCAACACGTCCTCGCACACGTGCCATTGACACTGTCCACGTGTCTACCATGTCCACGTGTCCTGGCCATGCAAAATCTCTGGCTCACCTCTTCGCATACGAATTTGGCCAAAATGAATTACAAACGCTTGAAACAAGCTTTTGATCGACTGAACAGAGATGTTGCGGTTACTGCGGCAGAGAATATGCAATCAGGCGGTAGAGAAGGTACGTTTAAGCAGCAGCCTAAGCGGCGGCGGCGACGGAGATTTTCCGATCTTAAAAGGTCATAAAGCGGCTCAAGACTTTTCCAAAGATAGTCTAAGATCTCATGACACTACAAAATACCAAGAAAGTATGCATACAAGCAAGATTTTTTTTATATATATAAAAGATACTATTGTTTTATATATCGAATTACGGAGACGGTTGATTTTCCAATAGGGCAACACAAAGTGGTGAAAAAGGAGTTTAAGATTTACAGATGGAATCCTGACAAGCCAAACACTAAACCATTTCTTCAATCCTTCTTCGTCGATCTTTCCACTTGTGGCCCTATGGTAATTAACCACAATTATTCATTAATTAATTCCATAGATTAGTCTAAATCTATAAGAGTTTTGGTTTTTTAACTAGCATGGTGTATTGTGCAATAGGTATTGGACGTGTTACAAAAGATAAAAGGAGAGGAAGATCCGAGTTTGAGTTACAGAAGATCATGTAGAGAAGGGATATGTGGATCTTGCTCGATGAACATCGACGGTACTAACACCGTTGCATGTCGTAAACCTATAAATTCCGACACATCGAAGGCCACTATAATCACTCCCTTACCTCACATGTACGTCATCAAGGATCTTGTCATCGACCTCACTAACTTTTACAACCAATACAAGTAAGTAAAAGCTATTGATGACTTTCTCGCTTCGAACAAGGATACTCTATATTTTGACTCAAAATTGTAGAAAAGTGAAACAAAATACATATGCAAAATGATGGCAGTTTCATTTAAGCTTAGAAACCTAATGTATGTGTGGATTGGTTACAAAAATTACATAATGTCCTTGATTTTTTATTTTTTTAATACGCATTGGCGTGTTATAGTTGGAACATAAATCGTGATTTGAATAATTGTGGGATTAGTTAAAGAGGAAAGTTGGAAATTTGTAGACAAAGCGCCACCAATCATAGCCAAATACACTTATTATTCCTGTACATAGACTTCAAGCTTGCATGTGGGATATTGTGTTGTGTTGTGTTTATAGATCAGTGGAGCCATGGTTAAAGACAAAGAAGCCGCCGAAAGACGGACGCGAATACCTACAATCACCTAAGGACCGGAAGAAACTAGACGGATTATACGAATGCATACTATGCGCGTGTTGTACCACATCATGTCCTTCATATTGGTGGAACCCCGAGGAGTTTCCAGGACCCGCGGCTTTAATACAAGCATACCGTTGGATCAGCGATAGCCGAGATGAGTTTAGAGAAGAGAGATTACTAGCATTAACAGAGAATGATACAAAAGTATATAGATGCAGAGCAATCAAGAACTGTACGGCCACTTGTCCTAAAGGACTTAACCCAGCTAGTGCCATTTTAAAAATGAAGGCTACTAAGCATTGGTTTTCTGATCCGATCGACCCATCCAAGCCATGACTCGGTTAGGTCCGGTATGGTTATACGTATGTAAAAGCTTTTGCCTCTGGTTTTAGGCATTTGAACTAATGTTTGAATCAAATACGTGTTTTGGTTATTAGGCTTAAAATTAATGTTTGAATACGTGTTTCTCTACTCGTTTTTATTGGTATAACGTTTTAGAAAAGATCATCAAAACACGTTTTGTTACATAAAAGAGAAAATACGTGCGCTCCATAAAATGATCTAAAGATAGAATCAATCGGAGAATAACACGGATTATTTTAAGGACAATTCGGCCACTTTCTAATTATTCATCTCTCTTACACGACCGAGTCATCAAGCAACAACCATAAATTTTTGTTAAAAAAATCAAATAACAAAAAACAAAAACAGAATAGAGGTGATGAATTAACATTAATGAATTGTCATCAATTTTCAAACTCACCACCAACTCATTTTGACATCGAATTAAAACATTTTCCAGTCGTTTCTTTTTCTTTTCTTTTTTCTTTCTCACCTAATTCCTAGTCCCTTCCATTTCATTTCCGTAGTTTAAACCCCAAAAAAATTAATAATGACACTTTATATAAAATTTATGACACAAATACAAAACACGAAACGTAAGAATCTTCGTTCCTATTTACCTTCTGACCGAGAAAAGCCTAATCAAATATTTCTCCTCTATTCTTCATCTTCTTAAACATGAGATCTCTCTCTTCACATTCCCATTGAATCTTTGGTTTTTCCCCTAAAATCTTCTTACATTTCTCAATCTTGATTTGTTATTTCTAAGGAGAGGGTTCTCAAGATTCTCTGGCCGGTTCTTGAGATGGAGGAGAACAAGGCGGCTGCTGCGGCGGAGAGAAGATCAGGTTGTGGTCTAATAAGCGTTATGTCCGGTAGACGTAACTTGTGGTCCAAGAAACATTCATCGACCGATAACAGTAGCCACAAAAGCACATCTACGGCTGCAACCCCAACAAGCAACATTCAATTCACTAAATCTCCCGGTACCGAGCTAAAAAAGCCTCGCGATGATCAGAAAGTTTCCGCGGAACCAATCCAAAACAACAAGATCCAGAACCAAAGATCGGTAGTACCATCATCAAAACCCTCGTCGAATCAATACCCTAATTTAGGAAGCTACGAGAAACAACAACAACAAAGAAGTAGTCATAACAGCAATAGTAGTAGTGTTGATCCATACCGAGGAGGACCGAGGAAAGTGCCAAGAGAAGCCATTGGTTTATCCGGTGAGCTTGAAAGTATGATCACGGATCATCAGAAATCAAAAGGACCCAATGGATTGGTTCGTGCTTCTTCAAGCAATGTCATGTTATATGGAAATCTTGGTAATTTGAATCAGCAAGGACCATTAATGTCATCAAATTACGGTAATAGTAATGGATACGGCGCACAAAGGACCAATGTGGCTGCTGCAACGACGACAACAAAGAGTCAAGATCAATCAGGGTCTTTGTGTAGAGCAATCTCAACAAGAATGGATCCAGAAACTTTGAAGATTATGGGAAATGAAGATTACAAGAGCGGGAATTTCGCAGAGGCATTGGCATTGTATGATGCGGCGATTGCGATTGATCCGAACAAAGCTGCTTATCGTAGCAACAAGAGCGCGGCTTTGACCGCGCTCGGGAGAATTCTTGATGCGGTTTTCGAATGTAGAGAAGCAATCAGAATTGAACCTCATTACCATAGAGCACATCATCGGTTGGGTAACTTGTACCTCAGGTAATCTAAAACCCTAAAAATAAGGTTTTTTTTAATAAACTCTTTAGAAAATTTCACAAGTTTTGGTGTTCTATAGGTTAGGAGAAGTCGAGAAATCGATATATCATTTCAAGCATTCGGGTCCAGAAGCTGATCAAGAAGACATTACAAAGGCGAAAAGCGTACAAACACATATCAGTAAATGTACCGAGGCTAAGAGATTAAGAGATTGGAATGGTTTGATTACAGAGACAAGAAACACAATATCTTCAGGAGCTGACGCAGCTCCACAAGTATATGCATTGCAAGCTGAAGCATTGTTGAAGACTCATAGACATGAAGAAGCTGATGATGCTTTGTCTAAATGTCCGGTTTTCGATGTCGATATTAGCACAAGATACTACGGACCAGTCGGTTATGCTGGTTTCTTGGTCGTTCGTGCTCAGGTTCACTTGGCTTGTGGCAGGTAGGTTTTGTTCTTCTTTACAATTCTTGGTTTACTATTGGTTAATTATATTACTCGGAACATAGTATGTACCGGTCTAAATTTTGAAATTTGGGTTAATTTGTTGTCTAACCATCCAAAAAATTATAATTAAAAACCTACCCTAAATCTAGTGTTAGGGTATTGACACATATGGGGTTTTGGCTATAATTTTAGTTATAATTTTTTTCTGGTTATAGACCCAATTTTCTCTTGAAATTTCCGGTTATATCCAAATTTTTGGTTCTGATTGTCTTAACACTGGTCAAATTTAGAATACAGGTTTTATATCACAAAAAGTGTTTTAAGCTGGTATGGATTATATATCGGTCTTAAATTTGAAATACAAGCTTTTTTTTGTTGCCAATTTTTCAAATCTTGGTTTAAAATCAAAACTTTCGATTTTCTTGTTTTAAAATCAAAACTTTCGATTTTCTTGTTTTAATCAGTTATTAATGAACAGTCAAATTTGAAGAAAAAAGGTTCATTTCACAGTTCTTGTGGTAACCCGGCGTGTAATTTTAAAGCCGGTTTATTTTGGGATTGACTGTTTCAATCCGGTATAGATCTTCAATTTGAAGTTTCCGGTTTAACATTTCGTTTTTTTCTATCAGATTCGACGAGGCGGTGGAGGCGATCCAACGCGCCGGGAAGCTAGACGGAAATAACCGGGAAGTGATCATGGTATCACGGCGAGCTCAGGCGATAACCGAAGCTCGGTTTAGAGGAAACGAGCTGTTTAAAGCCGGACGGTTCCAGGAGGCTTGCGTCGCTTACGGCGAAGGATTAGACAATGATCCGAGAAACTCCGTTTTGCTCTGCAATCGCGCGGCTTGCATGTCAAAATTAGGTCAATTCAACAAATCCGTAGAAGATTGCACGGCGGCGATATCTGTCCGGCCGGGATACCGCAAAGCTCGACTTAGAAGAGCCGATTGTAACGCTAAGGTAAGGAAAAAAAACTAACGGGGTCGATTTGAAAAGAATAATAAATTTTGGGATTTTTTGTAAATTTTGGGATTTTTTGAAATTTTTGTGTGATTGCGGGTGCAGATCGGAAATTGGGAACTGGCGGTGGCAGATTACGAAATATTGAAAAAGGAGACACCGGACGATGAGGAAGTGACCAGAGGCTTGTCGGAGGCTCAACAACAACTTATGAAACGCCGTGGTCAAGACTCTTGAAAACTTTTTCCGGTGGTTAAAATATAACCACCGTGAGGGATAAAATGGATTGAGCAAAATATCGTCGGAAAATTCATTGTTTGATTTTCTTTTTGAACCGGCGAGTGACACCTAAATGACAAAATTGTTTGATTTTTAAAATTTTTGTTTGGGTTTGGATGATTAAATTGTTTGTATAGAGAAATGAGATTGTGGTGATGCTGTATTTAGTTTTAAAACAGAACAAAAAATTGTCCATGACTAAAACGAAGATCAGAATTTCCCAATGTTGGGCTTTCACTTTTTTAAGGCCAACTTATACCGGGCCTTAAATTACCCATGTTAGGCTTTAAATATTAAGGGGGTGATTGGTGATTAGACTTTTAGGACTTTAAGGACTTTAAAATTAAATACAGCTTTTAAAGTTAATATTCTCACCAATTAGACTTTAACTCTCCTAAAATCTCTCAAAGTCCCTAAAATCTCTGACGGCCCAAATTTTAGTTTTTTTCTTCATTTACGTTGTTTTTTTAAAAGCCAAAAATAGAAGACTTTTAACTTTTTTAAAAGTCACAGCCTAACTAAAAAATTAAAAGTCTCAAAAAACTTTAAAAGTTCTGGTAAAAATAAAAGTTTACACAGTTAAAGTCTCAAGCAATCATCCCCTAAGCATAGACGTTTTTTAAAAAAAGTATTTGAGATATCATCAAGCTTTCTGTGATCTAGAAATTGTAGCTTTTGCTTTCATCTCTAGATCCTAAAACGCCGAAGCCGATTGTTTGACTAAAACCGCGTTAAGCTTTGTACCAGAATGATCCGATTTTAATTTAATAGATTAAAGTATTTTCGATAAAAAAAAGAGAATGTAACTGGAAAACGGAAATTATCACTAATATCGTAATTTTTTGCATTGAGACAATGCTGGCAAAACGATAAAATATTTGTTATTTTTTCTTTTCTAAAATTTTGTAATCACTCAAATGTCAAGCATTGTAATTCAATAAAAATTGCTTTCATTGTTTTTAGTTTATAATATATATAAACAAACACACATACACACAATATCTCAAACCATCACAGTTTCATTGACCACCAAAAATATATAAAAATGTAAGAGGTAAATCACACATTTCACATCGTGCATGGGAAGAACAACTCGACGATTATTGACAAAGTCCGAACAATGATTCCTAATCGCGGATAACTCATATGGCGAAACATCACGAGCCAACCACTGCTCCACCTTAAACTTCTCTTGAGAACAACTTTTATGACGATTCTCACTCATTGTCACTTCCACGTAATTACAATACCAACCATGATGATCACCCGAACCATCAGATGTCAAATTCATCGCACAAACCGGACCCGAGAGACAAGAACCTAAACCGGTGAAAATGTCGAGATTACCTCTCTCGAAATAATCGTGAAATGGACCCATTAAACCTCCCCATGAAACCAAATCGGATATAACCGCGTCTCGGCCGTAACTATCGTAGAGACGGAGGCTCATGACCGAGTCTGTACCGGCTTTCCATACCGTACCGGTTCTGATGTAAATCGTGAACACGCACTTGTTTTCGTCATCATTGTCCGACTATAGTTAAGAAGCACTTATCATCATCATAAAATGTAACAATTCATACGATAAACGTAACAGTTCATTTGCTATTATACGATAACGTGTGAAGTAGACTTACGGCGAGAGCGATTGCGACGGTGGTGAGGAGGAGGAGGATGGTGGAGCTGCCGCGTAACATCGTCGTTTTATATATCTCTTTTTGGTTCGTAGAGCCAACTTGTATGAGAAAGATGATAAGTTTATAATTTGTTGTTCTCGTTACTTGTTCGCTTAAGCGAGGATAAATAATGTATGATTATAAAATGTATTTTTTTTGTGGCTTGAGATATTACAATTATTGATAGTTTATGTGGATATTCCGGTGGTGTAACTATGATCCGTTAGGACTAAAAATTATTTTACCATTTCAAAGATCTTTTTAAAAATTTGCCAACTTTCAACATATTTTTTTCTTCTTTGGTCAACAGCATCGTTTAAGAAAAAAAATTATAATTTTTCAATTGGGGTTGTATAATCCAGTTCAGAATTTGGGTTTTTTTTTACGGGGCTTACGAGCTAACCTATTACCGTATTGTCTTTTTAAGTCCATTTTAAAGTATGTACAAAAAAAAAAACGTAATAAACGTAGCATTTGCTTCTTCTTTTGGTCAAAGTATTATGCTCTTATGATTTGATTTTGCAATATGCTCTTAAGATATTAACTGTTTGTCAACATAAAACATTAGTTTATTTCCAAACGAGTTTCTTATTTCGAAACTCGAAGCATAAGAGTTTATATATGGTATCATTATCATAGATATTCTCATATTCACATATTCCAATTGTAACCAAGTTGGTTGTGTGCACCCACCAAATTATACGGTCCAGATTTAATTATACCAAAATGGCCCAAAGCAACATCACATTTGATTAAATAGATTCGAATGTTTTCTTTAATCTTTTATATTTCTGTCTTTTACGATAAAAAAAACTTCATGGAGCTGATTTGTGAACCGTTGAGGATTCCATCAAATCAGAATCTGATATCGTTTTAAAGACACCACTTGTAATTCATGCTTCATATGCCCTGACCTCAAACTAATAATAGTTGAATACTTGTAATGTTCTACCCTTAACCAAAACAAAATATAATATTTTCTATTTTATAAACTTGAACAAGCAAACAAAACTAATGGAAATATAAGTGTTTTACTCTGCTTCTCTTTTTGGTTGTCAACATAAGTCTTTTGTCTCATTCTAACACTTGCATACATATAAGTTAAGGCAAAAAATATTAGATTTCTACTTTTTTTTTTGCGAGATAACAGACTACACATTTACATTGTATCAAAGCATCAAAATGGCATTGTATAGTTATAAACTTATAAGTAACCAGTCAAACGTAGTCATTTTAATCAGAGTTAATTACTAGTCACTAACAGTTATCAGGCATATAGAATTATCTTTTCCTGATTTCCTTGGAAGATACTTATTTGTTGTAAATTTTAATTATAACTTTTTGAAACACTTTTGCAACCCATGCGGATTTGGGCGTATTAGTGCTAGATTTGTCTCTGATTTCAATATTTCCATAGAAGATATCTCAGATTCTAAAGGCAGCTGGTTCTATTTGTTTCCAATATCCAAATCAATAAAGCATGCACCGATTTATTCTTTTTATTAGTATTCATTAATAACACTAGCTAGATAATTATATCCAACCCTAATACTTTTTCTTCTACTTTGTTTTTCAATGTAACACTAGCATGATTTATCATTCTTTAAAGATATGGGGAGCTTAGAGTAGCGAGGCCTCACACGATAAGTTGGTAACAAAAAGCATATACTTTGATTTTCCTTTCTGAGATATAGGGATAAAATGAAGAAGACTAACTATAATAAGCAATAACAACAAAATTATCAACGCAGTTTCATGAGAAAGTTACATAATAAGGCACTATCTTAATAATTCGATTGTTAATGCGGGTATGTATCATTCTGATCATTGCGTTAAATTGCTTTTTTTTTATCTTACAGTAAAGCATTGCGTTTGATTGCTACAATCACTAATTATAATAAGTAATCGATAATCTTTTTTTTTTCTCCTATCCAAAAGGATACGGATTAGTTACCATCAACTCAAATAAAGAACCAAAGATTAAATACCTATTGTATATATTTTCCATTTTCCGAGGTTTTCAATCTACTTGCTTTCGTACTTAAATCTTAGTAGACATTAATCATACGGGTCCATGGATCATTATCACAGTTCTTTGCTTTCTTTAGCTAGGTAACATTTGTTCTTTTTTTGTTTGTGCAACAACATTTGTTCGTATTATGTTATTGTTGTGGGTGATTTTCGTCTACCAATCTATCAACGTTACGTGGTCTAATCTCATCGAAATTGTTCACCATGATTTGAATAAGTGAACAGAACTTTCAGCTTCCCGGAAATATCAGTAGATATTATACACATTTACTCAAACCAAGTTTATAAAACCATTTTGCAGACCAAAAAATATTAACAGCCCTAAGATTTAACCAATCAAGCTTTGGCATTCCGAAAAAACACTCACAGCCCAAAACAAAAAGTCTTTAGCTATAATGTTGTAAATTTAAAATTTTCTAAATCCAAATATTTTGTGTTTTAGAGGCTGTGAGAATTTTTATTTGTTCTTCTGTATTTCTTCTACGCTGATTTTGTACAACTATCAATATAATTTATTGTTGTTTTATTTATCAGGTATAGATTAAAGTTTTTATATATAACAAATTACATATAAGACAAAAAAAATATTTTTGACATCCATAGAAATTAATATATTTACTTAAATTTCAACACTAATTTCTAATTTCATATTCAAAATTAATATATTAATAAAAATTGAATTCCAACATTAAATTCATTCCTAACAGCCATATTTTTATTTTATTTTAATTTTTAAAAAATTACAGCTAAATTTTACAACTACAGATAATCACATTTACAGCCAAAATTTTATAGCCCTAAAATCTACAAGTTACAATTAATACGTCTAAAGCCAAAATTTTACAGCTCTAGACGAACCAATAGTTAAGAAGGAAGACAAAAGAATCATACCTTTTTCCAATTTTACTTTTTTCTTTTTAGCAGTGTATGTGTGGGCCGACAGTAAGTGGCAACTCATTTTCCATCTTCTTTAATTCCCCCCCCCCCCCCCCGTTTTTAATTATAACTCATAAATTAAAAAGGGGAAAATACCGTTTCACGGGAATTAAAAGTTTTCATAATAATTAAATATTTTTAGGTTATGTCTTAAACTAGTTATTAACTAGTATTACTGATAAAATTTATATGATGACTGTATATTTAAAGTAGTTTGTCTTTTTTTGTCAATGTCCACTAAAAAATAATCATTACTGTTTTGATTTGAACTCTATTAAATTAATTTATCATGTTTTATGGGCCTGTGGGCCAAAGAAGGAAATGAGTCAGAAATACGTGGGAAAGCCGTGGGGGTGGGCCCATTTCCTCGACCGAAAGTACGTTGAAGGGAGCGATACCGTTAGGCTTTGGCAGTTGTTTCCGTTTACCTGTCAATTTGCTTTTTCTTTTTTTCTTTTTTTTCCTAACTTCATAATTATTTTCATAATTATACACACACATTGAAAGTAATAAAGTAAAAAGAGATAAAGCAAAAAATAAATCAAGAATACAATTCTTATAGAGAAATTCCCATGGTATTTTTTCCTCATCCTTATTCCACGTGATAGGGAACTGTTATGGTCCAAGAATATTTATTTATTTATTTTAACTTGAAATAATTTATAATTTTTCATCCATACGTTTGTTAGGATTCGATATTCTTTGATGTCATTTGTGTGGGTGTTTTCAAAAAAAAAAATTGAAGTGAAGTGAAGTTTATCAATTATTTAAGTTTTGTTATTAGTCACTCCCTTGAAAGAACAATGTTTTGAACAATTACTTTTTTTTTTACTTTTTTCTTTTTAGTTGATTAAAAAACTATTTAATCATTTGGTACAACGTAAAAACATAAAATAAAGTGTAAAAAATCAATTTTTCAAAAACAAGAAAAAAATTCAAAACATCAATCTTTTAAAAAGAGAGGGAGTAATTAATATGTGAAGTGAGCTTGATTGTATATTTTCACCATACAGATAAATTGTCTTCTTTCTTTATTTTTGTGTGTTCATGGTTATGAATTCTAAGTAAATACTAAATTCATATATAATCATAATCAAGAAATAATCATTGATATTACATGGTTTTTATTATTATATATACTGGTTTTTATTGGGTTTTATGCCTTAAGTGGTAGTTTTAGTGTGTTTGTAGTGTTTAGAGTCTTTTGCAGGTCAATTGAAGAAAATGACAAGAAATCGAGATATTGGATAGTTATGCAGCGTCAAATGTCAAGCAACCGTTGGAGTCCTTAAAGAAATTGGATTGATCTGATATTTGGACACGAGAAAGATAATTGAGTCAGCTTTCATCCAGAAGAAGTTTCAAGTCATTTGGATCAACGGTCAAAGAGTTATACCAATTCTCGTGAAAACATGTCAATCTGGCTAAACCGACGAAAATAAAAGAAAACTTCAGTATTTCCTAATTTAACTTGGTTTAGCTAGAGATTTTTGACCAGCACGAATTTAGACCTATAAATACACGTTTTTAGCCACTTTAGACAGAGAGCTTTATTTTTCTATTGATACTTTGTTTCTGTAATCTTCTAGTGAGGTTTTAAGGTTTTCAAAGGATGATGAAAAGTTGTTAGAATTTATTTACTATTGGGATTACATCATATCTAATTCTTCACATTGATTGCTTTAACTCTGATTTAAGCTTGATCACCGTAGATTAGAAATATTAGGTTGTTTAGTAGATGCGACAACATTATTGAATTATCGGAACTGAATCATAGGTGGGCAATGATTCGATTCGCAACGACAGTTGACTTTGGATCTTTGTGAACAATCGAACCTGAATTTAATGCTTGTTTAAATCAATCTGAATTCGCAACGACAGTTGACTTTCTAGGGTTTAGACATAGATAATATTTGCAACGATAGTTGATTTATTTTACATTAGTGTTTCGAGTTCTAGAATTGCACTTCATTAATATCCCGATAGTAAATTTATTCTTCAATTTGTAATCATTCCTGCGAATTCCCTAAGACCTAGCGCTTGTTTCTTATAGCCATCATTGTTTACTTGTTTTGCTATTTACTTAATATCGTTATTGCTTAGCTTAATTCGAATTCAAAGTCTGTTGTGTGATTATGATTCCCTGTGGATTCGATCCCTAAGTACTATTACGATCTTTTAATTTGAGAGAGTAGCTCAGGATAAATTTGAGCATATAATCATCATTAATTTCCTCAAAAAGAAGTGTAATGTTATTACGTGGGAAAAGAGATGGAAACGTGTTAGCTCCATAATGCTTGGACAGAAAAAGAAACGATAGGAGAGTGATGAGAAACACACCAAACCAACGACGTCGAATAAGCTTCTTTACATGTAATCACACTCTCATTTCTCACTTCATCACAATTCTTTCCAGCTCATATCTTCTACTTTCTCATAATGCCCCCCAAAAAATCACATCAACTTTACGTTTTTTGTTTATTTAAAAAAAAGAATTAGCGATTTACGGAAAAAAAAAGAATTAGCGATAACTTGGCAAAATATGCTAAAAACCTCGTGTCAATTTACACACGTTGAATGTTCCCAACTGATAGTGACCCTCTATGATTTCCACTAATTATAAGCTTCCCATTCATGTAATGATTATGATACCTATGTTTTTTTTTTTTTTTTTTGATAAATATGCTTTTACATTTATATTTTCTAGAAATTATTTTTCCGACTAACTGAATCGCAACAACATAATATCATAATCATTACGGGTTTTAATAGACAGTTGAATAGGATTACTCGTAAAGTTTGTTTCGAGCAATTTTGATGATAGAGAACACTATGGGCTAACTTAAATTGTTCCGTAAAATGTGATATCGACTCGAACAGTAAATTGTCTTGACTTTTGCTACGGAAGAACACCAATAATGATAGGGCTGGGCACGAAACAAATATCAGGAAAAATGTAGGTATCATGAAAAATGCAGGTATCCGTGATCTGATCCGTGTTAAACGGATATTTGATTTTCCGATCCGATCCGTAAAATTTTGGATATCCGGAAATTCGGATATCCGAATTTTTTTTTGCTATCCGCGGATATCCGATTCGATCCGTGAAAAATCAAATATCCGAAATTTTTTTAAGATATCCGCAATTATCCGATCCGATCCGTTATTATTTTTAATTTTTTTTTTTGGTAATTTAATCATCATAAAAATTAAATATTGAGTGAAAATAAATAGGTTAACAATAAAACATAATTATACATATTAGACTTACATATTACTTTATATAAATGACATATGTATTTGTATATATATACGGATTGGATCGGATAATGGTCTTTTTAAAAATACTATTTGCAATTTGCTTTGTGTTTGACGGATCGCCTATTTTAGTATTTGCTTTGCTTCGAAACTTTGCGGATATTCGAATTTTTCTGTTCGGATCAAAACGAATCGCGAATCGAATCGGTTTTAAAAGATTTTTTGCCTAGCCCTAAATAATGAAAGACATCAATTCAAATCGTGGATTTTTTTATTTTTTATTTGATTGTAACACCGAAAATAGTTCACCAAAGGAAACCTATTAAGAAAGTGCTTGACCTAGCTATTGATGGGATCAGCCTGAGAGAGACCGAACATGTGGACTCGGTGCTTGCACTTACGACGAATGCATGTCTTAATATTCTTCTTCTTTTTTCTTGAATGTGTGAACTGTGAAGTAAAATAAAAAATCTGCCGACCATTAAAGAGGGCTTTCTGTTATAATAGGGACACGTACCGAAGTAGACCACACGTGTGGTGTTGGTTTCGAGAGAAAGATAGATTCAGACGAGTCATATGGCTCGGTTCGGGCAGCGAGCGACAAACACCTGACACGTTATGAACCTTTTTGGACTCGTTCTGGTCCATGGTCCATTTGACTTCCAAAACAACATAAGAAGTTACAATAATTGGAACCATCGAATATATATATACTTTGATAATAATAGATTATCGAATCTTTTAATTTCAAAATTATAAATTTAATTTTGAACAAAATGATAGCATAAACCCTTACAAAAGAATATAAAATATTATATTATTTTAAACACTTGATTTTTGACTAAACTTATTGATTTGAAGAGATATTAAACTCTAGTATAAGAGCCTAAACTCTCACAAACGAACGTACAGTATTGAATGATTCTGAACATTCTATTTGACTCATTTAGTGAATTTAAAGAAATACTAAAACTCTAAGATGTTAGATTAAACCTTCACAGACGAACGTAAAATATTGAATGATATAAAACAATTGATTTGAATAATTTAGTGGATTTGAAGGGGGTAATAAAACCTAATATGGGAGCATACAAAATATATAACATAAAAAAATTTATATAAAATTCACATTTTAGTTTAATTATTTTAAGTATAGAGAAAGTTAATTTTCAAAGTTTTTGACATAAGTTTTTGACAGAAGAATTAGTTTTCAAAACAAAAATGTTTTAAAGATTATTGTTACGAGTTTCCTCAAAATTTAATCGATTTTTGAAAAGAACTTGCATGTTGAAGTTGTCTTTTGAGATGAAGTGCATTAATGCTAACTTTAGCTTGAATTTAAGATTATAGCTAATTACTTATTTAACAAAGAAAGTGATCTCGAGTCACTATAATTATTGATTTATAGTACTCCCTCCGTTCTTTTTTGATTGATTTTCTAGGAAAAATAAATATTTTTAAAAGATTGATTTTTCACTTTTTCAATGCATTTTTAATGAAAGTTTAATGGTGAATTGTAGATTTCAAGACATATTTATTGACTTTATTAGATTACTATTGGTTTAAAGTTATGAAAATTGTTTTTTGCAAAAAATAAAACATTTATAATTAACCATTAATGTGTTTTCTTAATATTTGTGAAAATTCTAGAAAATCAAACAAATAAAAACAGAGGGAGTAGTAAGAATAACATGTTTCTGCTTTAACAAAAAGAAGAGTAGACGCATGTTTCCTTGAAGTCATATTCAACTTGATTACAACAAATTTTTGAACACAGAATAATCTATATATCACACGACTAATTTGTATATAAAACCGGCCGGTTCATAAAGACGTAGTTAATTTTAAAATAAACATCTTGTTAAATATGTGAAGTAAGCAGTTTTCTTCGTTGACGAAAGCATCGATTTAAGTGAAGGCCATGTTTAAGGTCAAGAGAAAATTCCTAAATTTCGTGTATGTGCATACACGTGTAGCTAACTAATTCACAATCTAACTTTTTGAGACATTAGTTATAGACGACAAAAAAAGAGACATTAGTTATATGTTGTATCGTCGCAAAAAAAAAAAAATGGTCATATAAAACAACAATATAAGAAGATGATCAAAGATTTAAAGGCGTTGATTCAGCCGAAAAACATGGGTTTGCTATCCAGTTTAAAAAGAAAAATTGGGTACCTTAATTTAAAACAAATATTTAATTTCCAGCTTTATACAATTGTGCAATGCCATAAGTTAACTAAAACCAACGGTGCTCAAAGAATCTGAATCTCTCTAGGATCGCCTGTGAAGCTTAGCTTCTTTCATCAACCATTACATATTCGCTTACGTCATCGCCAATGGGATGTTCCATTTTTTATATGGGAAGTAAATGAAACAATGAATTAAGGAAAAATGATTCTTAACTACACGAAGTATTGGCTAATATGTTGCAAACCATCCGAAGTATAGAAATGCCTTCTAAACTACACAAATTATTATGAAACACAAGGTGACATACACCAAGTATATGTAAACATGTTAAAAACTACAAATTAGTGCTTTTTGAAAAATATTATTAATTTAGGGATCAATCGGTAATTAATTTCATACAAAATAAATATTTAAAAATAGAAAATTTAAAAAATATAAATTTAAATAAATTGAAATACCAAATACAATTACAAAAAAAATTTCAAAAATTATAATGAAAATTTTCGATTAAAAACTAAATTATAGTTTCAGTTTATAATATATTAAATTATTTTTGTTAAATTCAAAAATTGTTAAAAGTTTGTAACTTCAAAAAGTTCTTAGTTTCTAAAAAGTAATTGAAAAATGTAAGGTATATAGGGATCTAAATATATGTATTTTAAAACCAATTAAATTTATCAAATAAAAGTTTTTTAAATGTTGGTCGACAAATATATTTAAAATTCTATAGAATAAATTTCAATAGTTTAGACTAAAACACATAAATGACATATATTACACTTTTGTATGAGAATTTTTTTGTAACATTGGGTCACAAATAAAAGACTCATTAGCCTAGCCCTTAAAAAAAAAATTATTCTCATTATAAAAATTATAAAATTACATTGCAATTCGCTGTTTAATGTTGGGATATGAGTAAAACAAAAACTAGTTATAATTTTCCATACAAAAAGTGTAATTTTTTTGTTGTCAAAAAAAAAACGAGTCTAATTTTTTTTTAAAGGGCTAGGCTAATGAGTCTTTTATTTGTGACCCAATGTTACAAAAATAATTTTCATACAAAAGTGTGATCTATGTCATTTATGTGTTTTATTCTAAACTATTGAAATTTATTCAACAGAATTTTAAATATATTTGTCGACCAACATTTAACAAACTTTTATTTGATAAATTTAATGGTTTTAAAATACATGTATTTAGATCCCTATATACCTTACATTTTCAATTACTTTTTAGAAACTAAGAACTTTTTGAAGTTACAAATTTTAAACAATTTTTGAATTTAACAAAAATAATTTAATATATTTTAAAACTGGAACTATAATTTAGTTTTTAATCTAAAATTTTCATTATTATTTTTTCTTAAATTTTTGTAATTGTATTTGGTGTTTCAATTTTTTAAAATTTCTATTTTTAAGTATTTATTTTGTATGAAATTACAGATTGATCCCTAAATTGATAATATTTTTCAAAAAGCACCAATTTGTATTTTTTAACATGTTTACATATACTTTGTGTATGTCACCATGTGTTACATAATAGTTTGTGTAGTTTAGAAGACATTTCTATACTTCGGATGGTTTGCAACGTATTAGTCAATACTTCGTGTAGTTAAGAATCATTTTTCCATGAATTTATTATCTCTTTTTCACATTAACATTTGAACCCTTGTCGGAAAACTAAGAACAAGCCCGGCCCAGAGGGCAAGCCAGTGAAGCTACCGCTTAGGGTCCCAAATTTAGAAGGTTTTTTTTTTAGTTTAAATTCTTGTTATAGGTATAATTATAAAAAAAAATATTAACTGTTTTTACAATAATAATATTTATAAAACCTTTTTCAAAGTCTTTTATAATGTTTGTGGGCTTATCATAAGAAACATGTGAATCACTTTTTAAAAGTAATTTAATTCTAATAGTTAAAATTCTAGTTTAAAAAAAAAATTTAAACGAGAATTCAGTTATCTTTCACGCTTTCTCTTTGATCTTTTCTTCTTGGTTATTACATTGTTGCACAAGTTAAAGTCAATGAGTATAAAGTAGATGTTTCAATCTTGTAAGTGAATTAGTTTTTGCAGATGACAGAGTAAAAAAATATTATTGACCATTTTGGTATCGTTAGTACTGCATAAACAAGTTTTTTTGAAGTTAAAATTGAGAAAAAATTATTTGTGATCTACGATATCACAAGAGAGATTGAATAGGTTGGTTTTGCTATTGATTGAAACAGAAATGGTTAAAAAACTCGACAATGTGAGTTTAATAAACAGAAATGCATAGAGCGCAATATTTCAAAAATAAGATTTTATTTTGATTTTGCTTTTATTTTCTTATAAACTATTTGAATTATGAATGGGTTTATGAAGTTTTTTAGTGTTTTTTACTTATATTGCTATTTTTTACGATATACGAAAAAGATACTTTTTAAAAAACTTGCGTAGGGCATCTAAAAACATTGGACCGACCTTGACTAAGAATGGTAACTTTAAACAGCAACCAGAAAGAAAAGTGTCACTCAAATTGCTATACGTACGTACTATAAGAAATAAATCAATATTACATTAATTGGTCACGCGGCAACGTACGTTCACATTAAGCTTGAGTCAACATACATTGAATCGAAAAATGGATGCACATGGCAAAACGAATAAGATCCTAAGAAATCAAGAATATATATATATATATATATATCTTTAAATTTTTATTTGGGTAAAACAAAACTGATTCGTTAAGACTGGCCATCTAGTATTCCGGAGGGTTTGAATGTTCTTGTTCACATATAAATATATACTCGTATAAAGGATAGTTTTTTGGGCAACATTGTATAAGCAAATATTACGGAATCTATAGATGAACATATTAAAAGTTCGTTTATTTTGATCTTCGTAATCTAGTATAGTATAATACGAATATATTAGCTTGCGAAAAAGAGTTCAAATGCGAATAGCAGATTTGATTCATCAATAACTTTTTTTTAGTATCCGAGTTTTGGTAAGTGTTTATAAAAAAAAAACGGCACTTCCTTGAACGAAATGTTTTATATACATGATCAAAAGATTATAAAATTCGAAAATAAAAATGGTCTTGGTTACTTTCAGAATGTGGTATCTTTTTTTGCTAAGTAATTGAATTTCATTAAAAATGAGAAGGTTTGTAAGAATATTACAAAGGAGTTAAACAAGATAGGATCAGCCTTGGGAAAAAATAATAAAAACAAGGAAAAGCCTAATTAGAGTTGTGAACAGCTGATCGGAAGATTGCTATTCATATATGTGAGCCAAATTTGCATTAGGTCACTAAAAGCTTTCTTTTTCCTTTTGGCCAAAATTGCATCGCGGACTAGACGGTCGATCCTTTTGAAAATTACCGATGGGGTTGATGAGATATAGTATCTTAAACATTCGTAGTTGGTAAAGAAGTAAATTATTCCGTCCCGATCTCAAAGAATCATATTCGCGATTATTGTCAAACAAGCAAGAAGTCTATTGGTTTCGTGCCACGACCGAGTAGTTTATAACATAAACGTGATCAAACGTAGTTTCTTTAAATAACACACATTCGCTCTAGGAATTTGAAGTCTTGACCTACCATCTCTCTTCCCAAAAAAGTAATTTTAGAATTGTGCTTTTTTAATATCTCTCGGAATTCCAAGAGTTTTAATCAAATTCCTCGTGTTTCTTTATTTCAGTGTTAATTCCACAATATGGAGACGGTAAAATTTGACTAAACATTCAAACAGTAGATACGTCCAACATTGAAAAAAAAGAAAAATTTGTGTATATAGAATATCAATAATTCTTGACCGAGTACCAAACTATTTTATTTTATATCCAATAACAGGAATGTAATGAGAGCATATTCCCACGCGATGCACGGGTTCGATTTGGTCAAATGTGTGGTATTGCTGCTAGTTTTGAGGTTACCACGAAAAGGGTGCTTTTGTTTTTCAAAGACAAGGGGCGTCTTCAAGTTGCACTTATGTTAAAAGAAAAATTTGTTATAGAAAATGATAACTAAATTTGATAAAACATTTTATAGTGTTATATTTAGTGTGCATGCAATGACACATGTATATCTCACAAGAATGACACCATTTTGTTACAGTGTGAATGTGTGATATCTTATAATTATACCCCCTGAACTTATCACTAAAGACAACAGTATTTGATAAGTACCACCAGATGAAGTCGCGAGAATTTCAATGAACAATAACGGTCGAAACCAATATCCACCACGTGCGACAAGAAAACAACAACCGTTACAACTTACAATCAAAATTCAAATTGTTCTGATAGATTCAATGACAAATCGGAATCAAAAATCTCAAACTCTCTCGAAGAGTCACTCCTATTTTAGGCACGTGATCAAGATCTCTTGCATATTTGTAATTTTGTATGGATATGAGCCTTTATTTCTAACTTTGAAAGGAACAGCGTATATGTAGAGCTTATTTGTATTAAATCACATAATACAAAACGTTTATATTCCTGGGATATATGATTATAAAGTTTTGGTTTAATTCACTAGTGAATCATTGGTCGATATTGTTTTGATGTACTTACAAATATTCTTTTCGATGATGAGATAAGGCTATGTATATTTAGATACAATGTGAATCTGATTTACCAAATGGAACTGTTTCTTTTACAAATGTCTGTTGTATATTTATTTTCCTTTTAAGATTTTGGAGCTTTCTGAAACTATTTCATTAATTATTTTATGTCACTTCAAAAGTAGGGGTGGACAAATTATCCGAATCCGAATCCGACCGAAATTAAGCGATTTGGATCTATATTAGTTATTCTTAGATAACCGAATAGTTTTCAATTTGTTTTACTTTAGATTTTGGTTTGGTTTCGGATAAATCCGATAACCGAAGTAATAACCGAAGAAACCAAATATATATACAAACAATGTATATCTAGGGGCGTCTATTTACGTGTGCAAGTAGTGCGGTCGAACAGGGCCCATGATTTAGAAGGGCCCAAATTTTTTATTATTTTTATATATATAAGTATATATTATTAAAAATATTTGAGGTTGTTAGCCATTAAAGATTTGAAAAAAAAAATTTAATTCTATTTAGACAACCAAATATAAAAAAACTAAATTATAGATTACTCACATTTGATATATATATAATTAACATAAGAAAATGAAGTAGGAATTAGTATCAATTGTTAATATTAAAGGAAAATGGCTTTTGAATTACTTGGGTAAAATTTTTTTTACTTGATTACATTTAGATATTTTTTATTAATTAGATTTGGTATATATATTGAAAAAATTAAAAAAATTGTTCACCGGTTCTCTAAAAAAAGAGTTTTGGCAAACACTTTCATAACAAAGCAATATATAAAATTGATTCGAGTTTCACAATGCGCCGTCTTTAATCATTCAAGACAACATCTTAAATTACTTTCATGTTTTTATTTATTTACTTAGTTATGTTGTTTATGATGACTAATATGCTAAACATTTTTTTTTATTATATTTTTAAATAAATTTATTCTTCAAGTTACAAAGTCAAACTAAAAAATACTCGACGTGATTCTTCTTTGATCGATAAGAAGAATGACTTTGTTTAAATATAATTTTTTAGTTGTAATTGTATAAATGTAACAATTTTCAGTAATAACATTTATTTTTTGTAAAAAAATAAGAAAAGAAATATTTATGATTATAAATTATTTATACGATATGTTATAGGTATTTTTTTATATATAAATAACGTGTAAAAACGAATAATATTTATGGTATAATTTTGATATTTGAACAGAGCCTCTATAGAGTTTGAGACGGCTCTGTGTATATCTATCTATGTAAGTAAAATAATATCCAAATTTTACTTACCAAAGAGTTCAAACCTTATTAAAGAACAATTCTTGAGTTCACCCCCTAGGGGTGAACCTTCTCATTCACCCCCTCTTTACTAACCAATCAAAACAAAGATGTAGGAGCCTTATAATTTAACTAAAAAAATAACTAATATAATTTAATTAAAAAATAATATTAATTTGTTTGAAAAAATTGAAATAAACTCCAAACTCCAAACTCAAACTCAAACTCTAAACCCTAAAGCTATACCCTAATTTGAGAATAGTTAACCCAAAATAAATCTTCAACCCAAACTCAAACCCTAAACCCCAAACTATACCCTAATTTGAGAATAATTAACCCAAAATAAATTATAAACCCTAAACTCCAAAACTATACCCTAATTTGGGAATAGTTAACCCATACCTAAAATTTTTTAAATACAAATCCATTGAAAATTATTTTTTGTAGTTAAATCTTTTGGGTTTGGGTTAACTATTCCCAAATTAGGGTATAGTTTTAGGGTTTAGGATTTGAGTTTGGAATTTGTATTTATTTTGGGTCAACTATTCTCAAATTAGGGTTTAGCTTTGAGGTTTAGGGTTTTGGTTTGAGTTTGAGTTAGGATTTATTTTGGGTTAACTATTCCAAATTAGGGTATAGTTTTGGGGTTTAGGGTTTGAGTTTGAGTTAACTATTTTCAAATTAGGGTATAGTTTTACGGTTTAGGGTTTGAGTTTGGGGTTTAAAATTTATTTTGGGTTAACTATTCCCAAATTAGAATATAGTTTTGGGGTTTAGGGTTTGAGTTTGGGTTAACTATTCTCATATTAGAGTATAGTTTTGGGGTTTAGGGTTTGGATCTGGGGTTTAAAATCTATGTTTAACTAGATAATTATTATTTATTTAAGTTATTTTTATTAAAGATTCCATATTTATTTCAATTTTAATTTTTATAAAAATAATTTATTAAGATTGGTGGGCCCACAACTAAAATTTGATTGGTTAAGGGTGAATGAGATGATTCACCCCTAAGGGGTAAACCCAAGAATTGTTCCTTATTAAATAGATAAGACTCATCTTTTTCTCGACACTTCTTTATATTTAAGCTTTATTCTAATGTCATTAATGGTCTTATACTTTATTTGAGCTCGGATAAAACCAGATCCGAACCGAATCCGATAAGACTTTGGATGAGTTTTGGATCTCAAAATCAGTAGTAAATCCGATCTGAACCCGAAAAAATCCAAAGCGATTTCGATCTGATATAAAAATATATCCGAATGGTATTAGTAAAACCCCAATCCAAAAAATCCGCACGAATCCAACCAAAAATCCAAATGCCCACCCCTCATCAAAAGTTAGGTGTGTAAGAAAATTCGAGACCTACTGGTTATGATGATCCATCTTAGTTAAGTAATTTAGATTACTAAATAAATGTAATGTCATTTTAATTAACGTACGTGTGGCTATATGCATCGTAAGGGTCAGACTCGTATGTACTATATAATATGAAAAATATTTTAATGTTTAACATTTTCTTTTTCGATCATGTAAAAAACGCCACTCGCTTCTTTTTTCAACTATTAGTCTCAATCATTTTTGTTTTGTTTTGATATAGTATTATTAGTATCAATCTAAGTCCAACCATTTAACATTTAAAACAAAAAACAAAACTATTTTCTCATATTCACCTTTACTTGTTTTTGTGTATGGATATATTGGATGTATTTAAGAGTGTATTCTTTACTTTCACCTTTTAGAATTTTAAGCGGATCGGGTGCTATATACTAATGTGGGAATATACATTTTTTAAAAAAATAATGTGGGAATATACATCAAAGTTAGGCATCTCATCTGAGTCAAAAGTTACTAACTGAATATTGTGTAAGAGGGGGTTACCCATCCCGAAATTTATTTTTCGACAAACCTAACTATATGACAGAAATTTATGATGAATATTACAAACGTTTCACCGTTTAATCAAACTATATTTCAAAAATTTCCAAAAAAACATTAATCATAGTTTTCCACGAAATCTACAAGACTATTACGCTTTTTATTCGGCTTAGCACTCACACAAAAAATCTACAAGACTATTTTGTTTTTTAAAGCATATATTAACATCATACATTTTAGTTATAAAAAAAAAGGCATATACGCCACCACACGGTCAATAAGGTTACGTAAAATGCTAGTGATAAGATTAAAAAAACAAGTATCGACTAAATTTTTCTAGATCGTGAAAGCTCTAGATTTTTCATTTTTCACAATTACTTCATTCTTAATTATATATATCATGAAAGCTCTTGGTTTTCTATAGTTTTCCACAAGTATATCTCATTAAAATAGAAACAATATTTGTGTACATCCAATATTTTATCCTACTTAGAAAAACAATTTGTCCGAAAACGAAACAAAAGGTCTATATGTATGTATTTGACCAAAAAAAAAAAAAAAAAAAGGGGTCTATATGTATGTTGAAATAGACATTTACTGGTTAGTGATTTTTTTTTTCTTTTTCTTTTGCTAATTACGATTTGATTCGACGACGTTAGCTTATTAAAAACATATTATACGTCATTTAAAAAAAAAAGAAAACATATTATACGACGTATACGAATAAGACATATATACACAAGACTCAAGAGAGAGAAGAGAAGGTGGTTCCTTCGCATCGGGGACCACGTGGCATTATAGTGGGACCCATTTAACCAAAGAGAAGAGTCACACCACCTCCTCCTTGGGCCGGCTTGTAGGTCTCACCTTCGAACCTAGGTCCCATGGCTCCCACTTGTAACTAGAAGCTCAAAACTCTCTCTTTCTCTCAGACTCTTGTGCTCTATATAAACCCTCTTGGAGTTGACATCTCTCCCACACTATCTCTCTCTCGTCTCTTCGAACACTGCAAAAACCACTTACAGATTCGAAAAAATCAGAGCAATTTCTTCTTCTTCTTCCTTAGATTTCTCTTGTTGATCTCAAAGTTTCATTTTTAACATTCCTCTGTTCCAAAAATCCTCTGTTTTTTTTGTTTTTCCTTTACTTAGTTTCTTTATAAAAAAATGGTGAGCCAAAACGTTGTCGTTTCAGAGACCGGAATGGTTACCGTATCCAACTCTTCAGTCTTTACTCCTTCGGCTCAGAAACCACCGACTGCTCCTGGTTACATATCAATTTCAAAGAAAAAACTACTAAAAAACCTTGAAATTAATGGAGCTCAAAGTCAAAGACTTAACTCTTGGGTTGACTCTATGAGAGCTTCTTCTCCTACTCATCTCAAATCACTTCCTTCTCTTTCTGCTCAAGAAGAACTCACTTCTTGGATTGTAAGCTCCAAAACACAAAAAAACTGTTTTTATATAATTATTATGGTAATGCTAATTTTGTTTGTGTTTTAATTCTGACCAGAAACGACATCCATCTGCACTTGACATGTTCGAACGAATCATTGAAGCTTCGAGAGGAAAACAAATAGTTATGTTTCTTGATTATGACGGTACTCTCTCGCCAATCGTTGATGATCCAGACAGAGCTTTCATGTCCAGCAAGGTTCTTGTTTTGTTTTTTTTTTTTTTTGCAAGATTTTCCAAATTTTTTTTTTTTGTTCTTCGAAATTTATAACTAAATCTTTTTTTTTTTTTTTTTTTTGTGTTTTAACAGATGAGAAGAACAGTGAGAAAGCTGGCTAAGAATTTTCCAACTTCTATAGTTACTGGTAGATGCATAAACAAGGTACATTTTTGGTCAAATAATTTTATTTTCCTATTTGTAAAAACGAGTATGATTAGTGAACTAATGTCACTTAGTTATGTTTTTTAAATATTTTTGTAGGTTTATAGCTTTGTGAAGCTAGCAGAATTGTATTATGCTGGAAGCCATGGAATGGATATTAAAGGTCCAACAAAAGGTTTCTCTAGATACAATAAGGTATAAAATCCTAGGTTATTAATTACACTCAAATGATCACAAGATTACAATTTTAATTTGTTTTTAATCAAATTTTACATTGTTTCTTTTAGGATAAACCATCTGTACTTTACCAACCAGCCGGCGACTTTCTTCCCATGATCGATGAGGTCAATAAAAATAATTTTGCTGATACTAACTTGTTTATCTGTGTGTGTGCGTATGTATAATGATTTGAGTATTAATTCAGTATTTAATTAAAAATTTGTTTTTATTTAGGTTTTTAAACAGTTAGTGGAGAAAACAAAATCTACACCAGGAGCCAAAGTGGAGAACAACAAGTTCTGTCTCTCTGTGCACTTCCGTTGTGTCGACGAGAAGGTAAAAAATATTACTACAATACAAGAAAAATACGATTAATATATACATATAAGCAAAATATTTATTTTCTCTTTTAAAATTCAGAAATGGAGCGAACTGGCTTTAAAAGTTCGGTCGGTGGTACAGAACTATTCGACATTGAAGCTGTCTCAAGGTCGGAAGGTATGACGTGGTATCTTCTTGTTGGTTATTGACTAAAATAAGTACTAATAAATTTTCTTGCAACTAAATTTATTTTTGGACTTTTAACAGGTTTTTGAAATCCGACCTATGGTTAAATGGGACAAAGGCAAGGCTCTTGAGTTTTTGTTAGAGTCACTTGGTGAGACTTTTTTCACTCTTGTCTTGATTAATTGTATTATTCATAACACAGATTTGTTTGTTCTTTTTCGCCTGTTTACGAATAATTAACTTTCATCAACAATATAATTATGGCTTTTATAACCAATTCTAAACTTAGAACTTTTGGCTGTTTCAGGATTTGAAAATCGTGACGAGGTTTTCCCGATTTACATTGGTGATGATCGAACCGATGAAGATGCTTTTAAGGTATACAAATTCAAACGGTGCCTTAAATCTTTTAATACTACATAGCGTTTTTTACATTACTAATTGTGATTTTTTTTCGTTTGAATGTGTAACGTCTAAATTAGCTACTACGAGAGAGAGGACAAGGCTTTGGTATTCTTGTCTCCAAGTTCCCCAAAGACACCAATGCGTCGTATTCTTTGCAAGATCCGCCTGAGGCAAGTGTATATACAATTATACATATAAAAATATGTATATATTTATCCATTTATGTATATGTACACGTATACGTATGGTCACGCAATTATAATGATTCTTTTCCTAACATATACAGGTTATGGATTTCTTGAGACGATTGGCGGAATGTAAACAAATGTAACAAAGAACGTGAAGGGGGCAATGAAGTAATTTTAGTATAACCGTTTTTAATAAACAAAAAACCATAACATATGTGCATATATATTATATAGATGATATATATATATATCCCTAACCTATAATGGAACATTGTACAAGATGTATATAAGGGCAAATTCTTTATATGCCCTTATATCTATAGGTTGATCTTGATTCATCATAGTTCTTTTTCTTTAAGGAAAAATGATGAGCAAGAGAAATGGGGTACTTTTATTTAATTGGGGATATTTTTCGCTTTCTTTTTTTTATAGCCTTTCAATCTATATTGCTTGAAGGCAATTTTTACCTTTTACGTACAAATTAGACGATTGTAAGGGAAGGGGTATTATATATAGTTGGTAACTTTTGTAAAATTGTAAGGAAAATGTGTAGTATATCATGTTTTCTTTCCTATGTTAATTAATCGTTAATCTACAAATTAGATGTATATCATATCTTAAATTTTATTTGTTTCACAAAAATGGCATTATATTTTATTTTCGTAGAAATGAAAAGAAGTTGTTAAAATCGATGTAGCATCTTCTAAGTAAACTTTTACCAGTTTAATTCATTTTGTTGTCATTTAAACCCTCCGCTGGAGTCCCGCAAACAATCCCCTATATATTATTAGGGAGGTGATTTCATAGAAAATTATGACATGGCATCAAAATGGTGACATGGAAATGTGACATGGCAATCACCTCTATGATGGGCCAATCACCTCTCTAATGGGTCAATTACATTAATAAGGCTTTAACAACATTGTTTGTAAAAGAATTGTTTTCATTTCCAAATAAATATTATATCGGGTATATTTCAAATATATTACGTAAATCTCGGTCAAAATATCCTCATTATAAATTTATATTATCAATTCAAATATGGAAGTCTATACAAAACAAAGCCTCTAAAATATATGGGATTTATTGTCCATAGAGGATTTGGCGTATCAATTCAAATATTAGATCTTACCAATACAAACATTTTCTACTTAAAACTAAAAGAAATATTCCATCTTCCGAAAATTTGGCTATATGGACACACTAATTTCGAATAATAAGTTAATCCGCGTTATACGTTGATATTTCATATAGATGATAAGTTAACGATTAATTACAAGAGAAAAATAAAATATAAAAAAATAGAGAGAATATAAAATTTAATAAAGAAGGTGAAGGAAAACAAAGTAAAATTAAAAATGGTAAACTAACAAAATAATTATTATGTAACTAACCAAATAAAAAAAAAACATGAAAATTCTAATAGTCCAAAACTAATAGAAAAATAAGAAAACTTCTAAAAGATAAAGTGAATATAAACAGTACAAAACAAAAAGTAGACAGAATATAAATTTCAATTAAGAAAATGGAAATAGTGAATGATAAAACAAAAGTGGTTGTATAAATTGAAAAAAACAAAAAAAAAGATACGTTGATATTTCATATAGATGATAAGTTAACGATTAATTGCAAGAGAAAAATAAAATATAAAAAAATAGAGAGAATATAAAATTTAATAAAGAAGGTGAAGGAAAACAAAGTAAAATTAAAAATGGTAAACTAACAAAATAATTATCATGTAACTAACCAAATAAAAAAAACATGAAAATTCTAATAGTCCAAAACTAATAGAAAAATAAGAAAACTTCTAAAAGATAAAGTGAATATAAACAGTACAAAACAAAAAGTAGACAGAATATAAATTTCAATTAAGAAAATGGAAATAGTGAATGATAAAACAAAAGTGGTTGTATAAATTGAAAAAAACAAAAAAAAAGATAAAGAAAATATATTGAAATCTCAATCTAAAATTTTAAGAGATGGATAACCAAGTTGAAGAAAAAACAAACAACTTAAATCTATAAGAGTATTCATAAAACAATGAAAATGAAAATCTTCGACCTATGACGGTATTAGGAAGATTCAAACATGTTTAAAGTTTGCGACTATGAATATCTATGAAAATTAAAAAAACCCGATGAGATTTACCAATTATGAATTTATGTGTGATGTCAAAAAAATTCTTTATAAAATATTTCCTACGGGTCTTTCGAGATATTTCATATAGATGATAAGTTGATTTTTACATGTTTCCATAGAATCTATATGATCGCAAACTTTCATATGTTGAGCAATACAAAAAAAATTGTTTTATATGTTTTAAACATAAGAGTTGTTTCATTTTACTATTTGAATCAACTATTATGTTTATAGTAAAAAGAAAATTAAAATACGCGGATTTTTGTTTAAAATGATAAGTTAATCCGCGTATTACTATTTTCTTATCTAGATGAATAAGGGGATTGAAAGAAACAACTCTTATGTTTATAGTAAAAAGAAAAATATTTAATCCGCGTATTATATTATCAATCTCGGTCAAAATATCCTCATTATAAATTTATATTATCAATTCAAATATGGAAGTCTATACAAAACAAAGCCTCTAAAATATAGGGGATTTATTGTCCATAGAGGATTTGGCGTATCAATTCAATATTAGATCTTACCAATACAAACATTTTCTACTTAAAACTAAAAGAAATATTCCATCTTCCGAAAATTTGGTTATATGGACACACTAATTTCGAATAATAAGTTAATCCGCGTTATACGTTGATATTTCATATAGATGATAAGTTAACGATTAATTGCAAGAGAAAAATAAAATATAAAAAAATAGAGAGAATATAAAATTTAATAAAGAAGGTGAAGGAAAACAAAGTAAAATTAAAAATGGTAAACTAACAAAATAATTAACATGTAACTAACCAAATAAAAAAAACATGAAAATTCTAATAGTCCAAAACTAATAGAAAAATAAGAAAACTTCTAAAAGTTCAAACTATTTAGAAAAAAAGAAAAATGTAATAGTCTAAACGAATTAGAAAAAAAATATAGAAAATCGAGAGAATAGAAATGGTAATAAAAATAAAGTGAATATAAACAGTACAAAACAAAAAGTAGACAGAATATAAATTTCAATTAAGAAAATGGAAATAGTGAATGATAAAACAAAAGTGGTTGTATAAATTGAAAAAAACAAAAAAAGATAAAGAAAATATATTGAAATCTCAATCTAAAATTTTAAGAGATGGATAACCAAGTTGAAGAAAAAACAAACAACTTAAATCTATAAGAGTATTCATAAAACAGTGAAAATGAAAATCTTCGACCTATGACGGTATTAGGAAGATTCAAACATGTTTAAAGTTTGCGACTATGAATATCTATGAAAATTAAAAAAACCCGATGAGATTTACCAATTATGAATTTATGTGTGATGTCAAAAAAATTCTTTATAAAATATTTCCTACGGGTCTTTCGAGATATTTCATATAGATGATAAGTTGATTTTTACATGTTTCCATAGAATCTATATGATCGCAAACTTTCATATGTTGAGCAATACAAAGAAAATTGTTTTATATGTTTTAAACATAAGAGTTGTTTCTTTTTACTATTTGAATCAACTATTATGTTTATAGTAAAAAGAAAATTAAAATACGCGGATTTTTGTTTAAAATGATAAGTTAATCCGCGTATTACTATTTTCTTATCTAGATGAATAAGGGGATTGAAAGAAACAGCTCTTATGTTTATAGTAAAAAGAAAAATATTTAATCCGCGTATTACGCGGAGAGTCATCTAGATGATAAGTTAATCCGCGTATTTTGATTTTGTTTCTCTCTTTCCTTTTAATTTAATAAAATAATTAAAACTTCAGTTACAAACTTATCTTAAAAATATATATTAAATAAAAACAAAAAATGATAATAGAGCATCATAAATTGTAAAAGATAAGCAAAAGATAAGTAAATACACAAACAGAGCATCATAAATTGTAAAACATATGCACATATATTTCAAATTTTTGAACCTGTGAAAATTAAACATACACTAATGTAAAATGTTTTCCGCGCAAGGCGCGGGCGAGTCACCTAGTACATTTGTAAACGTAAATAGATTTCTAAATAACAAAACGAAAAAAAGAAACAAATAAACCATAAATAGATCAATGCGAGAGTAATGAGATGTAGAGTGTCGACTACACACACATCTTTGGTGGGTCCAATACTTTTTTCCACGACTTGAGAACATACAAAGTACTTGCGCTAATAATGACCAAACATGACAACTTCTTCAACTTCCAAAATCTTATTTTAACCAAAGTATAATTTATTTTAACAAAAACACAAGTTCAAAAGTACAATTTGTATATGTTAGCACCGCATGAGAAATAACGTTTAAGTACGCTTTTGCTTTTCCTCTCTTCATGTCCATATCATATACTTGCCTCTCACAAAGCACCATATGTATCAACGTATGCGCATTTACATGTTGGAGCTCGCGTAGAATCCTTACACGTGTCAAAGTTGGAAATGTCGGTCCACTCTTCGAGATTTTTGATTTGTCTATCTCAAGCGTTAATGTTCAAATAAATCATTGACCTATATAGTATACATCTATGAATATATGAATAAATGTGCACATGGGGATGCATGTGAAGGTAAATGCCCTAACAATGGGGAGCCAAATTCAACGAACACGTGTAAATGCTTTTGCCCATTCTCTGACATGTTGAATTAGTTTGAGTAACCCAAAAAGACTTTGATCCATGTGAATTTGTAAGATCAAAAGTTATTTAACAAGCTGCTTCAGTTTTGGTTGGTCATTGTAGAATATTCGACTCTATTACATAGATTAATTTGAATATTCATTGGACCCTTGATAATTAAAAAAACAAGGAAGAACCAAGCAGATGATTATGAATTTGGTAAATGTTTTTTTCTTTAAAGGAACAAGTCCATGATTTGAAGAGAAAAAAAATTCATAAAACTAAAAATAGATTCGTCACAAATTTAGAGATATTGGGTTATTCCAATAAAAACACGGCCCATTACAAGCCCATTACGACTGAAAAATGAAAACAGAAAACAGAGTAGGTTCACTAATCCTATGCAACTATCAACAACTTCCATTACAACTTTGAAAACAAACTTCTAAAAATTTATAACAAAAAAAAACACAAATTAAGAAGCTTCAAATGGAACCAGAGAGTTTATCTATAGCATCCCAATCAATCTCCAAAGAAGGAAACTTATGCAAACCCATAAACAAACTCTCATCTTCTTTCAACCAATCACTTGAGAAGTCCAACAACGTTATATCCGACTCAGGAGAAGAACCCGAAAACCCCGAACCAAAAATCTCTGGAAATTCAGGTTCTTGATACGGTTTAGGACCGGTATGATGTAAACCAGTGAACATTTCCTCTGTTTTGCCCGGTTTCTTGAGCTTAACCGGAGGAATAGCCGAGCTATTGCAGATTGATTCGATCTTCGCTTTGATAGATGGAGACAAAGACTGTTTATAGTCTCCGATTTGCGGAAAATTGAGACGAGCGTTTTCTCCTCTGATCTTATGAGCAGCTTGATCATAAGCTAATGCAGCTTGCTCCGCGGTTTCAAACGTACCGAGCCATAAACGGGTTCGGTTTTTAGGTAACCGAATCTCAGCTACCCATTTTCCCCAATGCCGTTGTCTAACGCCTCGGTATAGTTTAACCGGTTTGGTTACGTCGGTTTTCTTCATTTGAGCTGGTTTAGCTGTAAGAAGGTGGCCACTGCGACGACGAGGTTGGTTTTGTCGGAGGTTTAACTCTTTTTGAATTTGAAGGATTTGAGTTGGAGTGAGCTGGTTTAGTCCAATTGGACCGGTTTTGCCAGATACCGGTAACGAGGATTGGTTATAAGGAATGGAGTTAGGAGTTAATGGGTTTGATGAAGAAGGAGAAGAAGTTACATTCATGAATGAAGAAGGACCTTTCATGAACTCTTCCATGTTCATGTTTAAAGCTATTGACATTTGAGTGAAAAAATATTTAAATAATTAGGAGAAAAAGAGGAGCTTCTGGAGAAAAAAAAAGAAGCTTTTTGAGAAAATAAATTGATTATATAATAGAAGAAGATACACGAAGCTTAAAACGGAAACAAAGATTTTTGTTTTATTTAGATTTAAAATGTTCACGATTTTGTGTTTGATAGTTGCTTCATCTGTTAAGGCTTATATATGTGTTCGTTTCGGCCATGGGGGTTTCTATGTTGAAGTCAACGTCATGAATAATTTTTAAATCGATTTTTTTTAGGTGTCCCTTACAAGCATAACAAATACATAATTTAAGATTAAAAATGCATTGGTTTTTTTTTTTTTTTTTTTTTTTAAAGACATTGATAGCTATTTCACTGGAAAATCGTTTCTGTTTTATTGGTGTCTCATTTACCCAATTATCATGCAATTTTATGATTTTTTTTTGTTTTTTGCTAAACAATTTTATGGAATTTTACAGTGTAAATTCTATCACCTATCAAATTAAAATTAAACAAAACTATTAAAAATTCATTTCCATAATACAATAATCTCCCTAGAACATTATGTTATGTGAGTGCAACTCAGTAAGTGTTTATTGTTTTGTTCATTCAAGTTTATGTAAGGATTTAAATGCAAGTTTTCTAATGACCGTAAATAACTAAATATTTCGGACATTAGATTTGAGTGATGAAAAAGGGGAAAATGAGTAAAAATCATGAAGCGAACAACATAGAATTGGAACCAATCAGGATTGAGTATGGAGACAAACGGTCCTACAAAAAGATATCAGTGGGTCCCACTCGACGTGTTCACACGTCGTCCTACGTGGATTTGACTTGTAAATGACGCAAGGCACCTAGAATCTTTTTCAGTCTCATTTTAGCATAGGAATTTCTTCTCATCCTGCCTTATTATTGGTCTTCCCTGATATATATATATTTTTTGGTCGAAGTCTTCCCTGATATTTTAAAACCGACAAAGTTAATTAATAAAGTTCGGAAATAATACTTCTTATTCACATAATGTATATTGGATTTTTAATTATAAGATAACATAGTAACAAAGAAAAAATGAGGATCAATTTAACAAAAGAAATGAGGCTCAATGTCAAACCATAATATATAAGAATAAAATGGTCAATGTATATAATAGTTAAGATGTTATTTTTGGATTCTTTTTCAGCTTTTGGTTGCTTCAGGAAAAGCGTGGGACTTTAGGTTGCTTCTCGTGAATCTTTTCTACACTTTTTCTGCACGTCCATATTTTTTAAAGATCTTTTCATAAACCATTAAAGCCTTCAATTTAGTAAGTAACAACAACAAACAAAAGTTACCAACATATATTTTGTAACTTATTTTTGGAAACAATCATTACTGGAACCACGAGTGTACAATCCGAGGAACCATGCCAGGAAGATATTTTGAAATCGAACTAGCTAATTTTTTTTTTAATTAGGAACCACGTTTTCTATGTATATATCATAGTTAAAAACCAAATTTGATGATGTGAAATTTTAAACGAAAACCTTAGAATTTATCGAATTTTATATGTAGTGATTCGTAAATGCCATCACCTAAATTAAAATTTTGTAAAAATGCATATGTTTTAACTATAATTAAGGTTTTAAAAACCAAAAGTAACTCAAGATGAAATTAGTCAAACGACGGAATAAAACCAAGAACGAGAGATGAAATCGCTAATTCGTTGACTAATAGCCATCCTTTTTCCAAAAATACAATAAAATAGTTGACTTTTGCATGTCAAAGCAGAAACAAATGAATATCCCCTATTCTTAATTAGTTCATAGGTAATCTAATAAACATGATTAGGTAGCTAATCAATATTTATCATGATTCCATGAACCAATATTGATTATCAGTAACAGTGGACTCCACCGATTGTGCTACCTATTATCTTTACTTATAATTACAACAATAGTCAAATGACACTTTCAATCACCTAACTATTAAGGTATGAGTAACTTCTTGTTCTCAAGCCAAAAAATGTTATTAAGGAACATTTGCAGTAACAAGAGAATGAGAAAACAAATGGAGAGCAAACACACATACCAATATTGTGTAAATAATTCTCAAAGAACAGTACCAAGTGTAACACTAACATAGATTCAATCAAATCAAATGCTGACAATAGAAGTTATGATACATACATGAGATATCAAGAACAAGGTTACAGTCTTACAAGCATTTAAACCCAAGTAAAGAACAATATAGTACCTAAGTGTTGTTGCGTTGAGGAGTTTTCGTCGCTTTCTCCAGCTCAATCTTGCTATTTTCTCTCAACTCTTTCACCGCTACGAAGCTATTCTGCTGCAGATTATCAATAACAATGCACATCAAAATTAAAAACACAGGACCCAAAACTTTTACAGACCAAAACAAACCATTGCTCAATTATCACACTTTTGCAGATTATCACACTAAGAACCTAATTTAGAAGCTCTAAGGAACTTACAAGATGGTTGCTTTCACGAGCCAAGATCCCCTCCATGTTAAGAAAGAGAGATGTCAATTGACCCATTAGATCGGTTTCCGTATTCATGGAGTTATTCGAGTTTTCCGATCCATGAATATCCGTCGGCTTTTGTTTACCATTCCTTTGAATCAAGCTATTAGCTTCTTTCTGGCTTTTCTTCAACACTGCATTCAAAACAAAACTACATTTTACAACACATACACAAAATTAACCATTATGAACCGACTCAGAATTTTGTAACGAGAAGACTTACCAGATAATCGACCTTTGATATCCTGGTAGTGAAGATCTGACCAGATATATGCAGCTGAATACATTCAATACATCCACAATGTAAGTTAGATCATGCTATTGAGAATTGTGAAAGAGATAGAATTAGCAATAACTAACCTTTCAGGCAAAAAGAACAAGAGCAAGATTTAAGCCCGTCATCGTGTTTTACAATCCCCATACCGCTAACAACCGAACATCTACTGATACTAAATGAATTGCTAGTCTGAGAATTCATAGTCATAGCTAAGTCTTCACCGGTAGTAGCATCGGTTTGACTAGCAAAGACAGTCATATTCAAGTCCTTCTCACTCTGACTAAATTCCACCACAGAATCACCACCATCTTCAACTTTCGATTGTTGAACACCGTTATCTACCGCATTGGTTTCACATTGAGATTCTTTAACATCGAAATTTTCAGAATCACCGTCACCGAAACTATTCTTATCATCAGAAGAAGAATTTTCGTTTGTATTAGTCCTAGTACTCTCTTTAACCAAATCGTCTACAACTAAGCACAACCTCTTTGAAAACTTAACACCGGAGCCTTCACGAGGAATGGTTTTTCCGGAATCATCTCCAGATTTCAAAAGCAAATCACTCAAAATCGACGAAATCCCTCTCTTGCTTGGAACATTAGTCATATCACACAACGCAAGACGGGTTTCCTTGGTCACTATGCTGCAACTATCTCCGGTCATCTTCAACAAAAAGAACAAATTTCAATTTCAATTAAGAAACTCAACAAATTCCATAATTTAAAATCAACATACATCGAGAAAGTAAGATTACACCAAAAACAAAAACCCTAAAATTTCAGAGGTACAATTAAAACCCAGAAATTCAACAAAACCCAATCCGAAACCTTGAATTCTGAATCACAAACTAAGAGGATACGAGAAAACGAAGCGATTCGAACATTACGGAGAAAAAAAACCCCAAAAATCAACGAAGACGAAATCGAATTGAGTTTGTAATACTGACAAATGAATCAATCGCATCGGACGGTGGCTGAGAAATCTTGGTTTAATCGGAGAAGATATAGTCTCGTCTCTGAAGTAGAGAATTAGGGTTTTTGAGGTGGTTGAGGCGGGAACCTGTGCAGATTCGCCGATCTAAGATTTTCTTTTGACCCACCTTTCGAATTTACGATTCAAGAGTCCGACTCGGGACTCGCGCGCGGTCCCGCACCTCTTAATGGGCCATAAATGACTAATCAAAGCCCATTTACATTAAAAGCCCAATTATTTAATCTTTTTATTGACAACGATGTATGTACTTTACTTGAAGATGAGATCAGAAGATAATATCCCAAATAATCAAAGCCCATTTTCGTTATTTTTTTTTTTTTGGATAACTGAGTTAAAAATAAAGAAATCGAACAAAAGAGGTAATTATGAATATTTTGGCTACTCGAAATCAATACTAACTGAACGAAATCGAGCCCAATTTTTTTTAAATATCCGACTGAGTATTATATTCTTAAAACTGAAAATTCAATACGAAATTTGAATGGTTATCCGAACGCCCACCTCTAAAATTTGAGTTTTTTCATTATTTAGATGAACTAATGTCCATAAATTTGTTTAATTAACTTGTTTAATTCGTATTTTCTGTATTTAACAAATTACTAATATTGTAAATGAATAAATTTTAAAGGTTCTTACTAATTTTAGTAGTTATTTAGTGAGAACAAATACTTATAAATTTTGTTAAAAAAACATAAAAAATAAATTAACAACATTAATACATTTAAAAATATAAATATTTTCATAAGTTTAATTAATGTTATTAACATCATGTTAATTAATTTATCTCTCTAAAAATTCCACTACATTCCGCAAGATTCAGCTGTTACCATTTGGTTTTACATTTATTTTGCTAGATTCCGCAAATAGTAATCTGTAATTCCGCAAGATTTTTCAATTCTGCTAACACCGTTTACAGCCTATGTTTTTTTTTTTTTAAATATTTACAGCCTATGTTGGAAAGGAGATTCAGTTAGAAACTTATAGTACAAACCGTAGCGTGTCTGATTTCGTTGGAATGTTGTTCTTACGGAAGTAACCAACTTTTGGAATGCTTTGTAGACAACTTTACATTATTAAAACAACTTTCCGTAAACAAACTTTCCGTAATATTGATAGTCATTTGTAATTAATAGCCTCATGTATTTTCCGTATAACCAACTTCGTAATATTTCTTACGAAATTGATACTACTTTTACATAATTTAGTGGAACTATCAAATGAAGTATGCCACTAATACATTATACATGTACAAATCAAAATCTGCATCCTTCATCAAAGGCTTGATCATTAAGGCGTGATCCCACGTGCCTTCATGTCGCAGAGAGAACGCGAAGGGAAAAAAAAAAACAATTTAAAATTAAAAAAGAAAAAAAAAGGTTTAAAAGAAGACGAAGAAGAAGAAAGCTGTAGCAAGCTACACACTCTTCTCTCCTTTTCTCATAAACCCTAATAATCTTCCTCAACTTCATCTTCCCGCTGGTCGAAATTTGTCCACCTTCATAAATTCGCCGGCGAATATTTGAATCCGTCACCGACGCCGCCGTATTTGCATTCATCTCTCCGTCGTTGTAAGTGATTCTACCGATTATCGATCTTCCTTTACTTCGTTTTTCTTCAGTCGCTTTACTCTTTCCTTATCGAGATTTAATTTCAGGTGACAGTATGTTGACTTTTTTCATATAGTCGTTGATTTACACAGTAGTTTCTATCTTAGGCTCTCTCGGTTTATCGAATCGATCTAACAGTCGCAATTGATTCTATTCAAAAAAAATCTTGGTTTGGTGATGAGAACTCACAATTTCTAGGAAGACGAGATTCAAGCGGTCTGGTGATAAATTAAAATTGGAATGTTACAATCGCTAAGTAGATTTATGCTAATCAGTATTGTGTTGATTTGGAATACCTTAGTTTTTGGTGATGCGTAGAACAAAAGAGCGTTGAATCATCAACTGGCCTAATAAGTTTCTTAATTTGGTTTTAGCTGTGTGTAGGAAAAATGATGGGACTGCCCAAGTAAGAGAGTGAGGGCAAATTCGTGTACACCAGATGGTGGTTGCAGAGTTACAGAGGAGAAGACTCGTGTCATTGTTCGGATGAGACCATTAAACACGAGGGAACAAGCCAACTATGATCTTATTGCACGGGAATATCCAAATGATCAGACCATTGTTTTTAAGAACCCGAATCCTGAGAGGGCGGCAACAAGATATACATTTGGTATTTTGATTACAATCTCATTTCTTCTTTGCTTTTCCTTTTCCTTTTTCTTGTATAGAATCTGTTGATAAGAGTCTCACTGCGTGTTTTGTCTTCTCTTCTTTACTTTTTAGACAATGTTTTTGAGCCGACTAGTGCTACTCAGGAAGTTTATGAAGGTTGTCCTAGGGATGTCGCACTATCTGCATTAGCAGGAACTAACGGTAGTCATCTTTAGATATCTTCTTTTTAATAAAGCTTTGCTTATCTATGTCAATGGACGTGTGAATTCTTATCGCTGTTCGTTGCAGCAACTACTTTTGCTTATGGTCAGACCAGCAGTGGCAAGACCTTTACGATGAGGGGGGTTACTGAAAATGTTATTAAAGATATATGTATGAGCATATAAGAAAAGTGAGTGACAAATTTTAAGGTCTTTATTTCTTGGTCTTGGTCCTGTTACAGATATGAATCTATTAAAATCTCTGCAGACTCAAGGAAGGAGCTTTGTCTTGAAATGTTCTGCTTTGGAGATATATAACGAGAATGTGATTTGACTTTTTAAATCGTGATACTGGGCCCCTTTGACTGTTGGATGATCCAGAGGTATGTTAAGGGTCGGAAACACTAAATCGAATGTTTACATAGAGATCCACTATGTTGGCCAGATTGAGAATGTTGTCTACATTGCGGGAAGGAACCATTGTAGCAAATCTGGTGGAGGAAGTTGTTGAAAGCAGGCAACATTTACAGCATTTAATTGACATTTGTCAAGGTAATCCTTCCTATCTCTTGTGAAGATATTATATATATCTTGTTATGCATTCGATTTTCATAGTAGTCTGGGTGCATATTTTGGCAAAGCAACATAACTTAATGATAGTTGAAGGATACAACTCAAAGCCTCAATGAAACATGGTATCATGATTTTCTTTCTGGTTATGTGATTTTCCATTTACTTTTTGCAGCTCAAAGGCAAGTAGGTGAAACTGCTTTGAACGACAATAGTTCAAGATCTCATCAGATTATACAGCTGGTATGACTTATGTTATGTGATATGCTGCATGGTCGAATTATCAAATCTATTTCTTTAATTTCTTAAACATGGAAAACATAATTTTGCATAACTGTTGGTTATCTATTAAACTGTTACTTATCTCATGTCTCTGCTTTTGATATTAAGACCATTCAGAGCAGTCTCAGGGAAATAGCAGGCTGTGTGGAGTCTTTCATGGCAACTCTGGTACGCCATTTTATAATGTGTGGGGTAAAGCTTCACTTGGTATCTTTGAGGCTAAGACATTTAAATTGGTGCAGAATCTTTTTGATCTTGTTGGAAGCGAACGTGCTTGTCAAACAAACGCAGATGATCTAAGCTTGAAGGAATTAACCGTAGTTTGTTTACACTTACGACAGTGATCAGAAAGCTTAGGTCAGAAATCACAATGGTTTAGTGCAGAATCTTGTTGATCTAAGCTTGAAGGAAGGGATCCGAAGGCTGACATGGCTCGAACAACACTTGCTTGGGGACGAACCAGCAAGCTACGTAGCATCAAGGTTAGTAAAGTGAACAGATTACATATTTTATCTTCTTGTATAAGTACAGATTTACATATGTTTATTTGGTGGCAGAGTAAGAGCTCTGAAGCAGGAGAGGGAGTACTTGGCGAAACGGGTAAACGAGCTAGGAGTGGTAAAGAGAGAGTTGATGTACCTGAGATGGGATGTACCGGTAGGGAAGCAAAGGATGCAAGAGTTGATCAACAAACTCTGGATAGATCCTCACAACACGGATCTCGTGACAGAGAGTGCAAAGATAGTTGCTAAGCTTGTTGGGTCATCAATAAGCTTAGCAACTATCTTTGCACTCTTTGTCATGAGCTCCCTATTGTGAGGATATGTCCAGAGTTTGTTGATCAACTCTTGCATCCTCTGCTTCCCTACCGGTCGTCCCATCTCAGGTACATCAACTCTCTCTCTACCACTCCTAGCTCGTTTACCTGTTTCGCCAAGTACTCCCTCTCCTCCTTCAGAGTTCTTACTCTGCCACCAAATAATTTGTATCAGAGATGCAACAAGTTAGATATGAAGTTTCAACTCATCCATGTCTTCTTATCTGATGGAGACGCGAAATTGAGCTCAAACATTTCCTTCGTTAAGTTCTGATGGATTCTGGGTTATTTTTCAAAGTTTTTTTAAAAAGGCCCATAAATGATTAATCAAAGCCCAATAATTTAATCGTTTTCTGACAACGATGTATGTACTAATTGAAGATGAGATCAGAAGATAATATCTTCGAAAGGCGCGCCCTATAAGAGACAAAATTTTATCCACTTATAATTGAACACGTCATCGATGAGTGTAATATCCACGTCATCTAACCGTACCGTAAAAGCATTCACTTCTTTCATAATTGAAGGAAGAAAAAAATATTGAAATGGAATCGCGACGAGGGAATCCGATGACGGAGAAGGAATATTCCGATTTAGCTGCAGCGAGGAGGATCCAGAGATTGACTTCACACATTTCCCTCGCCGTGACAACGCCGTCGTCGACATCGGTTGTGCAGACGGAGAATTGCGCGGCGACGGCGAGGACGAAGAAGCTAACGGTCAATGGTCAAGCGTTATCTCTCTACATGAGGGGAAAAGACATGGATATACAGGAGAAAGTGTACGAGTTTTTCAATTCGCGTCCCGATTTACAAACGCCGATTGAGATCTCGAAAGACGATAATCGGGAATTGTGTATGAGGCAGTTGTACGGGCTTGTGGGAGAAGCTGGGATAAGGCCGTTTAGGTATGTAGCTGATGATCCGGAGAAGTATTTCGCTATTATGGAAGCTGTTGGTAGTGTGGATATGTCGCTTGGGATAAAGATGGGCGTTCAATACAGGTTTGCAGTTTTAACATTTACAAATCCATTTCTAGGGAATCAGTATTCGTAATTGGATTTGGGGTTTTTGAGGTTTTGATCCTATGGTGTTAGTATAGATAAGAATTTAGCTATGGAAGATTCGAAAATCCTGAGGATTCATGATTTGCAATTGTTTGTATAGTCTTTGGGGAGGTTCTGTGATCAATTTGGGAACTAAGAAGCATAGAGACAAGTATTTCGATGGCATTGACAATCTCGATTACACCGGTTGCCATGACTGAACTACACCATGGTGAGTGATGAAATAATGCTGCCTCTGCATCTAATATGTGAATCCCCTTTACTAACTTTTCGGAGTTTGTTTCGTCAAGGTTCAAATGTTCAAGGTCTTCAGACCACGGCGACATTCGATCCAATCAAAGACGAGTTTATAATCGACACACCTCATGATGGAGCAATCAAATGGTGGATTGGAAATGCTGCAGTTCACGGGAAATTCGCCACTGTTTTCGCTAGGCTTATCTTACCAACTCATGATACCAAAGGAGTCTCGGATATGGGTGTTCACGCCTTTATCGTTCCTATTAGAGATATGAAAACCCACCAGGCTCTCCCAGGTGTTGAGATTCAAGATTGTGGACATAAAGTGGGTCTGAATGGAGTGGATAACGGTGCATTGAGATTCCGTTCTGTGAGAATACCGCGCGATAATCTTCTTAATCGGTTTGGAGACGTGTCTCGAGATGGGAAGTATACGAGTAGCTTACCAACAATCAATAAAAGATTTGGTGCTACACTTGGTGAGCTTGTAGGTGGTCGAGTTGGACTTGCTTACGCATCTGTTGGCGTTCTTAAAATTTCTGCCACTATTGCCATTCGTTATTCGCTATTAAGGCAGCAATTTGGTCCTCCAAAGCAACCTGAAGTCAGTATTTTAGATTACCAGTCTCAACAACACAAGCTCATGCCGATGCTAGCCTCGACCTATGCGTACCATTTTGCAACTGTGTACCTCGTGGAGAAATATTCAGAGATGAAGAAGACTCACAACGAGCAATTGGTTGCTGATGTTCATGCACTCTCTGCTGGGCTAAAATCCTATGTGACGTCTTACACCGCCAAGTCACTCTCGGTCTGCAGAGAAGCCTGTGGAGGACATGGTTACGCAGCTGTTAACCGATTTGGAAGCTTGAGAAACGATCACGACATTTTCCAAACATTCGAAGGAGACAACACAGTGCTTCTACAACAGGTATTTCCTTTCACTCTTTATTAAAAATTTCCCTTGTGAATAATCAGACTCATAGTTTAGGTACTTCTTTAGGTGGCAGGTGATTTATTGAAGCAATACAAAGAGAAGTTCCAAGGTGGAACATTGACGGTTACATGGAGTTACTTACAAGAATCGATGAACACTTATTTGGCTCAGCCAAATCCCGTCACAGCGCGTTGGGAAGGTGAAGAACATCTTAGAGATCCTAAATTCCAACTAGACGCTTTTCGGGTAAGTTTGTATTGTTTACTAAATCGTTGCCTTCATCTATCGATCACACTTGTTTCTCTTTAAGATTTATTTGTCACTTACAGTATCGAACATCGCGTCTCCTACAAAGCGTTGCACTGAGATTGAAGAAACACACCAAGACTCTCGGTACTTTTGGTGCTTGGAACAGATGCTTGAATCATCTCTTGACACTTGCAGAATCTCACATTGAATCAGTCATTCTCGCCAAATTCATCGACGCTGTTCAAAAGTAAGAAAAAAACACAAATAAATCTTTCTTTTACAAGTCAAGTTTTGAAAATCTCACATTTACTAAACGTCTCATTTCTTCTCGCAGCTGTTCAGAACCAAGTGCAAAAGCTGCTCTGAAACTAGTATGCGATCTTTACGCGTTGGACCGAATCTGGAAAGATATAGGAACGTACCGTAACGTGGATTATGTAGCGCCCAACAAAGCTAAGGTATTTGTTTGTTTGTTGTATATATAATTTACGAAATTGAATCTATGATCTTTATCGATTCAATGGTAACAAAAATTTGATATATATATTTTTTTTTGAAGAAAAGCATTAATTTGATTTTGTTGTGCAGGCCATTCATAAATTGACCGAGTATTTGAGTTTCCAAGTTAGGAATGTTGCGAAGGAACTAGTGGATGCGTTCGAGCTACCTGATCATGTTACTCGAGCACCGATTGCTATGCAATCTGATGCTTATGCACAATATACTCAGGTCGTTGGATTCTAAAAAGTGAAGGAATTAAGAAGAAGAAAATATCGAATTGTAATCACAAATAATCTCCTTTCGATACGATGCATACATACAAAAAAAAAAAACAATTTATAGTACGTAGAAGGAAATCTGTAATGTGTATGTGTGTTTTTTGTATTCGTTGTTATATGTGTTTTCACAGTACAATAAAAAAATCTCAAGAGAAAACAAATCAAGACAACAATTTTTTATAGCAAACAATTTATGGATATATTTTAATAAGTTATTGTATATAATTCAATTTTTTTTATTTTATAAAAGAATAGAAATTCACAAGTTCCAAAGATATTGTATAAGCAAATCGCTCATATCACAAAAAGTTTAAATATTTACACCGACTTTTTATATAAAACCAGATGACTCCCCGCGTAATGCGCAGATTAAATATTTTTCTTTTTACTATAAACATAAAAGTTATTTTTTTTAATCAATAATTCTTCAACAAAAAACATTCTAATTATTTAAAAAATAAAATTTGTTAAGATATTTTTTTATGACCATTCAATTGAGTTTAATTTGATTGAATATTCAAAAATTTGGAAAAACTGTTTTATGGTTATATATTGCTAAAATGCTCAATATTATATTTCATTTTGGTATAAATGTTGCGAATTTAAAAATTTTGAATATAATATCTAAAATATTATTAATATATGATTTTTGTGATTGTAAATTTTCTTTGTATTGCTCAAAACATGAAAGTTTGCGATCATATAGATTCTATAGAAACATATAAAAATTGAAAAAAAAAGCTAAAATGTTATTTACTTTTAACACATATTTTTCAATATTTTTTTTGTTTTAAAATAAATTATTTTAGGAAATAAAAATGCAAAGAGAAATAATTTTAAAATAATTGAGCTTACTAATTTTTTTTATGATATTTATGAAATAAAATATTTTTCTTATTATTGGAAACATATGGAATAATCCATTGCTATATCTTTCCATATTCGATGTCACATTTTTTATACAACATCGTTGAAATATTTTGTAATATTTACTTACTAATTATGAAATATAGAGAGATTCATTTAGTCAATAATCCGTCGATTAAAAGCATTTTTTATTCTAAAATGATGATATAATATATAAATTTATGATCATTTTGAATTATATAAAATTAATGTATTATAATTAATAAAATAAAATTATAAAATCTATCGTTAGGATATAAGGGTAAGTAACTATTATTCTATTTTTCTTACCTAATGTTATACTCAAAATATTTAAAATTAAAAAATGCAAATGTAACTATGAAGGACATATATAATTACGTATAAAGATCCAAATTATTTTATATTAGTGATAATATGAAGATTTGGTGGCGATATAAGTGAGTTTTTTTAATATTAGACTATGGATAGTTAGTGATAATATTAAAAAAAAACTACGTAAAATTTGATTCCTATAATTTTAACTCTAAGAATAATTTATTTCTACAAAAAAATTTGGGCTAATTATGATACAAATGAGATTTTTTTAGGACATATATAATTACGTATAAAGATCCAAATCATTTTATATTAGTGATAATATGAAGATTTGGTGGCGATATAAGTGAGTTTTTTTATATTAGACTATGGATAGTTAGTGATAATATTCCAAAGACTATGTAAAATTTGATTCCTATAATTTTAACCATAAGAATAATTTATTTCTACAAAAAAAATGGGCTAATTATGATACAAATGAGGTTTTTTTTAGGGAATTAGCTAAAATTAGTTTTTAGAAAAAGTTTGGCCATGTCATATTTAAAATGATGTCATGTCACATTTGAAGGAATTCAATATCATATTTTAAATAAAATTACCTTCCTAATAATGTATAAGAGATGGTGATAAGCGTAAGGCAATAAATTGGAGAGGTCACATGACCCCTAAAATCCTTGACAAACATCCAAAATCCTAAAACTGTCGCCATTTTTTTTTGACGAGTTTTCTTTCTGTATCCACTTCACACACTCTACATGTATTATATAATCAAAATGTGCACTTTTAGTTCCACCGCTCACTCTTTGAAGTATTAAATATCAAAAATGAAAACAATTCAACATTAATATATTGTGCATCCATTATCAAAGACTTTTTTCCTATATTAAAATCTAATAAGCATAACGAATACGTATAACCGATCGAAGTATTTAAATTCGATCGGAATTAAATTAAGGGACTCAAATTAAATAGTTTAGCGATGAAAATTAACATATTAGAATATTCCACAGAATAAGTGATGCTGATTGTATTGTTAAATCTGGTTTACTCTCTGTACTGGGCTATTACCGACCCAACTTTAGTTAACTGAATTAAAAGAATGTTTCGATAAAACAAAAAATTCCTCATAATAAGTAAAAATTGATTATATTATAGATATATCATATATGTATACAATATCATGTTGTTTGTCTTCAATAGTAAGAAGCTAAATCGGGTTGTTATCATTTAACTCCTTTTTTTATGGCGAATAGAGCTTTCGAATAATCCATTCAGCAAATTTTCTTAATAAATCTAAAATATTATACCATTTCGAATGACCAAATAAAAGTAAAAATATTTTAAGGAGAAATCAAACTCAAGCTAAAGAGGTTTTACTCTTTTCTGATTTTTTTTTTTGTCAATAAATCACTAATATTTAATTACATGTTCAAACTCTCTTTAGTACGGAATGTTGTTTTTTTAAATCGAAACATCCAAAAACGGTTTCCGGATACTGAAAAAAATTATCTGATGACATTCGTAATGATGCAATAAAAAGTTCATACCTCGCGCAATTTTGGGTTACAACTTGTTAATTCCCAAAGGTAGCTCTTGACCACATGAACGTATTATTTTTATGTTTCGTTTTCTTAGGACACGCATTTGAGTTCAGACAGAACGAGCAGAGCTCGACACGAACCCATTTGTAAAGAAACCTCCTTTGATAGTGCTTAACACTAGCCCAAAACCGTACAACCCCGAGAAACCCGAAATAAACAAAAGACCCTCTAAGTATGATGAAGAAATATGGAAAGACTTTTAGAGAATACTTGAAAGACTCTTAGAGAAATTTAGAGAACTTATGAACTTGAACACTCTTTGTTTAAACTTATTCTTTATTCACTTGTTCAACTTTCTTATGTTCTTGTTGTTACAAATGAGAAGGGGTGAGGAGGTATTTATAGCCTCCCAAAGATCTCTTCCTAAATCTCCAGATTATTCTACTAACTTCCTTACTTACTAAATATTTTACAAGTCTCTAGAATTCTCTATAACATCTATATTAGTATCTCCTTATCTTGTGACTCTCTAGATTTTTCTACACCATTATTTACATATCTTTATCTTTCAAGAATTCTCTAGAAAAACTTAAGGAGGCGATAACCTTCCTAAGTATCTCTTGAAAATTCTAAAACTTGGGCTTAATTTTGGGCTTAGTCCAAATATCATATTTGGATCATGAACCCATAATTAAGCATAACCCAAAATCAAGTTTAACTTCAATACTCTCCCTTAAACTTGATTTTGTCAACCATCCGGAGCTTCGAACGAAGTAACTCAAATTGTCCCTTCGGTAATGACTTGGTGAAGATATCTGCAACATTGTCCTCACTTCGAACTTCCAAAGCTTCGATTGTCCCATCAAGCACCTTCTCTCTTATGAAGTGATGTTCCAGCTCAATATGCTTCGTCCTTGCATGAAACAATGGATTATCAGCCAACTTGATAGCACTTTGATTATCTCCATAGATTGCAGTCGCTTTATTGATTGGCTCGAACAAATCTTCAAGAAGCCTACGAAGCCATATACATTCTTGAGCTGCGAGAGTCGAAGCTTTATACTCTGCTTCAGTGGTAGACAGCGACACTGTTGGTTGCTTCTTGCTGCACCACGAAACACTAGTGTGTCCACATACCCCGAAGTTGACTTTCGGTCATCTAGATCTCCACCAAAGTCAGCATCTGTGAAACCATGAAGGGAAACCTTGGCATTGTACTAGTACACCAGACCCATGCCAAAAGTTTTCTTCACATACTTCAAGATCTTCTTAGCTGCTTCGAGATGTGGCTTCCTTGGTGCCTGCATAAACCGACTTACAAGACCTACCGCGAAGGCAATATCAGGTCTTGTAATGGTTAAGTATAAGAGACTTCCCACACAAGAGAGCGATAACGTCGAGGATCGGGTAGTAATGACCCTTCATCACGCCTAAGCTTCATGTTCACATCCATAGGAGTAGTACACGTCTTCCCTTCGTGTACTCCAAACTTATCAACAATCATTCTTGCATAACTTTGCTGACCGATGAATATTCCATCCTTAATCCTTTCAACTTCCAAACCAAGGAAGTTATTCAACTCACCCAACTTCTTCATCTCAAACCTTATCGACATATCCTCTTGTAGACGAGCAATTTCTGCCTCATCATTCCCCGTAATTATCATGTCGTCTACATATAGTAGAACTACCACATGGACTCCTTCATTTTTCTTCAAGAAGAGACTCGGATCAGAATTCGATGGCACATACCTGCAAAACTGAAGAAACTGAGCAAGCTTTCCATATCAGGCTCGTGGAGCTTGTTTTAACCCATACAGAGCCTTCTTAAGCTTGCACACATAATCAGGATGCTCTCGTGATTTGAAACCAAGTAGTTGCTCCATAAAAATATTCTTATCAAGCTCACCGTATACAAAAGCATTCTTCACGTCCAATTGCCATAACTTCCAACCAAAACTTGCAGCTAAGGATAAGAGAGAGCGTACCATTGTCATCTTAGCCACTGGACTGAAAGTCTCATCATAATCTTCTCCATATTTCTGAGAGAACCCTCGAGCAACCAGCCTTGCCTTATATCTGTCAATGCTTCCATTGGTCTTTCGCTTAATTCGATACACCCATTTGCAAGAAACAGGTTGGACATCCTTGGGCTTTGGAACCAAATCCCAAGTTTCATTCTTCATAAGAGCATCCATTTCCTCCTTCATTGCGGTCTCCCACTCACAAACTCTTTTTGCTTCATCATATGATGATGGCTCCTCTTCATCTAATGGAGCTGCAAAATAGCATGAGTAAGTAGTGATAAATTCTTCATCCCTGAACCGAGCAGGCCTGATAATGTTCCTCTTTGGTCTTTGATTTACCAAAAAACCATTATCTTGATTCTCCTCTTGGTTAGTGCTCCCCCTTTCACCTTGTATCTCTGTTCTCGGACATTCACCCTCACTTGGTACTTCGAGAACTGGTTCATCAATCTTAGAAGAACCATCACCTTCTTTCTCAACCAAGACTTGAGGTGGCCTATAGTATGAAGAGACTTCGTCAAAGACAACATCACGAGACACAACATACTTGTGTGTTTCAGGATCCATACACCACCATCCCTTTCTTTGTTCATCATAGCCGACAAAGATGCACTTCTTCGCCTTTGCCTCCAATTTTGTTCTCTGAGAGTCAAACACATGAACGTAGCAGACTGGCCCAAATATCCTGAGATGTTTCACCGTTGGCTTCTTCTTGTGAACCATCTCATAAGGAGACTTCATATTGTTCGGACTGAGTGGCATTCGGTTGATGACATACGCTGCACATCTCATGCCTTCTGCCCATAAAGCTTTAGGCAAGTTCTTCCCATGTAACCAGCTTCTACATGTCTCGCTTAGATGTCTGATCTTTCTCTCTGCTACTCCATTTTGTTGAGGTGTATATGGACATGTAAACTCTCTCTTGATGCCATGATCTCGAAAAAAAGAGAGAAACTCCTTTGACATAAACTCTCCTCCATTATCCGTCCTTAGAGTCTTTATTTTCTGACCCAACTCGCCTTCCACAGTAACCTTGAATTCTTGAAACCTGGAAAATACTTCTGATTTTTCTTCACAAAGTATACCCAGGTGTACCGTGAAAAATCATCAACGAACAACAACATGTAGCGAAACCCGGAATAGGAGGATGTTCTTATTGGACCCATCAAATCACTATAGATCCTCTCTAACGGAGCACTACACCGTGAAGTAGAGTTGTCAAATGGAAGTCTATGTGATTTTCCATATTGACATCCTTCACAAAGCTTTCCTTCATCTTGAATCTTCAACTTTGGGAGCCCATTTACATAATCCTTATTCACCATGACTTTCAGCTTAGTCATATTTATATGACCAAGTCGAGCGTGCCATATATAGGCATTGTCATTGGCACTCATCTTCTCCACATAAGTGTTTGAGGCCGATAAGACATATAAATTTTTAACCCGTGCTCCAGTGTGAACCACATCCGCCTTTAGCTCTTTAATGTTCTTTAGGAACTTAACGTCTCTTGGGCCAAATAGAACGTAGTTACCCGAGTCTACCGCATTTACCACAGAGAGAAGGTTCTTCTTAACTACAGGAACATGGTACACGTTCTTGAGTGTGATTGGACTTCCATCATCTCCTTTAATGATAACAATACCTTCCTTTTCAACTCGGTGGACTGAATTATTCGCGGTAATATGACATATTTCCCATCATTGTTCTGAAGACTAGAAAATAACTTCTCGTCTCCGGTGATATGATGGCTACAACCCGAATCCACTATCCAATTATTTTCTAAAGTTTTAGTTGTGGATGTACCTGAAGATGCAACCTCCACTGTGAAACACTTTCCCCATTCTTCGTCTTCAGTGTGACCTTTTGATTCTGCCATATTTGTTTCCTTCAACTTGACTCGACAATCCTTTTTAAAATGCCCAAGTTTCCCACACCGGTAGCACTTGAATCGCTTCTTATCTCCCATGGACATGTTTAGCTTTGAAGCTCTGTTGTCTCCGAGCTACAAAAGCACTTCCCGAGTCATCGTGGACTTTAACACCCCCCATTTGCATGACTAAGGATTCTTGCAAAGCTAATAAATTTTCAAACTCCTCCAAGGAAGGTTGTGTAGGCCATCCTTGAACCGAAGTCACAAACGGTGTATACTCAGATCGTAGACCTCGAATAATAGACCGTTTTAACCTTGCCTCCGAGATTGACTCCTCCAGATTAAGAGAATTAATCTCAGAGCAAAGGTTCTTTACCTTAATGAAGAACTCTGAGATTGTAGACTCCCCCTGCTTCGCATTCGCCAGCTCATTCTCTAACAACTATAGTCGAGCTTCATTCTTCTTGTTGAACAATTGATCTAGCGCCCGCCAAATAGAACTAGCAGATTTGCACCTTGAGACATGCTCAAATACTCCCGATGATATTGACCTCTTTAAAGCAAACTCCGACTTGGCATTCTTCCGTGTCCATTCCTTTGTCGCTTCCGCTGTCGCATCAGCTTCCCTTGGTGGTATTGTGCTACTACCGCCGACGACATCCCATAAGTCCTCACTGACCAAGTATGACTCCATACATGACTTCCATAACCGGTAGTTAGATTGGTTTAAGATCTCCATTCCCAATCCAACAACACGATCCGTTGATTCCATACTTAGAGTAAACCCGAGCTCTCTAATACCCGATCTTGATGAGCACAATTAGAATGGCTCTGATACCATGTAAAGAAACCTCCCTTGATAGTGCTTAGCATTAGCCCAAGACCGTACAACCCCGAGAAACCCGAAATAAACAAAAGACCCTCTAAGTATGATGAAGAAATATGGAAGGACTTTTAGAGAATACTTGAAAGACTCTTAGAGAAATTTAGAGAACTTATGAACTTGAACACTCTTTGTTTGAACTTATTCTTTATTCACTTGTTCAACTTTCTTATGTTCTTGTTGTTACAAATGAGAAGGGGTGAGGAGGTATTTATAGCCTCCCAAAGATCTCTCCCTAAATCTCCAGATTATTCTACTAACTTCCTTACTTACTAAATATTTTACAAGTCTCTAGAATTCTCTATAACATCTATATTAGTATCTCCTTATCTTGTGACTCTCTAGATTTTTCTACACCATTATTTACATATTTTTATCTTTCAAGAATTCTCTAGAAAAACTTAAGGAGGCGATAACCTTCCTAAGTATCTCTTGAAAATTCTAAAACTTGGGCTTAATTTTGGGCTTAGTCCAAATATCATATTTGGATTATGAACCCATAATTAAGCATAACCCAAAATCAAGTTTAACTTCAATACCATCTCCACATGCACACACCTCCTCCTTTCCATATTAAATAAAATATCCCATTTTCGTAAACCTTTACTCAAGTTAACAAAAATACGAAATATGACACAAATCTATTCAGTGTAACCCTAACCGACAATAAATATCAATGAATCACATATATAAAACGTAAACCCGAGCAATCGCAAGGGATCATTTTGATTTTCCAAAACATAACAAAAAAAAAACTATACACACTAGAAAAAAAAAATGGTGGAAGTTCAAGATTTGGAACCACTTAGTCCAATTCAAGATTACGAAGACGATAATTACGAAGACGAAGACGAAGAATTCGACCGTTCCGGTGAAGAGATAAGTTACGACGATCTCAAAAAGCGTATGTGGAAAGATCGTAACTTAATGCTAAAACTCAAACAACAAAAAACTATCAATGACTCCGTTATCTCTTCGCCGTTATCTTCCACGTCAGCATCACCGTCCTCTTCTTCTGCCGCTATCGTGCGCCGATCAGAAGCTTCACGCCGCAAGAAAATGGCTCGGTCTCAAGATTCTGTTTTGAAGTACATGATGAAGATAATGGAAGTGTGCAAAGCTCAAGGATTCGTATACGGAATCGTACCGGAAAAAGGTAAACCGGTAACCGGTTCTTCAGACAGTTTAAGACGTTGGTGGAAAGAAAACGTTCAATTCGACCAAACCGCTCCAAACGCTGTTTCTGACTACTTAACGTTAGCGGCTGCTCAGTTAATCTCATCAAGCGAAAATCTTGACCCGAATTCTTACATTCACATGCTACACGAGCTACAAGATACTACTTTAGGGTCTTTGTTATCGGCTCTGATGCAACACTGCGTACCGCCGCTACGGCGGTTTCCGTTAGAGAAAGGTTTAGCTCCACCGTGGTGGCCGACCGGAACAGAGTTATGGTGGGGAGAGCAAGGACCGGCTGCTTTTGAGCACGGTCCGCCTCCTTACCGTAAACCGCACGATTTAAGAAAAGCTTGGAAAGTTAGCGTTTTAGCGGCTGTGATCAAACACATGTCTCCAAATTTGGAGCGCGTGAGGCGGCTCGCGAGGCAATCCAAGTGTTTGCAAGATAAAATGATGGCCAAAGAGACTGATACTTGGTCTCGTGTGATTAACCAAGAAGAAGCTCTTCTTAAACGACTCAAGATCTCGGACCACGGAGACGAGGATCAAGAACCGGCAAGATTCGTTTCTCTCGATCAAGAAGACTGTTTTCTTGTAGCGCAAGATCAACAACAGAGGAAAGGTAAAAAGGTTGATCAAGAATTTTCGATAAACGACTGTTTCCTCGCGGCGCAAGATCAAGAACAACTTGGTGACAAGAGGAAAGGTAAGTTTGTGGAGAAAGAAGCGATGTTATTGAATGTATACACATGTCAAAACTCGAGTTGTCCATCGAGTGATGTGAGTTTAGGTTTTGTGGACAAGAACTTGAGGACCGGTCACGAGATTGAGTGTCTTTACGGGACGCAAGAACCGATAAATTCGAGTGGGGGATCGGACGGGTTTGTTCAGTCGATGACTACGAGTGATGATGATTACGGCGCGAGCTCGAAAGTAACGGACACTAGAGACTATCAAAATCAAGAAGGAAACTGGCTAGATTATCTATGGTTTGAGAGGTTACATGATTTGAATTGTTCCAATCAAGGATACGAAGATCAATCAACCGCGGTGGATTTGAACCGATTACGGGACCATTCTGATTCGAATCAGACCATGAGCGAGGAAGATTTCTCGTTATGGGACATGGGTTATGAAGACAAAGATATTTATATGTCTCCTCAAGATTGAAAAAAAAATCTCAACTTTGGAATATTTTCTCTAGTTACGATTTATCAAAAACAGAGTTAAGAGAATAATCAGAGCAAAATAATGTTGTTGTTTGTTTTGTTGTTGCTATACAATTCAAGAAATAAAACATTTTTTTTTAACAAAAAAGAACAGTAACAATCTTTAGTCGTAAAAACTATGCCTTTGAGGAATGCAATCTTCAAGAACCAATCTTGTGGCCGCACAAGAATAACCTTTCCTGAATTTAGTTTTGTTGTTAAGACTCTTCACATCAACTTCTACTGCAAAGATTGCACAAACCGGTCTATGATCTGAAAACCGCGATTCTCCTCGAATATACGAAAGCTGTTCTATTCCTTCTCCTCTCCATAGAATCCTATCACACCTGAAAAACATCCCAAATTCAAAACAACACACACACAAAAAAAACGCGGTTTAGGGTTTCGGATGTAGGGTTTTCGGGTAGTACCAAGCGGGAGTACGGCGTTTTTTCTTGGACTTGGTGGTTTCTCCGGCGTAAGCGTCTGAATTTTGAGTGTATTTATATGTCGGCGCAAAGAAGATTTGACCTTCTTGAAATCCAGGGAAGACTCTTCCTGCTCCTCTTTCCATGTTAAGCTGAAATCATTAGAGATCATAGAAGTTGGTAAACCGCGAAAAGAACGAGAATTTAACGTATTTAAAAGTTCATTTTTATACTACAAAACCTGATCTTTCTCTAGAAGAGTATCCCAGTCATTATCTTCTAACAATACTCTTGTCTCTTCATAGGTTAAAGCAACTCTATAATTCAAATCTCCAAGCCAAAGCACTCGGCTACAAAACCAAAAACAGAGTATTTAGCGGTTTTCGCTTGTATAGAAAGAAAAAGATTATGTTTTTTTTTGTTCATGGAAACATACTCATGATCAATGATTCTTTCGGGTGCGCGACAAATAGGGTTCTTGGTGATTTTAGGGAACTGAGTATGTTTCAGAATCTCAGCTACATCGGCGTTTCGCCTCAACTCATCACCTTCTTTCTCACCAGAAGCTAAATGGCTACACACAAAGCAAAAGCTTGTTTGGTGTAATGACATGCTTATAGCAATACATCCCTGTAAACAAACAAAAACAAAGACTAGGATCAAGATTTATTTTACTTGTGTCACAATCTTTGATTTATATAGAGTAAAAGTTGTTTATTACCTTGTTCCCCAAGCGACCCATGATTCCTCTTCCAACAGAATCAAGTCTAAGATGAGAGATATGTGGAATCAACTCTTTTCTAGCCCAAACAGACAAAAACAAACCAACCATTTGTTTACTCGCAATCAATCGATAACTCATTTGTCCTGGCATCCTCGTAGTCGCGGGAACATCATCAAACAAGTAATTCTCATGAACCCTAAAATTCTCAGCCTCAACATTGTTACTGTTATCCGCAATAGGATGATGATCACTGAACTTTTTCGATTTCCTAGCTTCCCAACCACCCGAATGATCGATAACCGGACAATTACAAGTCTTCAAAAGACTCGAATCCGCTCGAAAGTTTCTGCTCAAGACTTTGAGATTAGGTCTTTGAAAGAAACTTAGACTACTTGGTGTTCTTGATTCTTCATTACCACAATTACTACTACTACAACTACTAGTCATTGTTCTCGAAGCAGAGAAAGCCGCGTTTGAGTAAACAGAGTCTTGTCTTGGTTTGTTTAAGGCTTGGCTTATTAAAGCTAACCATTTAGCGGCAGGCTCATTGTCTTCAACTACTAAAACATTTCCTGCACTTAGAGGAACAATCTCTTGAAACCTAAAATACAAAAGAAACAAAATTGAGAAAATTCAATACAAAAATGTTATAAAGATTGAAATTTGTCAAAATTTCATTTTCATACCCACAAATATATAAATCTGCTGTTCCTTCGACGAGTAAGAAGTCTTCAAGGTTAAGATCGTTGTTTGGTGCTCTTCCACCTACGTTCCATGTAGCTAGAAACACCCTGATTAAAAAAAAAAAACATATGGAGAATGATTTAACATAATGATTATAACAGAAAGAGATTGATTGATTGAATTTCAAACCTGAGTTCACGAATCTCTGTTGTTGGCGCCATAGGTCTATCGAAACTCGATAGATTCAAGCCTTCAATTCCAGGACTTGATTTTCTCTCTAACAAATTTTATCAGGAAAAGAAAACATATCAAGATTTGCTTACCAAACCCTAGATTTCTTATTTGGGATCAAGAAAGCCCTAGATTTTATTACAGAGATTAGTCCACATCAAGGAAAAAAAAATCTCCAAATTTTGACAATGTATATTTGATTTCGCTTTCGTTTGCAAAGTAAATCAATCATGTGAAAAAATGTCAATTTTTCTTTTCTGGGTAGGTTTAACCAAAAAATCAAAATATTCACAACCACACATTCAAAAAAATACAAAGAAATAATCAAATTACCAGAAACAGTCTTCCAGATCATTGGAGAAGAAGTGTTGTCAAGAATCGATTTCTTTCGAGAACCCATTCGTCTCTCCAAATCTAACAAATCGAAATCGAAATTAAAAAAAAATAATAATAAATTTTGTTTTTCTTGTGATGTACGTAAAACACGTTTAAGGAAGTAATTAATACCATTGAAAACTCCATTGTCTTCGTCGTAATCATTAATTCTTCTGTTGTTCATATTATTTGACGCATATTCTTCTTCTTTACCACATCTTCTTGATCCGAAAATCTTTGGAAGAATTGACTAAAACACCAAAAAATCGTTAAATTGAATTAATGGGTTTCACGTCGTGACATTTTCGAAGGTGATTAAAAAATTCAAGAGGATAAAAATTAATAAATGAAAGAGGAAGAGAGAGAACCTTCTTCCTCTTCTCGCTTCGGAGGCTGTTCTCAGAGTCACTCATTCATCAAAATCTTGTAAACAGAAATTAAAAACAAACAAATTGGAAACAGAGGAGTTATTAAGAAAATTATAAACATATTATTAATCTGTGTGTTTAAATGTTAATAGATCTTGGAAATCGTGTGGAGAAGGACATTTACTTTTATTTTATTTTTGTGTTTAGGATTTGGTTTTTCCCACGACTATTGAGTATTGAGTTTGAGTATTGACATGACTAAAATTATTTGTAGTTTATTTTAGAGATTCGGTTAACTAATTATTTAATGATATTTTGGCTATTTTTTAATGGTGAAATTATTTATCTAAGTCAGTTTGAAAATATCAGATTTTGGCGCCAGCTCCTTCGGATGTTTTAATAACAGATATGCTTTTGTTACAGATGATTAAACTAGGATTTAAAATGGGGAAGATTTTTATCAGTGACAAAATTTATTTTCCCAATATTAATTAGTTTACGCATAAAATAGAAACCAGTTTACCCGAATATAGATATTTTGGAAAAATGATTATGAGACAACCTCAAAAAAAAAAAAAAAAAAAGGCTGAATTTGTACTATTTAATGGGCTGAGATAATAAGTGGGCTGAGTCTGGGCTTATCTATGACAAATAAGAAAAGTCTTTACCGGTTTTCCGCCTAAAATCAATTTTTGTTTTTACAGTACAGTTTTGGAGTTCCAAAGAAAAGGCCGAATGATTTTACTCAATTTCTTTTTGTTCATACTCTCCATCTTTTCGTTTTTCTTCTTGATTTTCTCTAATTTCTTTTGTTAATATTTACTCTATTAGTGGATATCCAAAAGATATCGAAGAGCAAAGCTGCAAAGCAATCAAGAACATTTATCAAAGGAGAATCTTAAGGTGTTCAATGGCTCACATATTTTTTTTTCCTTTTTCAATAAAACTTCGTCATATATAAATTCATCTCTCGTTTGAGGTGTACAAATATTATTAGTTGGCAATCTAACATATAATACTTTTAGAATCAAGCATTTGTGGAGTTAAATATCAAATGAGATGGGCCGAGATATCCGATAAATATCCGAATTATTTGTGGTTTTAAGGCGGAGCTGTTGAGGAGTGTTTTAGCTCTTAGACATTTATCTTGATAATAGGCTAAGTGTAGAAGTGTCTCTAATGGGTTTAGAGGGGCTTGGTATAATCTAATTAGTTCCGGTTTGTGAAATTGGTTTGAGTTATTAATGTCTCGGTTCTGTAGCCGACTTAATCTCTACTATTGTCTTTATAAGGAGATTAAGTTGTTAGGCTAAAGTTAACAGAACGAGAAACACGATTGTCTTCTTCCTTTGAGCTTATCTGTTCTTGATAACTCAATCTCTTGTCATAGTGAATTGCTGGTCCGATCCAGTTCCAGAGCAGTAGTTTTACACCATCTCGGTGGCGAAGCTCTGGGTTAACAAATCGTGTGTGTTCTTACTTGCTTTCGTTTATCTGTCTTAGATTGTGTGATTGCAATTGTTCGAAACCAAGTTAAAATCAAGTCGGAATAACTCTTAGTTCTATTTGGTGTTTAGATTATCAGGATTGATTGTGATAATCTGATTATTTCAGAGTTTGATCCTGAAAGTTTCTTAAGTAAGAAAAGGATTCCATCTCAAGGTGGAGCTTCAAATCAGGGAAACACTGAAACTGAAGATGAGCCAGTAAGTCCATTTCAAGGTGGAGCTAGTTCTGGTCTTGTTGATCTGAGTGAAGAAGATACAGAAGACGATCAGATTGGTCTTAAATCAATAATTGGTGGTAGGCAGAATTTAGCTAATTTCCAATTAGCCAAAGATAGGCCTAAGAGGATTATAAAGAAGCCTATTAGGTACCAAGATGAGAGTGGTTTTGCTTTTGCATTATTAATGGAAAATGTGCATACTGAAGAGGGATTTGTGGCTTTTGCTCTTGCTGCAGCTGGAGTAATAGAAATAGATGAACCCCAAAGTTGTGCTGAAGCTATGGAAAGTGAAAACTGGGAATTTTGGAGAGATGCTTGTTATGAAGAAAAGGATTCTTTGGATAAGAATCAAACCTGGATTCTGGTTCCAAGACCAGAGGGTAGACAAATCATTGGGTGTAGATGGTTGTTTAAGCTGAAGCCAGGTATTGAAGACGTTGAGCTACCAAGGTATAAAGCAAGGTTAGTGGCTCGTGGTTTTACTCAGAGGGAAGGAATAGATTATCAGGAAGTGTTTGCTCCTGTGGTTAAACATGTTTCGATTAGAACATTGTTGTCAGTTGTGGTCAACTTAAATATGGAGCTTGAGCAAATGGATGTCAAAACAGCATTCTTGCATGGAGAATTGGAGGAGGATTTGTATATGGATCAGCCTGAAGGTTTTGAAGATGATAATCATCCTGATTATGTATGTTTGCTCAAGAAATCTCTATATGGATTAAAACAGTCTCCTAGACAGTGGAATAAGAAGTTTGATCAAGTAATGAAGCAACAAGGGTTCAATCGGAGTGAACATGATTTCTGTGTGTATACACGAGAAGTTATTGAAGGAAAATTTATCTACTTGTTGTTATACGTAGATGATATGCTGATAGCAGCTGAAAGTGTCATAGAAGTTAAGACTTTAAAGCAACAGTTGAGTTTGGCATTTGAGATGAAAGACTTGGGTCCAGCTAGAAGAATTCTTGGTATGGATATCGTAAGAGATAGAGAAAAAGAGATTTTATATTTGTCACAGTCCGAGTATTTGAAGAAGGTGATTAGGAGTTTTAGAATGGAGAGTGCTAAATCAGCTTTAACTCCCATTGGTGCTCATTTCAAGCTGTGTCAAGTCAAGGATGAAAGTGAGTGTGTTGATACTGAGGTAACTCCTTATTCTTCTGCTGTTGGTAGTATCATGTATGCTATGGTAGGATCTAGGCTTGACCTAGCATATGGACTTGGAATTGTGAGTAGGTTTATGAGTAACCCTGGTCGTATTCATTGGGAAGCTGTTAAATGGCTACTTAGATATATTAAGGGGTCGTTGGATTTGAAGATTGTTTTCACAAGATCAGGAGACTTAAAGGTTCTTGGATATTGTGATAGTGATTTTGCTGCTGATAGAGATAGGAGCCGATCTATATCTGGTTACATTTTCACGGTTGGAGGGAATGTAGTAAGTTGGAAATCAAGTTTGCAAGGAGTGGTTGCATTGTCCACCACTAAGGCAGAATGCATGGCCACAAAGTTTAATTTCATTAGGGACATTGTAGCGGCTAAAGAAGTTGAAGTCTTGAAGATTCATACTAGTAGAAATCCTGCAGATGTGTTAACTAAGGTCGTGCCGATAAGCAACTTCAATGCTGCATTGGAGTTGCTTAAAGTTCTCAAGAACTGAAGGAGCCGAAAGGCTTGTATACTGGAGGTGTAGGACACAGAGGAATTCACACGAGATGATAAGATTGATGATCGGAAGATTGTAAGAGATGGAGTCTAAAACAAGGTGGAGAATGTTGAGGAGTGTTTTAGCTCTTAGACATTTATCTTGATAATAGGCTAAGTGTAGAAGTGTCTCTAATGGGTTTAGAGGGGCTTGGTATAATCTAATTAGTTCTGGTTTGTGGAATTGGTTTGAGTTATTAATGTCTCGGTTCTGTAGCCGACTTAATCTCTGCTATTGTCTTTATAAGGAGATTAAGTTGTTAAGCTAAAGTTAACAGAACGAGAAACACGATTGTCTTCTTCCTTTGAGCTTATCTGTTCTTGATAACTCAATCTCTTGTCATAGTGAATTGCTGGTCCGATCCAGTTCCAGAGCAGTAGTTTTACACCATCTCGGTGGCGAAGCTCTGATTAACAAATCGTGTGTGTTCTTACTTGCTTTCGTTTATCTGTCTTAGATTGTGTGATTGCAAGTGTTCGAAACCAAGTTAAAATCAAGTCGGAATAACTCTTAGTTCTATTTGGTGTTTAGATTATCAGGATTGATTGTAATAATCTGATTTTAGTTCTCAACAGGAGCCTTTTCCGATCAATTGCATGATTCTCTATTCCTATTAGCATAAATCTTTGTCCATCATGATTGGGTCTTTAGAAATTTTGGGCAGAGTGTCTATAGTGTTTATGAGTTTCATGTTTTTAGGGATTCTTGAAGGGATTTGATGCAAAAGCTGAAGTGGGTTTAGCCTGGTTTAATTTCGACTGGTTTTGGCTTTCCGTTTTTTAAAGCTTCGATGATGATGGGTTTTTCGCCAGTGAAGATCGGAATCAGCAAGTTCATCGGAGGAAGATCAGGATTATGCAGATCGGTGGCCAAAAGCACCGGTGGTGATTTTCTTCTCCTCTGCTTTGATGATGACACGTTTTGCCCACGTGTTAGAGAGTTCAACGATGCTTGATTCTCATCTCAATTACATTTGTTTCAATTTCCATAATCATTTATTGTATTAAATCGTAAATTCATTGTAAGCCCATTGGGCTATATATTAATGAAAATCGGTGGTGACAAGAAAAAAAAAATTTATCTGATAATATTAATATCAAAGGTGAATTTACTCAATGACAAAAAAAAATTAATAATTAAGCAAGCATCTATCTAAAAGTGCAACATGTGGCCAAATAATAGCCTTAATTTTTAAGTTATTTGGTTAAATTTTTAGTTATAGTTTTTTTAATGTATATACATGCTAATTTCTCTAATATCAATCTGATTTAAATTCCCTCGAAAAAAAACAAAACTAGCAGTTAAATTCATTGCTAAGAAAATGCTGACGTTGGCACGAAGGTAAAGTAACAAGTAGCAATTAAATTAAAAATTAAAGAATTATGTGACCTTTTCGGGTTCTTCACGCTGAAGAAATGAAAATTTTTATAAACCCTCATTAAATTCCTACTCTCAGACAAGAACACATAGTGATCTTGTCTCCGAAGGTAACAAACAAAGATCAATCCTTTATTTTAATTTAATGCTCTCTCCTGTGTGAGTTTTATCAGGGGATGAAGAGGATTTTTTTAGATATGTAACAAATATGATTTTTTTACAATTTATTTTATTTTTTAATAAATCAGCTGTTGATGATGGTGGTTACTTGAGCAGCGGAAGAGTCACCGGTGAGCTATTGCTGGAGTTATTTTCCGGTAACATTTCTCTTTCATCCTCTGTTTCCATGAACCTCTCCTCCATCTGTAAGAAACTTTCTTACCTTTGTTAATTCTTTTTCTACAAACACTAATTATTAAGTTTCAAAAAAAAAAAAAAGCACTAATTATTTCAAGAAATCTATATTTTTAAAGCATAAATATTTGCAAGAAACTTTCTGGTATGCCCTTAACTTTAATCTGTAAGAAACTTTCTTGATTTTTTCTTTCTTCAGCTACTAAATATTTGCAAGAAATCTTGATTTGTATTTTTTTATAATTCTTTTAATCAATTTATGAGCTTCTTTTTTTAATTGAATGTTAAATTGTATTCAAATCAAACTTGTACAATAAATGTGACTGTGTGTGATTAGTGTTCTAAAGGGAAATCATAGAAGACCTAAAAACAGAGCTTCACTGAAAGTTCTTTAAGTTTCATAGGTTTGTGACATATCAAGTGTGAAAGTGTATTTGCGTAGCTATTAAATGTCCATCTATATGTGCATAAAGTGATTCAATAGCTTCTTGAAGCATAAGCGATGGTACCTTTTTAAGCTGGCTGGCCAAAACCCGGTTCTCTTCACTCAACAGCTTCTCCTGTTTGAACAAGATCATTACTTTGATAAATGGTAAGATATAGATGCTCATTGCACTCTAAACATCCTCATTGCAATTCGGTGGTTCATTAGAATTGCATTGAATTTGATTCCCCATTAGAGTTGCATTAGAATAAATCAGGAACTAAGGCAAGACCAAAATACATATCTAAAAAGCTAAAATTGGTCTAGTGATCTCTATACTCCGAGGTTAAGAGGATTCAAGAATCACCATACCCTACAATGGCCGGGTTGGCAAATGAAAACCAAAGCACTAACCTTTTCTTGATGGGTCTTCAAAGGCTCCATCATTAGTTCTGTCTGCAACAAGACATTTAAGGATTGCGTCAAATTGGAAGCGCTATCAAAAGGTCAAGCAAGGTCCCAAAGACGGCTCTTGGAAACCAAACTATACGAGATATTATGGAATAATTAATCAGATAAAATCACTTGGTAGGAGAATATATACCTTCCTAGCTCTAGTTATAGACAGAGCAGTCTCGAACTGTTCTTCCAGAGAAATTAGAGATTCTATACTTACATTATCGACATTCCCTTCTTCAAGCTTGCTGCATATTCATTGATCAGCAAAAGTAGAAAACAAAAAAAAACCGTTTTTTTTATCAGAGGAAGAGGAGAAAAAGGAATCTTAGTGCTTACCATTGGATTATTTCTAGTAACTCCTTGTGTGAACGATAAGTCCGAGTTTTCTCTTCAAGATCCTGCCATAAAAAACAGCGATGGGATGGGTAAGGTACTCGGAAAGATTGTGAACAATTTACTGTGTTTCCAACTGACTCTAACTCTCCAGAATTAGGTTTGGTGTACAACAAATTTATAAACATTGTCGTCGACCTTCTAGTGTATCGCGGCAGGGAAGAAACGTAATACCTCTCTGCCGGTCTTCCTCAACAATGTTGAGGCAATACATAAAGCATCCACATAACAAATCTCAACCGAGTATTCTAGCTAACCTTCTATATCCTCATCACACTTACATAACCATTCGACTGTTAGACGACTTTGAGAGCAATGAGTGTATGGGGTGCCAAAATATGCATGTTGTCATTCAATTGGAAGCTTACCAAAGTTTTATGATCATCAGCATGTTGTCTTTCATAGCGACCGAGGATCTTCGCCATGCTGGAGAGATCAAGGAAGAAACAAAAAGGCATTAGAGATATAAAAAATACATGTCAACCCATTTCAATACTACTTATTAAGTAAATCTGAAACTCTAATGCTTCTAATTTCTAACTTTGCAACTAACAACTCTAGCTAGTAACCACTAATTCGATTCGACTTAGAAAGGTTTTGCACAAAATGAGCATTTTCTTCCAAGGAGTTTTATTAATTACCTCACTACATACTTATCAAAGCTTACCCAACGGTCTAATTTTGTTAGTATAGCGAACTAATAGAAGTCAAGAAAAGAAGAATTGGATGGATAGATTTGAAAAGATGTTTCCGGCCTGTCAGATTGTAATCCATGTTCCTAAGTAAACATGTCAGTGTTGACAATTTACACATGAAAAACTATAAATACTAGATCACCAACTGGCAAAAGTGGAAACCAAAATCGTTGCTATATACATAAGCCAAGAAAAGGAGTTTAGCATTTAGGGAAGGTTAAAAATTGATAGCATTGAGCCCAATCAAAACCACAAAGACTAGTTTATGTGTCAGGGCGCCTCTAGGTTTTTAACCCTATGTAGCTAACTATCAAGGCAACGCTAAGTAGCTTTATAAGAAGGTTATACATTCTACATAGGAAAAATTAATAAGGAAAAAACACAAGATAAACTGTATTGAACCAACTGATTGTAGAGGCTCTCAGTCCGATTGGCCCATGAAACCCATTAACTAAAAAAAAAATGTATTGCATGCTATAGAGAAAGGAACAATCCTAGAATAGAAAGAAATAGCCACTCAGTATTGTATGTAAACATGCATCTATTAAGTTGTTATATGCACACCAAAAATACAATTAAAGAGGAAGAGGATCGATGATAGAGGCTACAGATTTCAATTTGAATGTGAATAACTTCATCTTCTTGTTCTTAGTAGCATCCTAAGTTGTGATGTGAAATAATGCAATAATTAAGGTACATCAAAAATCACAATCTCAAGTCAGAAGGCTTTCGTATAGTGCCACCAAAATAAGGTATCAAAGGAGCTACCAAAGAAACTAGCTACAACTAGAGTTAAGTAAAGCAAATATGAAAAAATCACATTTATTAGTGCTATGCTATCTCTATAATTCGTTATTCGTCCATGTTAGTTGCCAATTTAACATATATATACATATACTTTTAGAATCAAACATTTGTGGAGTTAAATATCAAAGGCAATGCTTTTTTTTTTTTTGTCGAATCAAAGGCAATGCTAAGTAGCTTTATATAGGTACATTCCCATTTCTACAAGGTCTCAAAAAGGAAAAATACATATTCAACCAGATAATTGTAGAGGATCAGGCTATTTGGCCCATGAGACCCATTAACTAAAAGAAAAAATGCTCTGCAAAAGAAAGAAAGAAAGAGCCACCAGTGGATCTTGTAAGTTGTTGTTATAAGTAAACCAAAAATACAATTAAAGAGGCAGAAGATCGATGATAGAGGCTTGTAGTCTAATGGTTTGTACTAGTGTTATTGTCATGCCATAATCCATATTTAAATTCATGTAGTATACATTTGTGTAGTCAATGACAAAAAAGAAAAAATCAAATATCAAATCAAAGGAGTAATACGTGAAATCTGTCAATTAATTAGAGCCTCATTTATAGTATATCCAAACACTACATTTGACAACAGAATCAACTAAACTCTTTCAAAGAACTAAACAAAATTTGCACAAAAAAAAGTGGAACCGTTCCAATCTAAAGGTTCTTAATTCAAACTAATACCTCAAGTAATTTCTCAACAAATCTACCGGAGGTGCATTGAATTGGGTAAAGAGGATAGTGAGCCAAAATAATTCTAAAGTTAATCAAATGTACATTGTTCTTGTAACACTAGTAGCAACACAAACAAACGATGACTTGAAGATTGAAATCCAAATAGACAAACAGAAGGTGCGGATTACCACGTGTAGAATAATTTCTCCAACTACATGCAATGCTTCAAAAATTGAAGGTAAAGAAAAATCCCTCCAACAAATTAAAACAATAAAAAACGAAAATAGCACTCACTCTCACACACACAAAAACACCAAGTTCAATCTTAAATTTTAATCTTAAATTTTGTTAAACCTACGCATCAATTAGAGACATGGGCATTAAAGAAGATCAAATTCAAAGATTCCAAGGGGGAATAGGAGGAAAACCTAGTTTTTCTAGTTTCTTTGTTGCTCGACAAAGTTCAACAAATAAGAATCTACTTATATAAGGGGATAAATAGTGTTACCTTTCGCCGGAGGAGGAGGTATAGAGTTTTCCGGTGGCTGAACAGATCACAACGGCGACTGAAGATTCACAAAGAACTGAGAGTTGTCGACCTTTCTCCATAAGACCATTGCGTCGTTTACAGAAAGTGACTTGTCTACTATTTTTGTTCTCAATTCGTTTGATCTCAACTTTTCTTCTTCCCATGGCTTCTTTCTCCGACCAATCTTTTGCCCTAATTTGATCCTAATGTCTGAGTAAGTGGTCGGAGACACTGAGACGTTTTTGCTTTTTTTTTTTTATTCTTTTTTTATTCCTTTTTGGGAAAACGTACTAATTTCTCCCGGAAGTTTCATATCCTCCTAGATAGACCGAATACTTTTGGCTCGTACTTTTTACCCACAACGTGAAAATTTGACAACCGTTTCACCCTGAATATGGGTTTCTACCTGTATATACCATGACTAGAAATTCAACTCTGTTTTTCCCCCTAATACGTTTTAATTCGGTTTACTGTAGACCAATATTTGATTATTGATAAGAAAACCATAACTTAAATGTTTAATGCCCGATTACAAAACAGTAAACCGAAATCCAACCCGATTACGACCCAATTACGAAATCCAACCGATTTGATCGAGAACCCTCCTCCTATGGTGTTGAACTCAGATTGAGATCGACACTAAATTTGTAATAGGTTCGGGGATTCTTTGATAAATGAAAAGAAGAAAGCTTTTGATGAGAATGTAAGAGCCCGCTCGGATGAACAGTAACCGAGAGGGAAGTTTGGATTCTTGGGAGATTGAAATTGCTCGGCGAAGAATAATATGTTTTTGCCAAAAAGTGTAGTGTATTTCACCTTAGTTGTACACAAATGATGGTACAACTATATATAGTACATTGGGATTAGGGATTTTGATACATATGGTTACATTTTAACCATATGCTCATAAAGTAACCCTTAATGTACATAAAGTAACTATACTAGGATCTAAAGTAACTAAGCTTAGTTAACAAAATAATGAGTCGGGCCTTCTTGCTTGATGGGCTGGGAGTAGGATTTTGTCTTGGGCCAAATCCATGGTGCAACAGTAGCCCCCCCCCTCCCCCCCCCCCCCCCCCCGAGTCGGCGAATCGAGCTTGCTGAATTCGTCAGGAATAAGCGAGCAGGCAGGAGAGCAAGAAGGCCAGGCTCGTCCTTTCTCCCGGGGGTTTTCCCGCTCGTTCAGACGACCTGGGTACGTCGGCTTGCGTCAGCGCGTGGATGCGATTGGTCATGGTGCTAGCACGTGCTTCCTCAATTCTCGCCCTAGTGATGATTACATATTTTGCGGTTATCGAGATGAGTTAGGGTTTCAATGTTGATATGACGCTTTGGCGTGCTGCCCCTTTGGCTTCTGCCCCGTTTCTGACCATGTCTTTTTCGTGGTTCCCTATATATAACGCTATTCCTTTCCTCTCTTTTATCCTTTACTTCATATTCTCAAGATCCCGATCAGGTACTTTTCTCTATCTAACCCGATTTCCTTCTTGTCTGCCTTTCTCTGTACCCTTTTGTTTCCCGAGTGTGAAATCGATCTTAAGAGTTCTCCAAAAAGCATGACGTTGGAAGAATCTTCTATTAGTTCCGATAGTGGGGCGCTGATTCGCAAAAGCAAGAAAAACGTGGACCGGCTCATCGTTTCGGTTTCCCTTTCTGTCAATCTTGAACCCTCGTTTGGTGTGAGTGATTCGGAGAGCGATGGTAGGGTAGCTTTGTCCTCCCTTCGTTGCCCCGGGCAGACAACCAACAACGGCGACGGTTCTTCCGAGAAGGAACACACGCCGCTTGCTACTATGAAGAAGAGGAAGGTCGAGACGCAGAGCGATCTCAAAACTGCCCGGGCGAGAAAAGAATCAGCCGATCAAGCGCGGAAGAAAGAGGCCGAGCGTAAAAAGAAGGTGAAGCGGAGGGAACAGTTGGAAGCCCTGAAAGCGGTTCCTGTTTTTGGCTTGGGTCTTGGTCGCTGCCCCTTCATTACGTTGGAGCGTCATGATGACAAATCGTCGTCTTCCACGCTGGAGAGTGTTCTCGGATGCGGTAGTGGGAAGAACTGGCCTAGGATATAATTCGTTATCCCCGGGTCGGACTACAGATCGTGGGCTCCCCCCGAAGGCCACTTATGCGTTTATGAGTGCTTTTTTTATCACGGTGAGCTCAGTTTCCTGATTCCCTCGGTAATTATGGAGTATTGCGCTCGCCGCAGGGTTTCCATATCTCAGCTGACCCATGCGAGTTTTCGGAACTTGATGTCGATCCTGACGCTAAGTTACGAGGCTCGCCGGGTGGTCACATGCGATCACTTCGAGGAGACATACGAGATTGCCCGCGGGAACACTTTCGATTCCGGTCGGTTTCAGGTCAAGATGAAGAGCGGGCTTGTTTTGGTGAATAACTTCAGAAACAGGCTTGAGGGCAACTGGCAGGAGAAGTATTTCTTTGTTAAGATAAACGAGGACTCGATAGGGGGCTATCGTTGGGAGATTCGTATAGGCTGGAACAAAAAAATTGGTATGATTTCCCTCCCATCTTTTGTTCATGGCTGATAGTTGATTTTGCCTTCTTTTCTGCAGATCCCTATACACGAGCGCTCCCGGATAGTTTCTCCAACTGCATGGTCGGTTTACTGCAGCGATATCATCCTCAGGACTGGCCCACCTTCCTTCGCAGCCGAATTTGCCAAGTGTACAACCGGATTGTCTCAAGTTTGTCCGCGTTTTACGACCATCCTTCCTTGGCCTCCCAGAATTAGTTCCTCAGTTTTCACATTTTGTTTCCCAGGTAATCCCGCTCTTTGGTTACGACGTCTCAAGGCGTGTCGCTCTCAAGTCTGACAAAGGGAAAATGGCGAAATTGAACCTCGATCAGCCTCCACTTCCCAAGCCTAAGGACGGTGCTAAGACGAGTGCGCCTACTACCCCGGGAGTAAAGAAACTTGGTGGTGTGGAAACAAACAAGTCCGTGGCCCCTGTAACGGCAAGTCTGCTGGAAAGTCTGCTATTCCAGACCGCGCGGGCGGGGCTTCGAGCAGGGCGCAGAAGAAACCGACTGACAGAGACGCGATTAAGACCGCTTCAAAGAAGTGGTCAAGGGACGAGAGCGCCCCAGTCGTTGTCTAACATAGGGTCGGGAAGGACGTTGCTGCAATGTTTGCCCACAAGCGTGCTCGTCAAGGCTCCGAAGGGTCCTAGCGAGACCTTGCGGTTTTGACGGCAGACGATATCGATATGACCGCCAGCACCGATCGTGAGAGACGAGATGTTGATTTTGTGGACGCAGGTCATAACGTCGAGCCGGGCACTGATACTGAAGACAACTGGCTCGCTCTGTGTAGACGTGACGAGCTCGACTCTTCAGACGATTTCTCGTATAGTTTCAAAGGTTTTGGCGGGCATATCTCCGAACATCCTGAGGAGTACGCCAAATATATTAATTCCATTCGAGGGGGTTTAAGGGGTCCAAACCCCGGGTTAGATGAGATATTCGACCGAGAGGGCTTTTGTCAGTCCGCTGCGAACCTGGTGGGGGTAAGTTTTTTTTTGTCTTGATCTTCGTCATTCCTGTCGGTATGATTTGGCTCATGCTCTAATTTCAGTTCTTTGCAAACTATAGTTGATTTCAATTCGGTCAGGAGGCGACTTGATGCTGCCATAAAGAGGGAGCGTAGGTTGAAGGAGGGGAGGGACTTCGACAAGGCTCGCATCGAAATGCTCGTTAAGGAGAACGAGTCAGTGAAATCCGGAGGCGTCACGGAAGAGCTCGAGAATTTGAGAAAGTACTCCGAGGGGCGGTCAAAGATGTTGACGGATGTCTCTGAGCAATATCAGGCAGGGAGGAGAGAGAGGAGACACGCGGAGGCGAGGTTTGAAGATGTCAGGGAGCGCCTCAAAAGAGCCAAAGAGGTGAATACTGTGTTGGTTGAGCACGTCCGGACGCAGGTATCCCGTCTCCGGTCTTCTCGGAGAGAGCATGGTCTATCTTGTGCCAAGCTGGCTGCTGAGCAGGTCCGTACCAAGCTGGCCGGACATGTGCAATCTTCTCTCAACCGAGCCCGTGAGTACTGTGCTGAACAGCTGGTGTGCGCTCGTCTCAACAGCATGGCTAGCCAGGTCAAGACGCAGCTTGACATGATATCGGCGTACGGGATTGAGGTTGATTCTGAGGGAGTTGAGGCCAGCTTCGATGACTATCAGAAAAAGATCGAGGCGATGCAGCTGATGGACTTCTCCGAAGGGGATTATGAATTCGTTCCCAGAGCGAGCGTTCTCCCGGAGAGCTATGAGGAGGATGGTGCCAAGTCTCCACTCAGCGAAGATTTTGGGATAGAGCGCGATTGGATCCTCGAGCCTTTCGTGAGCGTGTGGACTGAAAGTGTTGTTGATGGCGGGGGAGCCGCTCAGGTCATACTCGCGGCAGCGACCTCAAATTCTCCCAGGTCAGTTAAAATTGTCGACCAGTTCGTATCTGGTATTATTTTGAAAGTTGCCGAGGGCCTAATGGATGAAATTGCGGATAGGGTTTTAGCTGAGCCCATTGCTGCCGATCAGACTTTGGTTGAGGCTTCAGCAAAGGACCCGGGAGTTGGAGTGTCTGGCTTTGTCGGCCAGTCTGAAGTTGAAGCTTCAGCAAAATATCCGGAGACCGGGGATGACCTGATGCCCCTCTTCGCTTCACCCCCTTCAGCCTCGGTGCCGAGTGATCAGCGCCCAGAGTAGTCTTGTATTATTTTCTTTTGTTTTATCGTAATCAGGCTGAGTGTGGTCGTTGACCAGTTGTATAATCTTTGTCGGGCCGATGTGGACTGGGTTAACCTTGTTTATTTTGCCTGAGGAGCGGATCCTCTAGGTTTTAACTGGATTTAAAGTTTCTTTTATGAGATTAGATTTTTAGTTTAAGCATTTACGTATGTTCTTAGTGCGGCTAAGTTTTAAAGCTTAGGCTTTGGTTTGTGCGTCCAACGAGCTGGTCCCTGGGTTACTTTGATTTTGATCTGGCCGGGCTCGCGCGGTGGACCAGCCGGGTCGTACTGTCCGCAGGTCGGGGCTTGGCTTACGATTAGAGTCCGTCTCGTGGTTAAGGGTGCGAGGAGTGTTCGACTTAAAATTTTTTTCACGTTCTTTGGAACTCGTGCGGAACGGGGCCCGACTTTTATCCTATTCGGGAAAGTTATGGTGGACTTTTCGAGTTTGGATTGTAGATTATTTTGCTACTGCATCTATGGGAGACGCGTGTTGTGATCCCGCTCAGGTTTAGCTATGGTGGGCCTCCCAAGGGTGATCTATTGACCGAGTACTTGATCAGAGTATCGGTGTAAGTGAGCTCGGAGCTAATAAATTTTTATTGATTATAGCTGAACTTCCGAGGAAGCTGCCTACGTACCCGTTTAATTGGGATCAAGCCAGACGTAGTTTATATTACAAAGTAAAAACTAGATAAGTCATCCGGAGATGAGCGAGTCGTTCAGAAACGAGTAGAAGCATACGATGCTTAGTTTTTTTTTTAAGGCGGAACTCAAGCGATGTATTGAGTGAGCCCGAGGCTTGCCGGGTCGAGCCGGTTTTGCGCTGCGAGCTTCGTTTGCCCCTGGGGGCTGACACAGAGATTTACCAAATAGAGCTGTTTTCCTGCGATGAAGCATGTCCGGGCCATCTTTTGGTTTCCGCGGATTGTGAAGACTCCGAGCGGGGTTGGGAATTTGAGGCATTGATGGTACGTTGATGAGACGGCTCGAAGAGAGAATAGCCATGGGGTTCCCATGATTACGTTGTATACGGCCGGTTTATCCACTACAATGAATTTGACGTTTCGGGAGATTCCCCTGGCGTGTACCATTCACTTGATCGACCCCACTGTCATTGTTGTGATTCCGTCGAAACCGGTGAGGGGCCTGACACCCGGCTTGATACGATTGTCGGGTATCTCCATTTTCTGCAAGGTTTCCTTAAAAATTAGATCGACCGAGCTCCCGTTATCGGATTGAGCACGCTTGGGGGGAAGGGTGAATCGGCATTTCCGCTTGGCTTCTGCTCGTTCTCATTCGGTTCCTCCTCGGGTTTTCGCTTCGCACCTCGGTCGGCTGGTAGCGCGACTTTGACTGCTCCCTTATGGTATTGTGCGAGTAGTTGTTCCTTCAGTTGTCGACATTGCGAGGTCAAATGCCCATGCATTTGATGGTAGTCGCAATAAGATTGTCCGCTCGTAGGTTCCTGGACCTCTTGTGGTCGCTGGTATTTATTCCATTGCTTCGGGGGAGGGCTCGATGAGCTATTGACGATGTTTGTCGCCAACTTCTTCCTCTATTCATAGTCAAAGTGCTGTCGGGGTTCTTGGTAAGGCTCTTCGATCACTTCCTTTGCCTTTGCCTTGGCTGCTGGGGGCTTGACTGGCGAGTTCTTTTGGGCCTGCCTGGCTTGATCCTTCTCTAGCCTAATGAAGTCGACCGAGCGGTGCATGGCTTCATCGATTGTCTTAAGCGGGTGTAGGATTAATTCCTTTCGGAATTTGGACGACTGGAGCCCTTGCTTGGGAGCAGCTACAGCAGTGGTGTCGTTCACCGTGACTCGCGAGATAACGGCTTTGAAGCGGTCCATGAACTTCTCGAGCGTCTCCTTCTCGCCTTGGACCAACCCCCATAAGTCAGCATCCGAGACGCCGTCCTCAATATAGATGGTATAGTGCTTGAGGAACGCCATCGACAGCTGTTGAAACAAGTCGATCGAGCGGGACTCCAGCCTCGAGAACCAGTCTAAAGCAGCGCCTTACAAGTATTCGATGAAATACTGACAATGGCATGAGTCGTACTCCTCGGGAGAGAAGTGTACCCGTCCCATCGCGATGGAGAAGGCGGTGAGGTGCTGCTTCAGATCGGAGTCTCCAGAATACGGTTGAAGTCGTAGTTTGGCGGTATGCCTGATCAGAACGGATGTTATTCTTGCAGAAAAGGGGGTCCGCTGAGTCTCGGCCAAAACCCGGTCGATCTCCGGGGCCGAGCTGAGGGCTTGATGCATCCGTGAACTCATTTCCCGAAGCTGGTTCCTCATGTCCTCAATCTCGGAGTACTGAGTATGAGTCATTCCGCGGTCGGAGACAGTTCCCTGCTGGGCAGCGAGGGTTTGCCGTAAGTCCGCAGTTTGGCCGAGCCTCCCGAAGATTGAGGGCGAAGAGCTCCCTCGGACTGTTGGTGACTCGAAGGTGGCTCGTCGCGGGGCCACCTCGGTCCGCTCTGGGAGTGGCCCCCGTGATGCGAACAAGCTATCAAGTCTGATGTTTGTTAATCATGCTCGTTCTTCCTGCTCGTCGAAGCGACGCATGAGTGCTCCGAGGAGACGAGCTGGATCCAGCTCAGGTTCCGGCTCGTTTTGATTATCTGTTTGAGCTTGGTTATCCCGGGTAGCGTCGGGTCGGGCGGCCAATGTTTGCCTCAGGTCGACTGTACTTACGAGTGTGTGTCGGAGGTCAGTTGGCTCCTGTATCCTCTGGAAGACAGATACGGGACTGGTCGGATGCTCGATCTTCTCAAAGACCGAGGAGGCTGCGGTTGGCCGCTCGACTCTGTCGGGGGCTGTGGTCGGATCAGCGGGCAGGTCGTGCTCGCTGGGGACGAGAGCGGGATTATCCATGTTCACGGGGTTAGGGTTTTCCTGCTCGGGAAAAATGGTCGCTCGTTGGGTCACCGGAGTGTTAGTACCCTGAGCGGTTTTTCCTGATGAGTGCGTTCTCATGCTTGCTTCCTTGTTGAGATCCATAGTCGCGTGAAAAGATATCCTCTTGTAGATGCGAGAAATCTCCCCTACCTGGCGCGCCAAATGTTGAATTCAGATTGAGATCGACACTAAATTTGTAATAGGTTCGGGGATTCTTTGATAAATGGAAAAAGGAAAGCTTTTGATGAGAATGTAAGAGCCCGCTCGGATGAACAGTAACCGAGAGGGAAGTTTGGATTCTTGGGAGATTGAATGTGCTCGGCGAAGAATAATATATTTTTGCCAAAAAGTGTAGTGTATTTCACCTTAGTTGTACACAAATGATGGTACAACTATATATAGTACATTGGGATTAGGGCTTTTAATACATATGGTTACATTTTAACCATATGCTCATAAAGTAACCCTTAATGTACATAAAGTAACTATACTAGGATCTAAAGTACTAAGCTTAGTTAACAAAGTAATGAGTCGGGCCTTCCTGCTTGATGGGCTGGGAGTAGGATTTTTCCTTGGGCCAAATCCATGGTGCAACATATGGCCTCTTCCAGTGAAGAAGAAGAAGAATCTGCTTCTTCGGGTGAAGAATCCGACTCTTCTGGTCTAGATTCAAAAAACATGAGTCAAATTCAAATTTCGATCCCGACAAGAGCAAGATTGTCGACAACAACACTCTTGTCACAAAGACAAAACCAGAGACCTTTGGATCGATTGCTGTTCCGGAGAGCTCGACGGCGAAGCGTCCATTGAAGGAAACAGAGGAAGATGTTGAGGTTAAGAAGAAGATGAAGAAGAATCAAGAAACTGAAGAAGAAGTTAAGAAGGTTTCTGGTGAAGAAACGAAGAAGCAGCTAATGTTTCAGAAATTATTCTGCGAGAACGACGAAATTGCGTTGCTTCAAGGTATTCTTGTTTTTACTTCAACAAGAGGTGACCCTTATGAGAAAATGGATGTGTTTTGTGATTATGTGAAGAAACTGATTAATTTCGATGCTAATAAAAGCCAATTAGTAACCAAGATTAGGAGATTAAAGAAAAAGTTTGCGAATACGATCAAGAATTCGCTTAATAAGGGAAAGAACGAAGACGAGATTGTGTTTTTGAAGGATCTTGATCAGAAATGTTTCAAATTGTCGAGAAAATTTTTGGGAAACAACGGTGTTTGGGATTCTAAATCGAGGAAGAAGCTCGGAGAAAACTCGAAAGAGATCATCAAGTTCAAGAAAGAAGAACAAGTCGAAAAGCCAAAGTAAAATGTAGTAAGCACTCGTGTATCGTCTACTAGAGAAGGAGAGATAGAGTCTTTCTTTAAGGCGGAGAATGCTACTTCTTTTGGTTTGGATGAATCATCTATGAATGCGATTTGGGATATGGTTTCTGATGGACCAAAGAAGAAAGAAATGGAAGAGAAATTGGAGAAGCTTAAGCCATTACAGGGAGAGTTGTGTTTGGAGAGGACTGAAGTCGTGGCCGAGACCGCAAAGTTTATATTCAATGACAATGCATCTTCTTCTTCTTGTAAGTAGATGAGATCATGAGATGATTGGTAAAACTTGTTACGTGCCTATGAGATTATGCAAAATGTTGAGTTATCTCTGCTAGTATGCATTTTGAGACTTTAGTTTGTGAAACTAATCCTATCATTAGTCGTTGTTGGATGCTTGTGTTTATGTGTATTAGGGCCAAACCAACACAAAACCTTCAGATTTGTAAAACTGTATTGGAGATAATGTCATCATACTATGCCGCTTCCCGTCAATTGTCATCATACTCTTTCCTCTATTGTCAAGTTTGTGCTTTTCGAAGACTGCGCAAGTAAGAGCAAAACTCATTATTCAGTCATCAAATGGTTTTGCAGTTTGCATTAAGGTATAAAGAGTGTAGAAATGACACCTGCAACGAGTTAACGTCCTGCAGAATCAAATCGATCTCTGACTTGGATGACAATATTATCTTCTTAACTTTGTCATCGTTGTGCATCAATAGGATCACAGAGACAATGCAATATATTAAATTCGTAGAAAATTGAGCTTTAATTGAGCTTCGATTTCACCAGACAAGTCCGTAGCGTACGACCTTGGATAATTGAGCTTCGATTTCACCAACTGGAGAATTAGGGTTCTTCAATTTTGAAGAGTAGAAAATTTGAGGGTTTTTGGATTTTAATTTTGAAACCGATGGACATCGGTAAAAAACGTGGGTCTGGATCGGGTTTTAAAATCATTCGGGTTTTGATTTCGGTTTACTAACCGATTTACGTGGTTCATGATCGGGTTCTGTTGGTAACCGAGAAAACCCAGATTCAGGGTGAAACGCTTGTCAAATTTTCACGTTGTAGGTAAAGAGTACGAGGCAGAAATATTGGGTCTATCTACGAGGATATGAAACTTCCGGGAGGGAATCATTACGTTTTCCCTTCCTTTTTTGAAGCAAAATTTTTATGTGAGTGAGTGAGTTTGTTTTTATTTTGTTAAACGAAAGAGAGACTTGGAAAAAAGATGGGCGCTAAAACGATGCGTTTTGAAAGAGTTTAGACTAATTTGATCCTAATGTCTGAGTAAGTAATTTACGGATTTCGCTCAAAATGAAGTAAGTAATTACTGAAGATTAAGTAATTTCGTTTACCTTACCCAATTCTAAGAGAACGCAATCCGATTTCATAGGATGACTCTCTTTCGTTATAACTTTGCCACGTAGCGTAAGATAAGTAATGAAGCAACTAGCAATTTAATAAGGGAAAACAAAAAGAATAAATAACCAACCTCTAGGGTTCTTCACGCTGAAGTAAAAGCAAAACTTTTAAATCCAATCCGTACTTTTAGACAAGCACGAACTCTTTGATCCTGTCTACGAAGGTACAACAAATTAAAGATCGGATACTTTATCTTTAGTTTTACAGTTCTTTTTCATTTATAGAGACCTTCTGGTTTTTATATACCTTCACTTTTTCCACATTAGAGGAAGATGAAGGGTTTATTGAGATTATGCAGCTTTATAAAAATTTCCAAATTTGATTTTCAACACTGAGTCAGGCTATGAGTTTAGGTGAAAACTCAGCCGTTGTATCATGGTGTGGTTACTTGAGCAGCGAGAGATTCTCCTGTGGATTGTTGCCGGAGTTATTTTCCAGTGAGTTTGCTCTCTCATCATCTGTTACCACGGACGTGTTTCTCCCCATCTGTAAGAAACTTTCTTACATGTCATGTTCTACATCTACTAGCTAAAATATTAACAAGGAATGAATATATATTACACAAAGCATGTTCTTTTCTGGGAAATTTAATATAGTATTAAATTTACGGATTTCGCTCAAAATTAAGAATGTAAGAAATTTCTAGAATTTATAATCTACTGCTACTAAATATTAACAAGATAGATAAAGTTATGTATATATTTTATGCAAGTGTAAATGTGTTTACCTAATAACCATGTATATAAGTATATTATAGATTGATTAATTAGCTTCAAGAGGAATAAGAGATAAGTGTCTTTGTTACCTGACAAGCCAGAACCTGGTTCTCTTCTATCAGAGACTTCTCCTGTTTGTGTAAGATCACAAATCCATTAGTTCTAACAAATTCTCAAGCTATAAGCAGACAGCTTTCCTTGTGGAAACATATGACATTCTCGTCGCAATTCGGTAATTCATCAAGGGTGCAAAAAGTCGAATGTGATCAAGATTTTAGCAATGCTTTTTTTTTCTTCCTTATTAGGGTTACAGTTGATGAGTTGAATGAAGCCAAACACAAAATCACGAACTATGACAAGACCAAAAGACATATCTAGAGAGCTAAATTTATTTTAGTTTAAGAGGATTCAGAAATCAGCATAGCCTACAATGGCCACTAACCTTTTCTTGAAGGTTCTTCACAAGCTCCATCATAAGTTCTGTCTGCAACAAGACATTGAGGATTGCGTCAAATTAGAAACATGATCTGGAGTCAGGCAAAGTTATAAGATTTTATGGAGTAATCCGCTAAATCACTTAATAGTAGCAACATATATACCTTCCTAGCTCTAGTTACGGACAGAGCTGTCTCCAGCTGTTCCTCCACCGAGGTAAGAGAATCAACATTACCAACATTCGGTTCTTCAAGGCTGCTGCGTATTCATAAGTGGACAAAAAAAAAAAAACTTTTTCGATCAGAATAAGAGGTGAAAAAGGTGATTAAGGGCTAACCTATGGGCTAATTCTAGTAACTCCTTGTGTGGAAGATAATTCCGAATTTTTTCCGCAAGATCCTGCACATGAAAAAAAAGGATGGGAATGGTGTTCTCCAAGGTATGCAATAACTGCTACTCTAGAGAATAATGTTCGGTATGAGAGGTTCGTCAAAACATTGAGTTGTCTCAGGCTCAGAGCAGCCATCCCTTCTAACGCCACATCCAGAATTATATTTTAATGATGTTCTTAGCTAACTTACTAAGGCATTAACTTCATCAGCATGTTGTCTATCATAACGATCGATGATCCTGGACATGCTGGAGATATCAAGAACAAAACAAAATTGCATTAGAATGACAAATTATGAAAAACCATTCCAAAACTATGATTAGATATAACACTAGTAGATGACTGAACAAGGGAGAGACTACATGTTGTTACATGTTGCATCAATTTGTGTTACTAACCAACAGCGCTTGTTAACTTTACTTAACTAGGTTTCTTTATATATATGTAAATGTTAGTGCATATAGCTTATGATAAAAACAATCTAGAAATTTACACAGCTAATCAATATGATAGAGTATTTTTTCATTTAACAATTAGTAGCAGATGAAAAAAGTCATTTGGATAGATTGAATAAGACATTCCACTAAAGAAATAATCTCGATGAAATTCATGTTCATACTTAAAAAAGAAAACTTTTTAGAGCTTAGTGAAATCAGTTTATATTTTCACTATTTATATATATATGAAAAAATTAAACTTGTATTAGCTTGACAGACTACTTCTAGTATGCAATCCAAGTCCCATCTAGTATTGTAGCTTTCAACACATATATAGAGTTAACCGTAGAATTGAAAACAAAGCTAAACGATTTCTGGATGCTCCATAAAGGATATGCTAAGTAAGTAGGTTTAGCATTTCAGGGAAGGTCATGACTACCTTTGAATAACATTCAATCAACAATCAATCAAAGAGAAATTATAAAACAAACAATCTACAACACATTCCAGATCAATAATTGCACAATGTGGCATCCGATTTAAAACCAAAGATTATTGATCAGTGTTACCATTAACTCCAATTAATCTCTCAACAAATCAACCGGAAGTGCATAGCAAAATTGGATATAAACCAGATCTCAAAATTTAACAATTAATATACATTTTTCATATACAAAGCCGGATCTAGAAGATGAAGTATCGATACAAAGATTGCTTAAAAACTCCATCAAACAACACTGAACTCATATCACTACGTGTAGAAATACTTGAATCTCATGCAATATCAACAATTACATTTAAAATAAATAAAAAACCCTATTAAAAAGTGAGAGAAAAAAAAAACGAACACCAAGAACATATCTTGGTCACCACAATGTTTAATCTAAAATTAGGGTTAAGCTTACGCATCAAGGGTCACCACAATAGTCATTAGCAAAACAAATAGCAAGTCTCAATTAAATCGAAGGAAACAAGAAACCCTAAATTTGAAGTTACCATATCGGGAAAGTGAGTAAACAAAGGGACAAGACCTAGAAGTGGACAGTGGCTTACTTGTCGCCGTAAGAGGAGTTATAGAGTTTTCCGGAGGCGGAGACGACAAGAACAGCGACGGTGGATTCACAGAGAATTGAGAGCTGTCGACCTTTTTCGATGAGACCATTGCGTCGTTTGGAGAAAGTGACTAGTCGACTGCTTTTGTTCTCGATTCGCTTGATTTCAACTTTTCTTCTTCCCATAACTTCTTTTCCGGACAAGAGTTTTGCCCTAATTTGGTTCGGTTGTCCGGAGAAATTCGATCTTTTTGCCTCTCTTATTCCTCTTCCTTCATCTCTCTCTCTCTTTTTTTTAGACAAATTCAAGTCGTTCGTTATTGTTTTTGTCAATTAAACGAGAGAAGAAAATAATAAGTGAAACGATGCGTTTTGAGGGAAGGAAGAGACGTATTTAAATTTGATATTAATTTTTTCCCCTTTTTTTGGTGCGTCAAAGGTTCAACGGATGGCTCAACGACTGCGCTTAGGTGGATTCTTCGCTGTCGTCCCGATTTACCCAGACATCTCGTACTGAAACTCTTTCGTTTGAGACAGGTTCTAGTTCTTTTCGATTTTTTGTTAATTCTCTTCTTTTCTTTTTTTTCCTTTTTATTTGGGTTTTTTTGCTCTTAAGACAAATCCACACTATTTTTTTTTTTTTGGAGAGAGGAAGTGAGACATGACGAACCAACAGGACCCATGAGACTAGTTCGGTAGCATAAACTCATATAACGAGTCATCTTCCACTATAACATAAGCATTGGATCACACATTTTTTTATCTTTAGTATTAAGTGTTTTTGTTTCATTGGTTTGTTATTAATAGAGATGCCCAGTTCGATAAAATATTCACTCTACGAATACAAATCGGGAACGGTTAATATTTTCATTTAATGTAAAAGTAAAATTTGTATTCAGGTCAAAAAGCGTTTTTATAACGAATGTTGTTTCTGGTTAATCCTAAGTTTTCCAAAAGAGTGTTGTAAAGGAGATATTATTTAGCCAAATATCCATGGCTCCAAATGTTTTTGTCGATTTGTTTGATGAGGTTTTTCGTTGTCAAGGCATCATCACCGTGTCAGCGATTCCTTTTTACCATATGTGATATACGACTGGCAAATCAAGAACAAGTTCAAATTTCAATCGACTCGAAGTGAGCAAATGATCTCTAGCTTCGGTTTGATCACCACGGACCGAAAGCGCATCGTGCTTCTTCGGATTGATTAACAACGCCTCATCTAGCTTCGAAATCGCATCTACGGCAGAAAACAACATACCAAATACTAATTCTAGTCAAGAGAATTCTGAAACTCTAATACCATCAGTCACATTTACAGGCAAAATTAGGTCCTAATACAATAGATTTAAAATAAATAAAAAATAATAATAATCGATGCATAACCCAAAAAATCCAAAAGCAGCTTTGAGTCACTAGGGTTCTGAAATTGGTTGGGATAATTCTAATAGAGCTCCTCCCCATCTCGTCAAGTTCTACAGAAACCAAACACTCCTCCATGGAATCACAATCCAAGCTCCCAAAACCCTAATTTTCCGATCCAATAGGTAGAGGAAACAAAAAGAGAAGAGATTAGAGAAGACTAACATCGGCATCTAAAGGGTTTTTTTGACGTAGCTAGGTGGCTTCTGCTGTTAAAAAGAACATCAATCTCTCGATACCATTCTGCATATTATCCATGGCTTTCTAAAAGCTTTGAGAGACGCCGATTCTTCTGTAACAGACAAAAGGCAGCTTCTTTATTTTACGCCGACCAAGAACAGATCGAAGAAAAATCAGACTTGTGAGATTTTTTTTTTTTCCTGGTAGAGACTTTTTTTTTTCTTATTTTAATGATACCATTTTTTTTTTTTTTTTTTTTTTAAGATACCACTAATTATCCATTAAGTAATTTTTAACTAATGTTTAAGAACCCTTAAGGGTATCACCATTGCATGCACATTGGCGAGGCTTTTATGGTTTTATAAAACATATTTAAGTGATCTTATATATAATAGCAAACTCAAACAAATGAATATTTTTTTGGTTGGTTCTTTTGGTTTATTTATAGTGGTTGGTTCCACGGTTTGTGTCTTTTCATTTGGGTTGCGACTTATCGTACGTTGGTGTTTTTTTATTTTGGGTTGCGAATGTTCATGAAGGGATGTGCATTTTCTATTTCGTAGGGTCGCACTTTTTTGGAAATAACAATTTTAGGGTTATTTTGAAGGGTTGTGTCTTTTCATAGAATCGCATCTTTTCGAAAATAACCGTTTTATGGTTATTTCGTAGGGTTGTATCTTTTCACATATAATTAGTGGTTGTTTTAAAGGGTTGCGTCTTTTCATTTGGGTTGCAAATTTTCGTAAATATAACCGTTTAGTCATTCTTTTGAAAAGTTACATCTTTTGATTATAATTATCTCGTCAAGAGGTGCAAATATGTTTTTTGATTATTCATAGGATTGTGACTTTTCGTTTAAAAAAATTATTTAATAGTTATTTCCAAAAGTTATATAGATTCGTATTTTTCTAAAAAACCGCATGATGGTTATTTAAAAGGATTGGTTCCTTTCAAATATGTAAGGTTGCAACTCCTCGAAAATAACCGCTTTATGGTTTAATTTGTAGAGTTGTTTCTTTTAGGGTGGTATTTCTTTAGTCATGACTTTTCAAAAAAAAATTCTTCTATATATTTCTTTCGTTCATTTATGGCTATCAATTTAAAAATTTCTTTAAAACATAATAATAATACGAAAATTATATGATTCTGTAAATAATAATAACAATCCTCAAAAAAATAATCAAAGAGTTGTGTCCTTTCAAATAAACGTATTTATAATTTTTTGGGTCTTCTGGTAATTAACAATTTTTATATTGAAAAACTTACATATTTAATTAATTGGCATGTGTCATCATCTAAACTATATTTTACACGTGTCACGATCTCGTGAGTTACAATTTTGCTCAATCTCCTTTATATAATAAGATATGGTTTTATAATGTTTTTCAAAAATGTGTCTTTTGTAATTAACCGTTTTAATATTTTTTTGAATGGTTGCAATCTTTCATGACAAAACCATTCCGTCTTATATATATGTCTTACTAATTGTTCTATGTATTCTTAATCTTGGCTTCAAATTTTATAACTCACTTTAAAAACAATAATCATCAAAAACGCCATTTTTTAATTATTTAAAATTTTTGATATTTTTACCATTGTAGAAGTTCATATAATTCTTAATTTGTTTCAATAATTTTGGAATTCGTTAAACAGTGTAGATTTTATTGCTAAATTATCTAAAATTTCAATGTAGACAATGTATGATCGTGTATTTTTGAAATTATTTTTTAGTGTCATATTTTTTCCAAAAAAAACTACTTTATGATTAGTTTGAAAATTTTTATCCTTAGAAATTAGTAATGTCGTGTATGCTCGAATTATTTTATAGATTCGTATTTTTTTTTCCAAAAAATCGCATTATGATTATTTTAGTGTTTGAATTAATATATCAAATATCATTCAAATAATTAAAAAGTTACAAGTCTTTTTAAAAGGTAACTCTTCATAAATTAACTGCTTACTAAACTGAAAAGTTACAATTCTTCAAATTGTAATTTTTCATTATTTTATAACAATTACATTCTATATATTATTTAATCAGTATATATATATATATATTATAATTTTCCAAGTATGTTATTACATTTAACGTGTATATAACATTTATATGTTAGTTACTATATAATTTAATAAAAAAAAAAATCTATTTTAATGATTTAATTAATTTTTCAAATAGTTTTAGGTCTACTAATTACAAAGTTACAAGTCTTTTGAAAAGTAACTTTTTATCAAAATAACTTTAATAATTGAAAAACTGCAACTCTTCAAATTGTAACACTTAAATATATATATCTATACCATTTAAATATTAGTTTACGATTTGATATATAATAATCACTTTTAGTGTTTGAAATTTTGAATTAAAATATTGTTTATATGTGTATTATGTTGCTAATGATGTGCAAAATTACACAACTGACTATATTGTCCACTATACAAGATTATATTTTCTAAGCGTCTAATCCCATAATTTCAAGTTAGTCAACAACTAAAATACAAAAAGATAATTTTGTATATTTATATCAATCAAACATTCCAACACAACAATTATCACTTTTTATAAGAAACACCACTAACGATTTTGAAATTCATTGTTCAACACAATAATTATCCTTTTTTATTAGAAATATCATTAATGATTTTGAAATTCATGTTCAGATAAAACCATTGTACATTCAACATCCAAATGCCAAATTACAATTTAATCTAGGTAATTTTATTTAAATCGAGTTCCCCCGCGATTTCGCGGGGGTTCCGTGCCTAGTATATATAAAGAAATTTGTATAAATTTTAAAGTAACTTTTTATTTATTTTGAATATGAGTTTTTTTTTTTTTTGGTCGACAATATGAGTTCTTTTTATTTGGTATGAAACAGAAAATTTCTCTATAAATTTTATATTAATAATTCTCAACATTATTACTGTACGTAATTCGCTAATAAATCCGTAAATACCCACAAATCAAACAATACTAAATCGGTCGGGATATTTCGCCGACTAAGCCCGTCGTGTGTTTTCTAGCCTTTAGGTTTACGTTTTGACGCTAAGGGAAGGAAGAGACAACGATGGCGATGATGCAGATGCAGCCGCAGCCACAAGGCTATCACCATCCCCAGACTCTTGAAGAAGTTCGAACCCTATGGATTGGTGATTTGCAGTTTTGGGTCGACGAAAATTATCTCTCTTCCTGCTTCTCCCAAACCGGCGAGGTAATCTATTCACCTTGTTCCTCAGCTTCTCCAAAATCCGGTGCTTCTTGTGACCTTGATTAACCCCAATTTACATACAGCTTTCGATTTTTTTTTCTGGGTTTTAGCCGTTTAGTACCTTGCCTTTAATTAGGGTTTATGTACCTTGCCTCTGATTCTTAATATTGTTTCTTCTTTCTCGTTCACTGTTTATAGTTATGCTCCCAATTCCTATAGGTGGTATAGTAGGTGATGATACAGGTACTTGTGGTTCTAATTTCATACCTTCTTTTGGATTTCACAATAGGCTTTGGCCAATAGATTCGTTTCTTTAGTCTCTAATGTGTATTGTAAACTGCGTTTAGTTTCTTAATCTAAGATGTTATAATGTGTGAGGAGATTTGAATCAAGCGTTGTGATTGATATATATATATCCATGATTATGCAGCTTGTTTCTGTCAAGGTAATACGTAACAAGATCACAGGGCAGCCAGAAGGGTATGGTTTTATTGAGTTTATATCTCATCCAGCGGCCGAGAGAGCTCTTCAGACGTATAACGGGACACAAATGCCTGGAACGGAGTTAACTTTCAGGTTAAATTGGGCTTCTTTTGGTTCAGGACAGAAAGTAGATGCAGGACCGGATCATTCTATCTTTGTTGGAGATTTAGCACCGGATGTTACAGATTATCTCCTTCAAGAGACGTTCCGTGTTCATTATTCTTCTGTTAGAGGTGCTAAGGTTGTTACCGATCCAAGCACTGGACGATCAAAAGGTTATGGGTTTGTAAAATTTGCAGAGGAGGCTGAAAGGAACCGGGCCATGGCTGAAATGAATGGTTTGTATTGCTCAACGAGGCCTATGCGTATTAGCGCAGCAACGCCTAAAAAAAACATGGGTGTGCAGCAACAATATGTCACCAAAGGTATGAGAACAAGACACTGATTTTGTTTCTGTTAATCTAATTTTGTTTACTGTTTGGAAATCGTTTGTTTGATTGGGAATTCTTCTCTAGCTGTTTATCCAGTTCCAGTCCAGTCTGCAGTTGCTGCGCCAGTACAAGCATATGGTGCTCAAGCGGGACAGGTGCTTCCACCTGAAAGTGACATCACCTGTACAACGGTAAGTCTTATTTGAAAAGCTTGAGCTTTTTTCTTGGAGTTCTCTTGCTTGTATTCAAGTATTGGTTTTGGTGTACAGGTTTTGATTTCCAATTTGGATCCAAATGTTACAGAGGAAGAGCTGAAGCAAGCATTCTCGCAATTAGGAGAAATTATTTATGTCAAAGTACCTGCAACAAAGGGATACGGTTATGTTCAATTCAAAACCAGGTAAACCATCCAGTAAATCTCAGATCTCACCTATGATTTCTTCCATGTATGTTTATTTCAAGCTATGTTCACTAAATTCTGACTTCTCCCCCATGCTGATACAGACCTTCAGCCGAAGAAGCCGTTCAGAAAATGCAGGGACAAGTGATTGGTCAACAACCAGTTCGAGTCACTTGGAGTAAAAATCCAGGACAGGTGAAATCTTTTTGCTGTAACCTAGACTGATGTGATATTGAAGGTTCTTATTATTCTCGCTTGTTAACTGACTGTCTTTGATAATCTTTGATATATTTGTTAAAGGATGGTTGGGTTGCACAAGCAGATCTGAATCAGTGGAGCGCGTATTATGGTTATGGACAAGGCTATGATGCATATGCCTATGGGGCAGCTCAAGACCCATCCATGTACGCATATGGTGGTTATGGCTATCCCCAGTATCCTCAGGGAGAGGGTGCACAAGACATTACAAACGCTGCTGCGGGTGGCGTTGCAGGTGCAGAGCAAGAGTTATATGACCCTCTAGCCACTCCTGATGTAGACAAGTAAAAATTCACATCATTTCTTACACATCCTTACCTGGTTAAGTTATTAGTTGAATGCTTAATTTTGGAAAAATTGCAGGTTAAATGTCGGTTACCTCTCGGTTCACGCAAGTGCCATATTAGGACGGTCAATGTGGCAGCGTACCTCATCGTTCACATCACAAGTAGGCAAATAATCGCGTAGAGAAGAATAGAACGGTGGGTACTTGGAATTGTTTCATGTGTCCCCATTTCACTTTCTCATGGGACTAGTTACTGACTGCTCTTTGTTTGTTTGCTTCGCCTGTTTGGGAATTTTTCTGTAATCTACAATCGGAATCTAAGTTACAATGTTAAATCATAAATCTACCAGAAACAATTATGTGTGTTTTCTTTTCTCTCTTTCACAGTGTGAGGTCATAAATGTAATTTCCAGAAAAAGTTCTAGTGACGTTGGGGAATTAAGAATCCCAGAGAAAATAGAATAATAGCAGAAAGAGTTTCGTGTGATGTCAGAGTAAGACACTAGACGCAAATTCCACCTCCAGATTCCTTCCTTCTCTCTTTGAGCGAGTACAACCATGGCGACGAGCTCCGGCAGGTTAATCGCCGGATTAACCTCGTGGTTCTTTTGGTTTATTTATAGTGGTTGGTTTCACGGTTTGTGTCTTTTCATTTGGGTTGCGACTTATCGTACGTTGGTGCTTTTTTGTTTGGGTTGTGAATGTTCATGAAGGGATGTGCCTTTTCTATTTCGTAGGGTCGCACATTTTCGGAAATAACAATTTTATGGTTATTTTGAAGAGTTGTGTCTTTTTCATAAAGTCGCATCTTTTAAAAAATAACCGTTTTATGGTTATTTCGTAGGGTTGTATCTTTTCATTTGGGTTGCAACTTTTCGTAAATATAACCGTTTAGTCATTCTTTTGAAAAGTTACATCTTTTGATTATAATTATCTCGTCAAGAGGTGCAAATATGTTTTTTGATTATTCATAGGATTGTGACTTTTCGTTCAAAAAAAATTATTTAATAGTTATTTCCAAAAATTATATAGATTCATATTTTTCTAAAAAACTGCATTATGGTTATTTAAAAGGGTTGGTTCGTTTCAAATATGTAAGGTCGCAACTCCTCGAAAATAACCGTTTTATGGTTTATTTTGTAGAGTTGTTTTTTTTAGGGTATTATTTCTTTAGTCATGACTTTTCGAAAAAAAAATCTTCTATATATTTCTTTCGTTTATTTATGGCTATCAATTTAAAAATTTCTTTAAAACATAATAATAATACGAAAATTATATGATTCTGTAAATAATAATAACAATCCTCAAAAAAATAATCAAAGAGTTGTGTCCTTTCAAATAAACGTATTTATAATTTTTTGGGTCTTCTGGTAATTAAAAATTTTGATATTGAAAAACTTACATATTTAATTAATTGGCATGTGTCATCATCTAAACTATATTTTACACGTGTCGCGATCTCGTGAGTTACAATTTTGCTCAATCACCTTTATATAATAAGATATGGTTTTATAATGTTTTTCAAAAATGTGTCTTTTGTAATTAACCGTTTTAATACCTTTTTGAATGGTTGCAATCTTTCATGACAAAACCATTCCGTCTTATATATATGTGTCTTACTAATTGTTCTATGTATTCTTAATCTTGGCTTCAAATTTTATAACTCACTTTAAAAACAATAATCATCAAAAACGCCATTTTTTAATTATTTAAAATTTTTGATATTTTTACCATTGTAGAAGTTCATATAATTCTTAATTTGTTTCAATAATTTTGGAATTCAGTTAAACAGTGTAGATTTCATTGCTAAATTATCCAAAATTTCAATATAGACAATGTATGATCGTGTATTTTTGAAATTATTTTTTAGTGTCATATTTTTTCCAAAAAAAAACTGCTTTATGATTAGTTTGAAAAGTTTTATCCTTTGAAATTAGTAATGTCGTGTATGCTCGAATTATTTTATACAGTTATATTTTTTTTCCAGAAAATCGCATTATGATTATTTTGAAGGGTTGCATCCTTTCAATTTTGTAAAGACGCACCTCTTCGAAAATAACTGTTTTATGGTTATTTTGTAGAGTTGTGTCTTTTCAGGTGGTATATTTTGAGTCGTGGCTTTTGGGAAAAAATTCTTCTATATACTTTTTTTATTAATTTTTTAATTTATTTGTAGATCAATTTAAAATTTACTTCAAACTTGATAATTATACAAAACGTCAAAGAAGATCATATATTTTCAAAAAGATTTGGTAGAGTGGCGTTTTTTCGGGAAACAACCGCTTTATGGTTATTATGAAAAAAAATTTCATTTAGAAATATATAAGATTGTGTATTTTCAAAAAACATTTGTAGAATCACTTCTTTTCCAAAATGAAAAACGGTTTTATAATTTTTAAAAAAAAATTTGTGTCCTTAGGAATTTGTAGGATGGTGTATTTTTGAAAATATTTCGTAAAATCGCATTATTTCCAAAAAACTGCATTATGGTTATTATGAAGAATTGTGTCATTTCAAATTTGTAAGATCGTGTCTTTTCAAATATAACCATTTTATGGTTTTTTTTTTGGTTGAATTATGTTTTTTTAAGGTTGTATCTTTTGAGTAACTTTTTTAAAATAATTTTATATATTTCTTTAATTCAATGTTTAGTTCCTTTAAAGTTATCAATTTGAAAAAAGTATGATAATGATAGAAAATGTCGTACGATTTTTAAAAACAAACTAAAAAAATGTAAGTTCATTAAATTCCTGATTTATGTGAGTTTTGGGATTCTTATGATCATACAAATGTTAAGATTTGGTTTAAAATTTTTGAATTGTACAATTTTGAATTCTTTAGACAATGCACATTTTATGGCTAAAGTTTTTTTTGTTCTTTCGGTTTATATATAGTTGTTATTGTGTATTTTCAATTTGGGTTGGCGACTTTTCCTAAAAATATTCGATTAGTAGTTGTTTTCAAAAGTTTTTCTTTTCATTATGACGCTCTCGTCAAGATGGGAGATTAAAATTAACCATTTGACATGATAATTATGTCATTATATTTATACATGTATACAAAATTTAAATGTTAGTTAACTATAATTTAATAAAAAGAGTCTATTTTAATGAATTAACTAATTTTTCAAATAGCTTTAGGTCTACTAATTAAAAAAGTACAAGTCTTTTAAATGGAAACTCTTCACCAAAATAACTACTTAATAATCCAAAATTTGCAACTTTTCAAATTGTAACATTTAAACATATATATAACATTAAATTGTAGTTAACTATGATTTGATATATAATAATCATTTTAGTGTTTGAATTAATATATCAAATATCATTCAACTAATTAAAAAGTTACAAGTCGTTTTGAGAGGTAACTCTTCATAAATTAACTACTTACTAAACTGAAAAGTTACAACTCTTCAAATTGTAACTTTTCATTATTTTATAACAATTACATTCTATATATTATTTAATCAGTATATATATGTTATAATTTTCCAATTATGTTATTACATTTAACGTGTATATAACATTTATATGTTAGTTAACTATATAATTCAATAAAAAAATTAATCTATTTTAATGATTTAATTAATTTTTCAAATAGTTTTAGGTCTACTAATTACAAAGTTACAAGTCATTTGAAAAATAACTTTTCATCAAAATAACTTTAATTATTGAAAAGTTGCAACTCTTCAAATTGTAACACTTAAATATATATATATATATATATGTATAACATTTAAATATTAGTTTACGAGTTGATATATAATAATCACTTTTAGTGTTTGAAATTTTGAATTAAAATATTGTTTATATGTGTATTGTGTTGCCAATGATGTGCAAAATTACACAGCTGACTATATTGTCCACTATACAAGATTGTATTTTCTAAGCGTCTAACCCCATAATTTCAAGTTAGTCAACAACTAAAATACAAAAAGATAATTTTGTATATTCATATCAATCAAACATTCCAACACAACAATTATCCCTTCTTATAAGAAACATCACTAACAGTGCCGGCCCATAGTTTTGGTCTGCCTAAAGCTTAATTCCACTTTGATGCCCTATTATAATGATAAATAAAAAAAATTTATTGCATTTCCCGGGACTTGGGATTCGAACTCTGCATATGTAGTCAAATACTTTATGCGCTCTACCGCTAGGATACAAAGGAATTTTATGGAAATGGTATCCATAAAATTAATAACTTATACTGATGCCTAACGCCGGATGTGTCACCGGCGTTACGTCAAGGCCGGCCCGATCACTAACGATTTTGAAATTCATTGTTCAACACAATAATTATCCCTTTTTATTAGAAATATTATTAATGATTTTGAAATTCATGTTCAGATAAAACCAATGTACATTCAATATCCAAATGCCAAATTACAATTTAATCTAGGTAATTTTATTTAAGTCGAGTTCCCCCGCGATTTCGCGGGGGTTCCGTACCTAGTTGTTTTAATAAGAAACTGTATAAAAAATAATTTTTTTTTAACATTTGCAAAATAGAAAATAATATATATATATATATATATAAAAAAAGAGAATGGCTCTCTCCAGACACATCTGACACATATTTTACTCTGCACTTGCCACATCAGCTTCGGCAAAAAAAAAAAAACGGCAAACAAATTAACTGAGCCTCAAACTAATTTGGCCCACCAAAGATCCACATCTCTATTTAACAAAATCTACTCTTTTTTCTCATCGCCGACTTCACCACTCTTCGCCTCCTTCGTAAAGCACGAGACTCCCCAACTCCTCCCAATCAAAACCATCTCATCAATTTGTATCTTCAATTCCCAAAATAAATACCTCAAATCAATCTCCCCACTATCTCCCACGACTCTGCTACTCCTTCGTTGTCTCTTTCTTACCGTTACCGGAGCCGACGAAGCCACCACTATAAATAACACAATCTCCACCACAAACCTCACCCTTCCTCTTCCCTGTTCAGTCTAATCGTTCAGCCTCACGCTGCCTCTCTTTCTCAAAATGTCTACCATCGATGTTGTACGGTTCGGTCGTCATGGTCTTAATCTTTCGTCTTCGTCTTATCAATTTGGATCTCCAACACTTTTCCCTCGAGATGGTGCTCGGAGAGAGAGGAGGATGTCAGCCATCCAACTCCGCCGTTCATGTTCACTTCTCTGTCGTTTTCCCTTTGTTTCAAGTCCTCGCCCTTCGCGGTTGGCTCTTCCTTCATCCCAACTCTCACGTTCTTTACTCACATTGATGTTTAAATGTCCCTTCCAATGCCAGATCTCATGTCTAATGCCTTTTCCTTTTCACTTGTTGCGCAGATTATTCCGCCGATTAGGCCAATCTTGGTGGAAGGATATAGTTTAGATACTCAGTAACTACCAGCCTTTTGCTTTGACTTCTCAGTCTAGCAATCTTCTTGTTGGTATGATAATCTTTACTTCTCTCACCCCATTCTCTTTTGTGTTGATTCTGATTCTAATGCCGGGTTTTTGTTTTTTTCTACCTTTCATTCTCTACGGCTACGGCTAAATTAGCTCCTACCCCGACTTTATTTCTTATAACCGTCTCCCCACTAGGTTCAGAAACAAACAGCATGGTCCACACATTTCATATCTTTCTCTCGCCGTTATGATTCTCCTCGTCTTCCCTAATAAGGTTTAAGTCTAATCGTCTTTACACATGACCCTTCAGATGCGTTCTCACTTTGATATAAACTTTTTCTCTCTGTCTCTCTCGCGGATCGCGATCATATCTCTCTCGCATTCTCATTTTTTTGGTTTTCTTGCCGACCCGGAAAGGCGGCCGTAAGCGCCTCTATCTGCAACACATCTGCTACTTTGCCTCTTAATCTGATTCTCTAGCTTCTTCTCAGTATTCTTCAACCTATACTTATCCATTACCGTCACCGTTGTCTTCGCTATTTGTTTGCTCTGTTTCTGTCATATCATGTGTCTTTCTAGATATATGTATTAGAAAAACATATATACATTCATGTTTCTCATGTTTTCCATATGTCCAGAACCAAAACTACTTTAGTCTATTAGTAATTTTTGCCTTTGATGTTTCAGGAAAGAAAATAAAGCAAGAGGCACATCCAACACACCTGCTTGTCACAATCGCAAGGGTAACGTCTTCCTCATTTGTATTATAAGGGAACACTTTCATTTATGCCTTTTTCAAGAGTAATTGGATTTCGTATATCTGCTATATGAGATGCAATTAGCCCTCTGTTTGCCCTCTGTTTGTGTCCGCTACCTTACCTTTTGGAAGGTTGTTTTGAGTTACGATTAATGATTTCTTTGCACTACGCTGAATTTTGAAAAAAATAATCTAACAATCAACAAGAATGAAAAAATTATGGTTCTTGAATTTACCATTTCAGGTTTTATATTATCCAGCTCGAACTTGGTTATTTAATAACCTAAATGTTAGCAACTATGTCTAGCAAGTAGATATCTTTAGGATTCTGAATAAGCTCCTTAAAAAGGAGTGTTACTTTTTTATATTTTACCACTTCTCTGAAATCTAATGACTTTGAATTTGTGTGTTAGATATTTTAGATTATGCCTTGACCAAAAAAAATAAGATATTTTACATTATGCTAACATAATGCGGATGCGGAGAAAATATTAGTTGCATACATCTCTGAACTTAGTACTTTGTGTTTTCATTGCGCCTTAAAACCTTGGAAATCAGTAAGTATACATTCTTGCTTTAAAGTGCTTTTGGGAATCAGGTGGGATCTCTACTTCTTTTTTTTTCTGTAGTGCAGAGAAGGTGGATTGATTTTCGAATTATAAGACTTTTCTTGATCCTCTAGATGGAGAATCCTTCACTATAGTTTCTGACCTGGCTGAAATCAAGACTTTAGGTAAGAGCCCATCAGAACTGTTAACCATACTGCTACGTCGTATTCGTTCCATTATCTTTCTATTATTGTATGTTACAGCCATTTGTTGAGAGCTTAGGAAAGTGCCCGAAGTATGTTACTGCATAACCTTTCAAAACTCTACAGAAGTATAATCTTCATTTGCTTCAGATTTAAGAAGATTTATAATGCTTTTTCATTTTCTCTTACATACATTAGGGTTCCTTCACAAGGAAAATGAAATCCGTCACCCCTACGAACAATCATCTGTCTCTTGGATATGCCCTCTCGGTTTCTGGAAAAAACCCTGTAAAATCGTATCTTCGTTCTCTATGTCATCAGCTCCAATAGTTGCAAATCTCCTTATATATCTCGCTTCAAAATCTTTTTTTTACCTTGGATCATTAACAAGCCTTCAAAGGGCGACCCAACACTATCAATCAAAACAATGACAATGAATCCAGAGGTCCTAATGTCATGGTTCTGCAAACCTTAGGTATGCAAGTAATTTGTTTAATTTAGATGCTAGATTAATTTGGAATTCGTGTTTTCTAAATTGGGTTCATCTATCATATTTTTATTCAGAGATCATATCACGAGTAATAGGGCTTCATCATACTTCACAAGCATCTTTACATAGGACTTGATCATCTTGGGTTTTGTGGGAAAATATTTTCCAATCTTAGTGATATTCTTTGTTCCTTTGTTCACAATCAAGTTTCTGTGTATTTCTTGCAAAAAAAATTGAGATATGTATATTTTTGATTTATGGGAAGCTAATTTGTTATTTGTTTGGCAATTATCATTGTAACTGTATGTTGAATATGAAAATACTCTTCCTTAGATTCAATATAGATGAATGTTGACATCAATGGAATAAACCACAATATATTTGACGTCTTTGTTTTATGACAATGTTATTGTTTTGGAACAGAAGGGCGCTTTTCGACGCTTCCGACTAGATCAAGTAAAGTTGGGGTATAGTGAGCACGGTGGAAACCCCATTTTCTTCGCGAATAAGCCAACCTACCTTCGCCTAACAAAACTTCGTTTACAACTGTATATGTTATTTGAATTGGTTTGTACTAATTATAAAATCAAATCAGGAATTAGGTGAATTTATTTGTTTTATGTTATAAATCAGTAGCAACTGATGTCAATAGTCTTGTTTCTTGGGTAAGTATACCAAGTTTTTAATATTTTGGAAATATATGTTGTTCAAGGCAGGAATTTGGGGTATATATTTGTGTTTTGTTAAGAGCCATATAATCTGAGAAGGTTTTCAATAGATGAAAAACTATACATTTCCTTGTTGTCGTCTTCAGGAATGATTTATAGAATATAAAAAAAGTTGATTTAGAATTATTATATGATACATTTCCCTAAATGAAAGTGTAGTTGAGGAATACAGAGAAACGTGGATGATTTTTTTTTATAAAAAATATCTAACACCGCTTTGGTTTGGAATTTGGTGGCACATTGAAGATGTTGGAAGATTTTGTTTTCTTTTCAAAAAAACACATACAAGTATATATTGGGAGAAATGTTAAATTGTAATGTTTTAAGCTTATGTATGTTTTTATTTTCTTGTGTAATAGAAACATCAACTAATTAAATACAAGAAAAATGAAATAATCAGAGACCTCTTAAATAGAAAAACGTTCAGATACCGTAGTAAACTTTTTCTTTATTAAGAATAGCAATAGAACAGTTTTACATTCGTTCTACTCGGATTTATACAACATCACACTGTGATTTGAACCTGATCTATTCCTTAATAATCTACCCCAAGTATCATGTTTAGAGTATCACTAGAACAACCTTTTCTGTGTGTTCTACCCAGAGTTCTGCAAATCAGCACCTGCTGCTCCGCCCCTGAAGCTACTCCTAAACTACCTGGGGAGCGACCAGCACCTACTGCTCCGCCCTTGAAGCTACTCCTAAACTACCCGGGGAGCGACCAATACCTGCCGATCTTCCTTTTTCACTCACAAGTTACCTAACCCTGAGTTCAGCAATGAAACCTCTCAATCTGTTTATTTTTTTGAAAGGCTCACCTAAAAGAAAAGCCCAAACTTCTTCTTTTATATCCTTTAGCAGACAGCTACAATGTCACCCACTTGACACACCCTCTCAAGAGGACAAGTCAACAATCTTCCCAGATCTTGACTTGTGTATCTTCCACCAGTTCCTTTAGCGGACAACTACAGTGCCACGAACCTGACACACCCTCTCATGAGGATAAGTCAACAATCTTCCCAGATCTTGACTTGTGTATCTTCCACCAGTTCCTTTAGCAGACAGCTCCAGTGCCACGAACCTGACACACCCTCTCATGAGGACAAGTCAACAATCTTCCCAGATCTTGACTTGTGTATCTTTCACCAGTTCTTTTAGCAGACAGCTACAGTGCCACAAACCTGACACACCCTCTCATGAGGACAAACCAGCCATGCCTCTGATGCTGACTTGTGTAGCTTCCACCTATTATCCAGCAGATCCCTATCTGCCTTTTCTACAAATTTTTCCATCTGCTCCACTTGTCACACTGCATAAGTACCCACTTGTTGCACTGTACAATCCCACTCACAGAAGATCCCATCTTATGCACTGTTATGAACTCTTTGATTGGTTCGAGGTGCCACGTCATCATGTTGACTTAAATTCTGCTCCAGACTTCTCTTCTTTGTTTGCACTGTTTATACCCACTTGCCTCTTTGATTGGCTCGAGATGCCAGGTCATCATTGTTGACTTAAGCTCTGCTCCAGACTTCTCTTCTTTGTTGACCAGCTCAGCCAGAACCTGTTGCACATGTTCTATCAAAAAAATTCTCTAAAACATCAATTAATATAATACATAGGAAAATTAATATAATATAGAGGGAGAAATTGTATATCTACTCTTTCTCTGGAATAAAAATATAAATGAAAAAACTCTCGCGTAGCGAAGGTACTCACCTAGTTTATATATAAAAATAGAGAATTATAAAAAAGGTAATATTACAATCCGTAAAAACGTTAAATACAATAAAACATATAAAAGCATGATAATTTTTCTTATCTCTTAAAGTATTTAAAATCTACGACAATTTAAACCTACACACAATTCGTCAAAAAAAAAAAAAATCTACACACAATTAATATAATATATTTATATGTCATTCACTCGCTTGTAAAGAAAAGTTGATAACAAGGCAATTACGTAAACGTCCCACATCGGTTTTGGCTGGAAAACAAAGACCGAAAACTTCTTATATATATCATTAACCTTTTACTTTTCTATCAAAGCAACTATACAAGGTTTTTATGAAGCCCAGATCCATTACATGGGACAAAAGAATTATTTTAAATGGAATAATCGGCTTAACCGGTCGATTAATAGTGTTTAATTTGAAGTAACCGGCCGATAATTGATTGACCGATTTAGTTGACCGAATTGGTCTCAATCGGGGCGGGTGGTAGGTAACTAGCGCCTGGGCGGGCGACTAGGCGACGCCTAGCCTGATTTTTATAATCATGCTCAAAACTATATCAATCGAATTCTGGAAACATGAAAAAAAATCAAGAATCAATATTCAAAACTATATCAATCGAATTCCAGAAACATGAAAAAAAAAGTTACTGATATTGTGCCACGTAACCCGTAGAGACGGGGTCAGAAGTCTCTCCTCTGAAAGACTGACTCATCAACAATCTCACTTAAATTTATTTTTTTCCCTTTTTTTTTTACTTTTTAAGATTATGAAAGTTTCACGGATGGAGATGTTCTAATTTTTCTTTTTTTTTATGTCAACTATTTTCATTCATCTTCATAATGGTACAAGATTTTAGCCCACCAAGGTCCAAACTTGACAACAGATAAGACAATGAAGCAAACACGTGTTAACCTAAAGGCAAATTATCAGAAACGTGGCATCCAGTGAATGAATGAGAAACATGCGGTCCCCACTACCTTTGATCTTTGATCTTTGTAAAAGTGTAAATATAACTCATTTTTGTTAGGCTAGTTTTGCCTGAAGAGTTCAGTATCTCTGATTGAAAGGGGATGAGATCCTCTAATTAATGGATAAGTAATGATTGTCGTAATGATTGTCGGTTTGACTACCCGAAACTACGCCGGAAAATCTATTTTATATTGGATTAGGGTTTTGACCCGGGAAGATGACCCGGTAGTCGTATCTTAAATGGGCCCGAAATTATATAACATAAGTAAGGTCCATTTCAGATAATTTGTTTCATTCGGCGAGTCACATATTGTTGTCAAACTACCAAAATGATACTATCGTAATCTTCTAGAGGTATGTAGTTTATATAATCAAAAATCTATAGATAAACTCTTGTTTTAGGATATTTTCATGATGACTCGAATAATATTTCAAGTTTTGTTTTTTTTGTGTGATATCAAAACAAAACTTGTTAGTTACTTTCAAGTTCTTGTCTAGGTGAATTGAATTTGATCACTTGCGTAAGTTAAAGAGTCATGTGAAGATTTTTCTGATTCAACCATTCCATCAGAACACTTGGATATTGTCATGTCAAATCTATAAACAAAACTTGTTTAGTGTTGTTAGAAGTTAAAACTTACTTATCTCTGGGAAATATATATATGAGCGGTATTTTCTTAAAATGATAAATAAGTGACAAATTAAAATTTTCTTAAAATGATAATAAGTGACTAACTAAAGTGGTGCACAACCATACAACTTGTCTATATGTTTTTTCTTTCAAGTTGGTAGGAAACATAAAATTATTTATATTTAAATTGAAAAACAAAGTAATAATAGAATAAATGGAATCTATTGGTACGGAAGCAAACACTTGTTTTGCTTTTTTGCTTTTCTTTTTTTGTTGCTGTTGTTCAATGGTGAAGAGATTCATGGAAATAATTGGTCCTTTGATGGGTTCCATTAACCTTTGTCCTTTTGTGTTCTCACAAGTATTGGTTTTAACTTTTATGCTTACCTCATGTATCATTCACTGAATCCTCTTTATGTTTTCAATACTTTATGTTATTAAAAATGATTAATCACAATGTTGATGTAACAAAAAGTTCTTGGGAAAATTACATTTTTAGGTCAAAAAATTTAAGATTTGGTGATCTACACCTTTATTTTTCTTTGTTGGTGACATACACTTTAGTTGAAATAAAAATCCTCAAATACCCCTTAAATTCTTTAATTGAATGATTTGTTTTCAAAATATTAGATTTTTTCCTTAATTGTAAGATTGTATTTTGATTTTAATTTAGAATTAAATTTCGAAATTATTTCAATTGTACTCTGAAAATTAATTTATTTGTTAATACCATTAATTGAATTTTTTTGAAATTTTTATCAAAATAAAATATATAAATATATTTAAATAATTTTTGAAATATTTAAATATTTTCTTTCCTTAATTTTTGGAAAATATATTTAATAATTTTCGAAAAATATATTGAATATTTGATTTCCTTAACTGAAATATTTGATTCCTAAACTTTTGGAATTTGAAAAATAATTTTAGAATTGGTATTCTAAATTTTCCAGAACATAGAACAAACTGAAGAATACATATTCTACATTTTGTAGAACGTAGAGTAAAGTAAAGATACGTATTTTGAAATTTGATTCTAAAAATTTTAGAATATTAGTGGTTCTCTAAATTTTTAGAACATAGACCAATGTGCAGAGGATGTATTCTGAAAATTTCTCCTAAATCGTTTAGAATGTGCATGTGCTCTAAATTTTTAGAACGAAGAACAAAATTTAAAATACATATTCTAAAAGTTTTAAAACATGTACAATCGATAGATTACATTTTCTAAATTTTTAGGAACATGTATAGCTAGTAGAATGTACATTCTGTACAAAATAGATTAAATTTAGAAATTCAAATTTTAATGTAATGGTTAGAAATTAAAATTTTCACCTTTGATAAAAAGTTTTATTATTTCATTTTTTACATGTTTGAAAAAAAAATTTGAAAAAACAAATTATTTATATAAAAAGAGTAATTGTGGAAAAAATTAGCAATGTCAAATAAAGGTGTATATGACCAAATTTAGATTTAGAAAACCTTTTAAATCAATTTTCCTTTTTTTTTTTGGTTAAACGAGAGAGGAAAACAAAATAATAATAAGTGGAAACGATGCGTTTTGGAGAGAGGAAGAGAGATATGGCGAACCAACCGGATCGATGTTTTTTACTTTGTCGCGATAATCAGGTAAAAACCATTACTAAACATGTAGAAAATGGAGTCTTTAATGATCAATCAATTGTTAATTTGCTATAGACGATGAGACTAGTTCGGTGGCATAAACTCATATGATGAGTCATCTTCCACTATATCAAAAGCATTGGATCACACTTTTTTTTTATTAATAGTATTGATAGAGATGCCCAGTTCGATAAAATATTCACTCTACGAATATATAACGAATGTTGATAAAATATTATTTAGCGGATTGCAAGCCAAATATCCATGGCTCCAAATGTTTTGGTCGATTTGTTTGATGAGGTTTTTCGTTGTCAAGGCATCATCACTGTGTCAGCGATTCCTTTCTTACCATATGTGATATACGACTGGCAAATCAAGAACATGTTCAAATTTCAATCGACTCGAAGTGAGCAAATGATCTCTAGCTTCGGACCCAAAGCGTATCGTGCTTCTTCGGATTGATTAACAACACCTCGTCTAGCTTCGAAATCGCATCTACTGCAGAATTCAACATACCAAATACTAATTTAGTCAAGAGAATTCTGAAACTCTAATACCATCATTCACATTACAGGCTCAATTAGGTCCTAATACAATAGATTAAATCGATGCATAACCCAAAAATCCAAAATCACCTTCGAGTCACTAATTTTCCAATACGTAGAGGAAACAAAAAGAGAAGAGATTAGAGAAGACTAACATCGGCATCTAAAGGGTATTTTTGACGAAGAACATCGATCTCTCCATATCATTCTGCATATTATCCATGGCTTTCTAAAAGCTTCGAGAGACGCCGATTCTTCTGTAACAGTGGCAGATTCTAGCGGAAGGAGAAACAGTCAAAAGTCCCCGGTTTGACTACCTGAAAAGACGCCGGTTTAATAATGGATTAGGGTTTTGACCCGGACCCGGTAGTCGTATCTTAAATGGGCCCAAAATTATTTAACATAAGTAAGGCCCATTTCAGGTAATTTGTTTCAGTCGGCGAGTCACATATAGTTGTCAACTACGAAAATGATACTATCGTAATCTTCTAGAGGTATGTAGTTTTTTTTTTTTTTTTGTCAAAGAGGTATGTAGTTTATATAATCAAAATCTAGAGATAAACTCATTGTTTTAGTAGGTTATTTTCATGATGACTAGAATACTATTTCAATTTTTGTTTTTTTGTGTGATATCAAAACAAAACTTATTAGTTACTTTCAAGTTCTTGTCTAGGTGAATTGAATTTGATCACTTGCGTAAGTTAAAGAGTCTTGTGAAGATTTTTCTGATTCAACCATTCGATCAGAACACTTGGATATTGTCATGTCAAATCTATAAACAAAACTTGTTTAGTGTTTTTCATAAAATTTTAGAAGTTAATACTTACTTATGTCTGGGAAATATATATACATGAGCGGTATTTTCTTAAAATGAAAAATAAGTGACAAATTAAAATTTTCTTAAAATGATAAGAAGTGACTAACTAAAGTGGTGCACAACCATACAACTTGTCTATATGTTTTTTCTTACAAGTTGGTAGGAAACATAAAATTATTTATATTTAAATTGAATAACAAAGTAATAATAGAATAAATGGAATCTATTGGTACGGAAGCAAACACTTGTTTTGCTTTTTTTGTTTTTTTGTTGCTTTTGTTCAATGGTGAAGAGATTCATGGAAATAATTGGTCCTTTGATGGGTTCCATTGTTGAGACCTTTGTACTTTTGTGTTCTCACAAGTATTGGTTTTAACTTTTTTGCTTACCTCATGTATCATTCACTGAATACTCTTTTATGTTTTCAATACTTTATGTTATTAAAAATGATTAATCACAATGTTGATGTAACAAAAAGTTCTTACAGTCACTTAAAAAAAACATAGTTATTGTGACGAAAATTTGAGACTAATAAATTATGTCACAAATTTGTGACATTTTAAATACTGTTTTGTAACCAAATATATATGTCATAAATTTGTAGTTGTTTCGTCACAATAATAAGACGGAAAAAATCGTAACCAATATTTGTGGTAATCAGTGACTAAATTATGACATAATTAGCAACCGTGACATTTGTTACGGATTTATCAACATATGTGTTGTCACTATATTCTATGAATCCATGACAAAATCACAAGTATCAGTATGCGACAGTATTATATCTTAAAATCAATCACTATGTGGTACTACTTATTAACCAACAAATACTATCATAAATTACAACGCAAAAGTATAGTGACTAATGTATTGACTACTTTTCTCGTCATATTTTTCTATTTGGCTACATAAAGTACGTCACAAGTTTCGACATTTTTGTGACAAAACATTATTAGATATACTTTTTTCTATTTGGCTACATAAACATGAGTTTTTTGTTTAGGGATTAGGGTATCTCAATACATAGATAACTTTTGGTATAAAGTTTTGGTGTTTAATTTAGGGTTTAGGCTAATTAGAATTTAATTTAGATATTATGGTTTAAGGTCTTCAGTTTAGAATAAAAGAATTTAGGGTTTTGGTCTTCGATGAATAAAAGTGTTTGATTAGGGTTTAGTGGTTAGACTTTGATTTAAGGTATAAAGTGTAATTAAACGAAGAAATTAGTGTTTACAAATCATGGTTTAGGGTATAGGAATTATGGTGTAGAGTTTAGGTTTCAAATTTATGGTTTGATGTAGGAATTCTGGTTTAAGGTTTTGAGTTTGGAGTAAATGAATAAATTTTTTTTTGAAACTTTGATGTAAATGAATAAATTAGTGTTTTATTTAGGTATAATATTCGTGTTCTTTTAAAAGTCTATGCATGGTTTCTGGTTTCAAACTTGTCAAATATGGTTTAGGGTTTGATTTAGGATATGGTTTTAGGATTTAGGTTTTGGAATTAAGAAATAGATAAGTGTTATGTTCATGACTTAGTGTTTGATTTAATGTTCCGTTTAACCTTTTCAAAAGTTTATATACAGTCCCATATTTGGGAGATAATTTTTTTTAAGTAATAAAAAAAGTTAATCCATTAAAAATTGGGAAACTAGAAAATGTAAAAAATTAGCGAAAGTAATTTTTTGTAAATCAAATAAAATATTTTCAATGAGAAGAACTACCAATTAGAAAAGATCATTGGGATTCATGACGTGGCAATAGTGGGGAGCCAACTACGTTAGCCAATCTGCCCCACTAACTTTTCACTTACGGTTTCCAAATGTGATTTCACTTGTGATTTCAAAATGCTTATTTCCTTTTGTTGATTTCAATCCATAAGCCATGATTAAAAGGGTATGACTTGATTTTCTTTTGAATCTCATTCAATCTTCTTCCAATCTATAAATTTTTTATCAAGCTCTCAGTTCTTTACTTTGTCTCTTCTTGTTTACTTTGTTTCAGATGGAGACAACAATGCTCTACAACTAACTCTGAGTATGATTCTTCTCTGTAGGTACAAATCTCGTCATTTATAGTTCAACCTTTTCTAGGGCTTTGTTTCATTTTTTTTGTTAAAACTTGTTAGCTAATTCGTTTAGTTGGCTTCAAACAAAGGCCTTACGGTGTGTATTCATGGATTCCAATCTCTTTATGTCTATTTTTGAATTGGTCTAAGGGATGGTTGTTCGGAAGAGTGTATGCATTGTTATGGTAATCGAAAGCGTTCTCCTGCCCACACATAAACAAGGTTCTTGTGTTCTCACAATTCAAGTCGTGTTGTTTCTGGGTTCTTCATTTCGAGAATATGATGGGAAATCGTTCACCTGATAAAACAAGTCGTGTTGGGAACATAACTTCTTGTTTTTCAAATTTGTCTTAATTTGTCTTTTTTTTAGTTTGTTTCAGCTTGGTTTTTATATTTTAGTTTGCTTCCCTTTGCTTTGTTTCAGTTTGCTTTTAAGATAATATGTAAGTTATGAATTTTAATTGGATGTTGCTTTTTATGAATTTGCTTCTTGCTTTCGTTATATGATATAATAAGTAAATATGATTGTGACAAAACTTGGTAAAGAATAATGACTTTTTTGCACACATTAAAATGGTAACTGCTTTACCCGAATTTGCGATGGAGTTAACAGTAATAAAACACAACAAAATTAATGTCAAAATTAGTTACAAATTAACACTAATATGCGACGATATTTTAGTAGTCATTTATAACGGAAAAATGTTTTATCGTCGTTAAATAAGACGGTGTTCAAACCTTGTTTTAGTAAGTAATTGCGATGGATTTACAACTATTTTTTTGTCATTTTTTGAGACGTTTTGAGACTAAATTTCCGTAGAAATTGGTGATGGAATCAAGACATTGTAAAAGTTACAAATTACAACAACTTTCGGGACAATACTTTTGGTCAATAATTATGACAATTTTGTTACTAGTATTTCTCGTCGCCGTTTGTGAGATAATAATTACAAAATAATTTCATCACAAATGTTGCAACGATTTGGTTACATCCAAACAATTGCAACGAAATTATTGTAACGTTTTAGAAATTATCACAAATCCGTCATAATAATTTTATTGTTACGAATTTTTTTTTATTGTCACGAAATATTTTGTCACAATATGACTTTTTTTTTGTAGTGAGTTGTGGGGCTGTCTGAATATTAATAATTTATAACTATGATTGTGCTCAATTATATACATAAGATCAAATTAATATATTGGTATTTAGTGAGTACTTAACCGTTTTACTCTAGCTTTCTTTTTAAGTTAAGAAACTATGATTCCGAATTGTAATAATAACAATAATAATAATAACCTTTATGATAATAATAATGGTGGACTGCTGAATTTTTTTTTCTTCACGAAGAATACGACGACTTTACGAAATGGCGTAATGACTTTACATAAATATTTTATGTAAAATTGTATGAATTATTTATAGTCATTATGCATTGCATTAAGTGACATTATTTTTCTCCAACCATTAGAGATTAAACTTGCTTGTAATGGTATGATAATGGTTAATGGTATCATAATGGTTAAGTGATCACAAAAAAATGATATTTGGAGAAATAGACAATGAAAAAAGACAGTGCAGCTAATGAAGGAGGCTTATGTGTCGAGATGTTTTTGTTCACACTAACTTTTGTCCTGTTCTGAATGCTTATGATATCATAATTTTTCTTTTATGGTTTTTATTTTTGGTTATATAATTCTAGTTGAGCAAGGATTACGAAAATTTGGAAAATTTGGAGTTTTACTGTATCTATCATATCTATAGTTAATTACTTAATTTCTTGTAATTCTTTTATATATAATTACGACGATAATTTTGGGGGGTTAATTAAATTTATAAAGGGCAAAACTAGGAATAAGAGTCGAACTTTGTTACGTAATCTCATTAACTGATTGTCTTTACTCTTTAATTTCCTTCTCGAGGTTCATTACCAATATATAAAAAGAAAGTCATGATTAGAGAAAAATATGATTGGTGACTAAAGAATGTTATAGAAATAAAACAATACTATCTCAATAATTAGATTCTTTCATTCCTTTTCTTTTATAAATAACTTCTGTTTTTCCTTCCTTTCTTCTCAATCTCTCACTTCACACTTCTTCTTCTTATTATTCTTAGAGAGAGAGAGATAAAATGGTTTTGGGAAAGCGACATGGCTCTCTGATCAAGAGAACAACAAGCATGAGAATGATCACAGTCGATGCAGCCACGATCTATGATTCATCTCAACCGTCCGATCATCTAACCATTCATCAACATCATCATAATCCGACGGTTGTGATTGATACTCACAACGATGATGATTTCTTGAGGACTTGTAGCTTTTGTAATCGAGATCTCTGCCATAGTCGTGACATTTATATGTATAGGTACGATTTTATAACTTTTTGTTCCAATTAACCTTTCAAACGATGTGTTGAATATCTTTATATGTTATGGTTTAGTGAATTATGTATCTCGTATGATGAAAAATATTATGTTTTTTTTGTAGAGGGGACAATGCATTTTGTAGCTTAGAGTGCAGGGAGAAGCAAATTAAGTTTGATGAGAGGAAAGTGAAAAACCGGGTCGTATCATCCAAGAAACCAATTCGTATACAATGATCATGTATGATTTATAATAATAATTTTTACTCATTCGTAAAATAAATACGTCGACTTTTGTATATATAAGAATAATTTTCATAAGAAAAAGACGAGAAAAACAGAAAAATGAGAGTAAATCATCGTAGTGATCATAACTTCGTATGCATTCTAGTTTATTTATGAGACGTCCATGTAGAGTAATTGAATTTTCTTTGTTCGTGTGATTTTTCTTTGTAATATGTATATGTAATGTATAATATCAACTTTTGTATATAATCAGGTGGTCTACTACTTGTTCTAAAATATAATTACAAAATATGGATATTTCACAAACGTATTGTGGTATTATAATATCAGACAGACCGATTCTCAAATGTAATTAGAAAATATAATTTGTGATAGTGATCAGTTGTGAGAAACTCTATAAATAAATGTATCGAATCTTGGGGTGACGAAAACCAAAAGATTTTTCTCTTTTTATAAGTGGAAATTCCAGTTGGCCGGCTAAATTCCCCTGATATTTTTAACAGAAAAACCCACTAATATATAAACATCACAACAAATGATAATCTTATTCTTATTGTATCTGTTTCTATATAAATATTATTGGAGAATGGAGATACAAATACAACAATCTACCAGATGCGGGGAAAACGGCCGATTCCTCCTTGTACACTTGTACATGTCCAGTTTCTACCTTGTACTCTTGTATGGTGCGAATACATGCATGTACTCTGTTTTAATTTAAATTTTCGACCTATACTAATGTATAAGTGTCATTACCTACTTTGACCAATACACCGTTAGTCAAACCGTTAAATATATTCATATTTGTTTTTTTTAGATATCACACGAAACGACATCGTTTTGGGTCGGATATTTTTTTTTTTTATAATAAAATTATGTTTAGAACGTCCCAAACCAGGAATTGTATGAGATTTACAAAATCAACTTCGTTTAAGTCATAATTTTATTAAACTAAACGACATCGTTTCGTAATCGAATTCTTTGACTTTCTTTTTACGTTACAAATCAAATTTTTTTAAATAAAATTATGTTTAAAATGACTACCACTACAAGAAAACACTGATTTAGCGTCGACATATTTCGACGCTAATTCGACGCTAAATCGTCTTAGCGTCGAATAACATTTCGACGCATAATCGTCGATGCTATTTCATTTTCGACGCTATTTCGATGCTATTTTAGCGTCGAAATGGTATTCGACGCTATATTCGACGCTAAATTAGCGTCGGAAATTCAACGCTAATTCGACACAATATTTCGATGCTAAATCGACGGTACAGTAGCGTCGATTTAGCATCGAAATGTATCGATGCTAAACTGATGCTAAATAGATGCCAAATCGATGGTTATTTGGCATCGAATTAGCGTCGACACACAATTCAATCGATGCTAGTTCGACGCCAAATTAGCGGCGAAGTAGCGTCGAATGAATGAGGTCTCGACGCTAATTCGATGCCAATTAACCATCGATTTGGCATCTATTTAGCGGCGAATGATAACTTTTTTTTAAAAAAAATTTATTGTTACAAAATTATTATAATTAAAATTAAAAATTATCCGAAACAAAATAAAATTCAAAATTATCCAAAACAAAATAAAATTATCCGTTACAAAAGAAAATAAAACGCTAATCCGACCGCGGTTCTTGGGTCCTTAGGTTCACGATATCTTCGAACTCTTGGTGGAATTGCGTTGCATCGGGAGGTGTAGGAGGCGGTGGAGGACGATTCATCCTTTGCAAGGCAGTGACCAATGTCGGATTATCCACTGCAATGATGTCAAAGAGACCGCTCAATAACTTGTAAATTCGTTTTTAAAAAAAAAAATTATTTTAACATCCAAAAAAACTCCTTAATTAGATTTATTAGACTTTACATAAATATATTTTATTAATTCTAAATTTAATTTTATCACTTATCAAATCTAAATTTTATTCAATTACATCTATATTCAATTCCATAACTTATCAAATCTAAATTTAATTTCATTTCCTAAAATCTATTTCATACCAAATTTCCTAAATTCTATTTCATAAAACCAATTTCTGAATTCCTAAAATATAAATTCAAATATATAACTTAGCACATCTATATTCAATTCCATAAGTTATCAAATCTAAATTTAATTTCATTTCCAAAAATCTATTTCATACCAAATAATTTCCTAAATTCTATTTCATAAAACCAATTTCCTAAATTCCTAAAATCTACATATGTCATAAAACCAATTTCTAAATCAATTTCATATCAAATTCCATAACTAAAAAATAATTAATTGCAAATATATATAAAAAATTTAAACAAATAAAATTAGGAATATTACCATCTTTTCCGGCGGTTGTTGACGGCGGTGGTGCGGAGGAGAGGAGAGGGAGCGGGAGAGGAGCGGGAGAGAGAGAAGAGAGGAAGGTCGGCGGTGGAGGGGGAGAGGAGAGGGAGAGGGAGAGGCGCGGGAGAGAGAGATGCGCGGGAGAGAGAGAGAGGAGAGGGACTTCGTCGGTGGAGGAGGAGAGGGAGAGGGAGAGGGAGAGAGAGAGGCGGGGAGAGAGAGAGGAGAGGGAGATCGTCTGTGGAGGAGGAGAGGAGAGGGAGAGGGAGAGGAGAGGGAGAGAGAGAGAGGAGCGGTGGGAGATCGGCGGTCGCTAGAGAGAGAGGAGCGGTGGTCGGCGATGGAGAGAGTGAGAGGAGAGGATGTTGTTGCAGTGACCGGAGAAGAAGACTTTGGTCACTGTATACATATCAGTGGCCGACGCTAATTCGACGCTAAAATAGCGTCGAATTAGCGTCGATTTAATCAACATTTCGACGCTAAACCCAATTTAAATCGGTTTAGCGCCGTTGGTTTAACCAAAAAAAATTGAATTTATTCGGTTTACCGTCATTGGTTAAATCAAATTAATTCAATATAGCGTCGAATTTGCGTCGGATTAGCATCAATTTTTCCATTCCATACCCTAAACCCTAAACCCCAAACGTAAAATGTGTCATATAGCATCGAATTAGCGTTGAATCGATGCTAATTCGATGCTAAACCGACGCAGCGTGAATTATGTTTGGGGTTTACGGCTTAGGGTATCTGCCACTGGTACGAAAACGAGCTTACCCTTTTCAATCATTCATATAATAGAATAGTTTAAAATTTTGCAATTTGAAATTACATATTTGGTTCAGTAAGGGTTATGAAAATATATGTAAAGCTATATAGTTATTTGAAATAACAGTCCTTACATGCATTTCTAACATCGAACCACACAAACATACTAATTTGTTGGCAAGTAAATCTTGTAGCTTCACGCTGAATCGGCGACATTAAAGATTTTATTGCTTACACCCGATACCCTAAATGAAAATTAAATATGATTTAGCGTCGGATTAGCATCAAATTACATAAATTCGATGCCATTTCGACGCTAAAGTTGTAATATAGCGTCGAATTAGTGTCGAATTTATGTGATTCGATGCTAATTCGACGCTAAATCATTAATTTTTTTCCCCAAAATTTAGGTTAAATAAATCATACCACATATTAAAACATTCGATACCGTTTAAAGATTCTAAACCCGGTACATATAACGCTAACAATCACATGAATTTTTCCATATCAAATTTTCTATCATCTAATTCCTACATCTTTCCTATATACATATCATTAAAAATTTATAAAAAATTAAGATATTGATATTTTATTAGTCATATATACAACAAAATTGACTTCTAAAAAAAAAAAAAGATTTAGCGTCGGATTAGCATCGAATTACATAAATTCGATGTCATTTCGACGCTAAAGTTGTAATATAGCATCGAATTAGTGTCGAATTTACGTGATTCGATGCTAATTCAACGCTAAATCATTAATTTTTTTTTTCCAAAATTTAGGTTAAATATATCATAACACATATTAAAACATTCGATACCGTTTGAAGATTCTAAACCCGGTACATATAACGCTAACAATTACATGAATTTTCCATATCAAATTTTCTATCATCTAATTCCTACATCTTTCCTATATACATATCATTAAAAATTTATAACAAAACTAAGATATTGATATTTCATTAGTCATATATACAACAAAATTGACTTCTAAAAAAAAAAAAAAGATTTAGCGTCGGATTAGCATCGAATTACATAAATTCGATGCCATTTCGACGTTTCGACGCTAAAGTTGTAATATAGCGTCGAATTAGTGTCGGATTTATGTGATTCGATGGTAATTCGACGCTAAATCATTAATTTTTTTTCCACAATTTAGGTTAAATAAATCATAACACATATTAAAACATTCGATACCGTTTGAAGATTTTAAACCCGGTACATATAACGCTAACAATCACAACAACGACATATATAGTACATACTTGAAAATATTTTACAACATATAACGATAACAATCACAACAACGACATATATAGTACAGACTTGAAAATATTTTACAAGTTAGAACCAGAAATTTTTCTTTCCCTTTCGTTGATTTGGTGGAGAATCTAAAAATCCGTCGCAAATTTCCCTTTTGATTGCATCAACATCTAGACTTAAGTTTGGGATTTCTGGACTTTGGGCAAATTCATAATCGTAGTAGTGGTCCTTACAGTCATTAGAAGGAATTCCACGGTAAGTATCTGACTTTTCAATTAATTGAGATGGTTGTCCGTCTTCGATTTGCCTATACAAAACTTCGTCGTCAACCCGCTTCTGGTCATGACATTCTGGCTGCTTATCATATTTGTGTTTTGAATAACTGATCCCGTCTTCAAATTTGGGACTCACAACAATGGCAGGAGAGCATGAATCAGCTTCCCACGAGTAGGTGGGTATCTCTTTAGTATATTCGTCGCACTGAGATTCAGTTTCCCACGAAAATTTAGGAATGTGGTGGATGTTTGGCAAGCATTGGCTGTCCGACACTATTGTTGATGTAGAATCTTCATTATGGATTGGTGAGCACGTATCAAATTCCCACGAGTAAGTGGGTATCTCTTCAGTGAATTTGTCGCATTGAGTTTCGGTTTCCCACGGGTATTTTGGAATATCAAAAAAAAAAAAATTTGTCACGTTTGTTGATTTAGAGTCTTCTTTACGAGAGGTAGAAGACATTATGTGTTTTTTTGGTAGGTGTACAAGTTATACATTCCATGCATCATATGTATTTATAGTAGAAGATATATGTTTAAATGAGTTGTCAAATCGGATTTGCTCCAAACACTTGTGTCCATATAAGTTTTGTATATGTAAAAGATTAAAGTAGAGATTTTAGCAACGATTTTGCATCAAATGTTAGCATCGCAGTAGCATCGAATTCGTTTACGTCGATTTTGCATCGAATTCGCGTCGTTTATGTGGCGAACCCGTGTTAAATGTGTCATCTACCTACCAAATTCGACGCAATATTCGACGCTATATTCGACGCTTTTCTTTCGACGCTAATTCGACGCCAATTTAGCGTCGAATTAGCATCTAACATAGACTTCCGATGCTAAATCGATGCTAAATCGACGCTATATAGCGTCGATTTAGCGTCGAATGGTTTCGTCCCTAATTAGTGACGAATTAGCGTCGAATTGTCTAATCGACGCCATTACGACGCAAAACCGACGCTAATTTAGCATCGGATTAAATTCGACGCTAAATTCCGACGCTAAATCAGTGTTTTCTTGTAGTGTACGCTTCGTAATCGATGTCTTTGATTTTCTCGATCGTAGTCGTTTTAGGATTTCTTTTAACTGGAATAATTTTAACTAAACTAGAATAATTTTAACTAAAACGATGTCGTTTAGTTTATTAAAAAAATAATTTTAACACAATTCCCGGTTTGGGATGTTCTAAACATAATTTTATTAAAAACAAATTTGATCCGTAACGTAAAAAGAAAATCAAAGAATTCGATTACGAAACGTAGTCATTTTAGGATTTCTTTTAACTAGAATAATTTAACTAAAACGATGTCCTTTAGTTTATTAAAAAAATAATTTTAACACAATTCCCGGATTGGGTCGTTCTAAACAAAATTTTATTAAAATTTTTTTGATCCGTAACGTAAAAGGAAAATCAAAGGATTCGATTATGAAACGTAATCATTTTAGGATTTCTTTTAACTAGAATAATTTTAACTAAAACGATGTCGTTTAGTTTATTAAAAAAATAATTTTAACACAATTCCCGGTTTGGGACGTTCTAAACATAATTTTATTAAAAAAAAAAAATTGATCCGTAACGTAAAAATAAAATCAAAGAATTCGATTACGAAACGTAGTCATTTTAGGATTTCTTTTAATTAGAATAATTTTAACTAAAACGATGTTGTTTAGTTTAATAAAATTATGGCTGAAACGACGTTGATTTTGTAAATCTCACACAATTTCCGGTTTGAGACGTTTAAAAAAAAAAAAAATTACGACCCAAAATGACGTCGTTTTGGGTGATATTTAAACAAAAAAAAACAAATCTGAATATATTTAACGGTTTGACTAACGGTGTATCAGTCAAAGTAGGTAATGGCACTTATACATTAGTATATGTCGAAAATTTAAATTAAAATAGATCAATACATGTATGTATTCGCACCATACAAAAGTACAAGGTAGAATCGGGACCGTGTACAAGGAGGAATCGGCCGTTTTCCCACCAGATGCGTAAGAAGTTGTTAGTATACAAATTATCGTTTGGACGATTCAAGATTACGGACTTTGAATGCTTATGGTACAACTACGCTTTAATGCGTATAATAATCTATATATATAAAGTTAGCTTTGCTCTCTTCTCCTTAAGCCACCTCATCATCCACATCATATTTTCTATTTCAAATTGAATACACATATTAATCAATAATTATAAATGTGGTTTCAACATTAGAGAAAGAATTTGAAAAGTCATACTATTATACCAATAAATATAGATATCTATATTTAGTTACTAGATTAATAACAGGTTCAATAAATTTGATTATACTAATATATTTAACATTTCATATATCTTCAATTAGGTTAAATTGTATTTGAAAATATTATTAAAAAACATAAAATATCAAAAATGCTACAACTAAATTCATATCTGCAAATATTGAAAGTATTTACCAAAATATAATATGTTTAAATAATTAAGAACGTTGAGTTTTGTAATTTTATTTTGATCAACAAAGAAATTTTAAATACAACTATAAGTGGATGAGAAATCTCTATACTATTAAGCAATCGCAAAAAAAAAAAAAATGATGGAAGGTGTAATTAGTATTTTAGTTAAAATGTTTTACGTACAACAAGCGTTAAAAAATTAAAATATAAATATTTCACATACTATATTTAATTAAATTTGGTTACACCGTATTTCACACTATAAATATTTAATTAGTTAAATTTATATCGTAATTATTGTAAAATATGAAACAAGTCATAAGAAATAAACAAACAAGGTGATCTATAACTCATTTCATAAAGAAACATATAAGTAAATAAGTGTTACATCTAATAAAAAAAAATCAACTATATTTAATACAATTATTGACGTTATATATAATTAAAAGAAATAAGAGAACAAGATAAATTAATGGGTAAAATTATAAATATTTTCCTAAACAAATAAGATAAGCTTCACAAGTTAAATATATTATGTTTTGTGCTTTCTTTGTTTTGATAACCAAACATTTAATTATATGAAACTCGCATTATTGGTCATCCAAAGTGGAGTTAAGATGTTTTATCATTTTGTTTTTAACTCAAAGAGAAAATTTAAATGTCTCTATAAGAGCATGAGAAAATAAAACTTCTAAATACTTCACTAAATAGGAGGAGAAAAAAATAAATGTAAGTATAACATATATCATGTGTTGTAAGTACAATTAATATCTTGGAAACAATAAGAAATGAAATTATTAAGTTGATGTATGAAAAATGACACATATTTTAGCTTTACAAATACATTGTATTTTTAAATTTAAAAATTAAGTTTTTTATTCAACTAATAGTTTCATATTAGCATTGTTACTAATCAAAAGTCATAATAAAGAATGTTTAAAAACTAAAACAATATGATGAATTAAAAATAAATGATTAATGTTAAAATCATAAAATATCTAAAGTACCATAATTTCTAGATAAGATATATGTAATAAATGATATTTATGTATATGTAGATACCAAAATTTTAAACAATGAAATACATTCTCAAATAATAATCACACTACAAGAAAATAGGTGATATTTCGACGGCCTAAACCATCTGAATTCCGTCGGAATTGCCCCTTTTCCGACGGCATCCCGACGGGATTGGTCCGTCGTTTCTATCACGTCGGAAATTAAAATCCGTTGGCAGTCCGTCGACCACCTGCAACGGCTCTCAGACAGAAAACGGATAGCCGGATTTCGTCGACCTTTCGTCGTTATAACGTCGGAAGTCGTAAGGGAGACGGAATTCCGACGGTTTCGAACTTCCGGCGAGTACCAATGGAATTCCGACGGTTTCGGACTTCCGGCGAGTACCGACGGAGTTCCGACGGTGTCGGACTTCCGGCGAGTTCCGACGGAGTTCCGACGGTACAAGAATACCGAGGGAATTCCGACGGTTTTCGTTTTTTTTACCAAAAATTAATAATAATTAAACAATTTAAAATAAATAAAATATAATAAAACATTTAAAAATATATTACAAATTAAAAAAAAAAAATTATTAAATTAAAATTGTTTTAAAAGTATTTTAAAGTTTTACATTAAATTTTAAAACTTCAAAAGGCCTATTCCGGCCTACGGGTACTGAAGAAGTCGGTCATCTTCTATTCCAACGCTCGAAATCGTGCCTCCGCCTCCGCCTTATCTCTCTCTCTCTCTCGCTTCCTCGGCCTCTGCCTTATCTCTCTCTCTCGCTTCCTCCACTGCCTTAAGCCGCTCGGTCAGCTCTCGGTTTTCTGCCTCCAATCTGCTACCACCGCGATGTCGAACCGACGAAACAGACGAGCAACTATCTTCAGGGAGGCTGAATACACGGCCTCTGGTCTTGGGAGTCGCCTACGATAAAAAAGAAATTAAATCTTAGAACTTAGGTGTATTAAAAGTTATTTTGAAATTTGTTTAAAAGTGACACGGTTACTAACCTCGTAGGTGAACTCGTTGATATTCTCGTATGGAACTTCGGTGGGCGCCGGAATTCCTTCCTTGATCGGTTGCGATTGGAGGTACTGCTCCCCGAGCCTCTCCACGATTTCCACGATTTCACGAGGAATGGGATCTTGAATTTCACCGGTCTTCTTGTTGGTGTGCGCAGCTTTGAGCAAAGCAAGATTCAAAGGAAACACACAGGTCTCCTGAAACTGTTAACATATAAAATTTTGTTAGCGAATTTTTTAAAATTATGAATTATTTAAATATTTATCATTTTGTCTGCAAGTGAAGCCTTTCTCGTTGCTCCGAGGTTGTGGGTCGCTTTTCCCTTCCCCTTCCGGTCGCTATTTCGGTTAGTTGAGTTTCTCTCTGAGGTCGCCCAAGTTGCCTCCTGTTCCCAATGTGCAACTAGTCCATCCCAACATGTGTCTTTATGTTTCATAACCCGAGGCACCTTCCCGGTTTTGTACCACGCATCTTTCCACTCGTTCATCTTCAACGAGTACTTCCTCGTAGCCTTTTCGTCGAATCTCTTTCGGACCAACGAAGTGAGCGGTGGGTCCCACGTAAAATCTTGCTGCAAAAACACCACATTCTCGCATTAGTAATTAAAATGTGAGTCATATAGGAAATATATTTTAAACTTATAAAATAAAATCATACCGCAAATTGTCGGAACCAAGTGTCCCGGTCCTCCACTGGCATATCGTGGTATGTGGGATACGGTTTAGTTACCAAGCAATTCATCATTCCGTTGATAGAACCCGTAATCCCGTTTCCCGAGTATTGGAACCTAATAAAATATTTAGTTAAATATTTTACTAAAATAATTTAATCCAATACATATTTAAATAAGACTTACCAGGTCGTGTTAGGTGGCGTGTCTGGATCTAGATGAGTCAACCTATCACGTCCGGGTTGCGACACAAACTCCTCGATGGTCATGGATGTGGGAGCTGAGAAGGCTGTACCTGGGGGCTGAGACATGTGTGGGGTCTCTAAGTCGGGAGTACTGTGGGGGATATGCGTCTCACTCCCACTCCGACCTCCCCTACTGGAAGTCACACCTCCTCTAGAATGATGATATCGCGGATAGTTCCTACGATTTCCAAAATTCTAAGAGTTTGAGATTTCAGGATTTATGGAATATGGAATTTATATGAATTTGGGATTTTGAGATTTTGCGATTTAGTTATTTGGAAATTTCGGATTAAAAGAATTTAGTTTTCGGACATTTTGTTATTTAGGGACATAGGGATTGATGGGAATTTAAGATATTTGTAATAAATGAATTTATTGAATTTGGGATTAGGTGGTTTTGTGATTTATGGACTTAGGGATTCAGAATCCGAAGTTCATGGATTTAGGTTTTGTTGGGAAATTGACATTTATAATTTGACAAATTTTATTAATGTTAATAAATTTTTAAATTTGAAGGATTTAAAGGTAAAAATTGTTAAAGTTATAAATTTTTAAATTTTTTTATTTTTAAATTTAAAAGATTTAAAGGATTTAAAGTTTTAGATTTTATTATTTTTAAATAGGTTTAAAATTTTAAAGGTTTAAATTGTTTTATTAATGTTATAAAATTTTTAAATTCGAAGGATTTAAAGGTTTAAATTTTTAAAGTAATAAATTTTTAAAATTTTAAATTTAAAGGACATAACGTTTTAAATTTTATTATTTTTAAATAGGTTTAAATTGTTTTATTAATGTTATAAAATTTTAAAATTTTAACGATTATAAATGATTATCTTAAAATATTCTATATAGGATATTTAGAAATTTAAAATTTTACATATTAATCATACATTAAATTATAAAAAATCAATAAAAATCACAAAAACATATGAAAATCAATTCCTAAATTCTAAAATCCTCATGAACCCTAACTTCCTTAATTCCTAAATTCGTTAATTCCTAATTTAGTAAAATTCTCTTTATCGTACACGAAACCATGTTCAACAATCTTTGCAATTCCACATTTAACAAATCCCAATTTACTAACCTACAAATTGAAGAACAATTTCGCAAAAACTCTAATAAATTATGTAAAACTTACATTGGGTTTTGATTTGGTGAAAGATTGTGAGGATTGACCAACAAACGGCGATTCCGGCGGCAAATCGGCGGTAAAACGGCAAGGATTCGGCGGAGAAACGGAGGAGAAGTTTTGGAGAATTTTTTTTTTTCAGATCTGTCTTCGGGGAAGACGAAGACTGTGGATTTAATAGAGTACCCGACGGAATTCAGACGGAATTCCGACGGACTACTAAAACTCCGACGGTAATACCGACGGTTTTCCCGCTTTGACGATGATCACGAAATTGTTTGGCGGCAAGTGAAATTAGGGTTTATGTCGGCAATCCGTCGGAACTTAAGACGGAATTCCGATGGAAATTATAATTTATTTTAAATTATTTCCCATTAATATATTTCCGTAGGGGTGGGATCTAACGGGAATATGGGACAGGTTCCCGTCCCAAACGGGAATATGGGGCGGGATCTAACGGGAACGCGATTTATTGGACTAGAAAAATACGTCCCATTTATGTCCCATTTCAAATTCGGGACGGGAACGGGATAAAACGGGATGGGATGGGTATGGTACGGAAAATCCAATAAAATAATCCCATATCCCATATTAAACCATATTAAACCATATTTCCGCCTAAATAACTTGTTTATTTCATAAATTTTATAATAAAAATCAACACCCGTCGGAACATCGTCGGAAATTAAGACGGAATTCCGACGGGTTTTCATTTTTATTATAAAATTTATGAAATAAACAAGTTATTTAGGCGGAAATATGGTACCTGACAGAAACAGAGTGAGACAGAGAGTAAGTAGGGTTTGGATTGGTGTCCATATCAAGAATTATGATGAAGCAATGTTGGTTCCTTGAAAAGAAATTTACTAGATCCGCCATTACGTTCAATATCAAGTTATCTCCGAAAGATCTGTTTGTATTGTGTTTTGATTTTCAAAATAATGTCTTTCCAAATTCTTCTTCTAATTAAATGCATTATAATTAACTGCAATGGCGTGCAAGTTTTACCCTCCAAACCAAGAAAAATGTATTTAATAAATTTGGTAATAAAATAAAACTCCCGTCGGAACACCGTCGGCAATTAAGACGGAATTCCGACGGGTTTTTAATTTTATTACATATATTTAAAGTTTTATGCTGGAATAAATTGTTTATTTAATAAATTTTGTAATAAAAATCAACACCCGTCGGAACACCGTCGGAAATTAAGACGGAATTCCGATGGTTTTTTATTTTTGTTACATATATTTAAATTTTCCGGCGGTAACAAATACGAGTTAGAGCCATATCAAAATTGGCTTTAATCGTTCTGCCAATCGAAGTGCCAAACCCGTGAATCCCACAAGTTCTATCTATGTTGCCTTGTTTTTCATAAATCTTACATTACACATACAGTTTATATTGTAATATCAATTTAAATATCAAAATAGTAAATATTACACGACACCTACCAACATTATGCGGATTAACTCGTACAATAGATAGTAGGAAATTATTTAACATAAAAGCAACATAAAGCCGTAACCATAAAATAATTCTTAATCATGGACGAGTTAGATATTTATTCTTCATCGGAGTATGGAACTGTTTCATATTCGTACCCAGTAGTTCATTCATCTTCGTCCTCGATGGTGCATACTTCCGTTGGCTGGTATTCAACAATCATCGTATTAGCACCGATTATCTGTTTGAAAACTGAATTTAGTTAACCATTCCCAAAAATATTTATAAACGTTTGGAGTATGTACCTTAACAATGTTCCGCTCTGTGATGTTTAGGTACTTTGGGTTCCTATCAAAACGGCAAACGGTAACATTCTTCAGGATGACCACCGCACCTACAGCAGTCGTGAGTCTGTACTCGTCATTCTTGAAGATGTTATGGTGCATGGTTCCCTCGATTATTCCCGACAGATCTTTTAAGGTTACAAGCAGATCTCCCTGGTCATTGGGGGTCAAACTAAAGAGCATAGCCACAATCTGATAATTAAATAGAATATACTTGTCAGATAAATTGTTCCTCAAAATGTTAATAAAATTGGACAGAAACGTAAACCTTTTTTATTTTCACAAATTGTGAACGCGGGGATTGAATTTCTGCAACTTGGGTCCAGAATGGTGTGGTCCTATTGCGATAAGAACCTTCATTTATGAATGATAGATTTTGTATTTGTCAGCTACAATCATTATATAACAATATATTGTAGAAGTAAAAACGGTAATTATATATATACCTTCACGGATTTTGTAATCTACAGTAGAAGTCCATCGAGGGCTACTAAAATCCTGGTCGGCTTGTGGTGCCTCGTTAATGACCTCATAAATAAAATCTTGTGTTGGACGAGTTTGAGAACTTTCACCTCGCACCACCCTTGCATCATGCGCCCTCTTGCGAAAAATTCCTCGCCTTACGACTTGGCCAGGTCCCGGTATTTCGGGCGTTTGGTTCAGGGATCGTTGAGTTAGGTGGAGTGAAATTGTTGGTTGAGCATCTATGACATTTAAGTTATCGTAAGGAGGGTTTGAAGGAAAAAGAGTTGTGTTTGGAGTGTTTAGACCAGGGGCTCGGTTTTGCATATAGTAATTCCATAGATCTTTGTTAGCCATTACGCAATTGAATATTTTTGTGTTATGATTTTGTGTTCAAATTTTGTTATGAAAGAATGAGAAAATGTGCAAACATATATGTACAAAGGATATCCCTCGGATTTTCGTCGGAAAACCGTCAAAACACTCCGACATAACACCCCACCAATCCCTTCGGCACTGCAGACGATTTATTAACCACACAAACTTTGCCGACATCTAAACCGACGAAATTCGGAATTCCGTCGAACATCCGTTACATAATTCCGACAACATAGCTCCGTCGGAAATCCGTCAGTACAGCTGACCAATCAAACTTTGCCGACATCGTGTATTCTGAATTCCGTCAGTATGCCGTCGGTAATACGGATGGAATACAGACGGAATACCGACGGTTTATACATATAACTTCTACTATAAATACACCTGATGGAGTGTATATCTTCTACACCTCTCAATAACACCAAAAATGTCTTCTACCTCTCCTAATGAAGACGCAAAAACAACATCGGAGGCTAATTTTTTTTTTGTATTCCAAAATACTCGTGGGAAACCGAATCTTATTGCGACGAATTCACTCAAGAGATTCCCACTTACTCGTGGGAATTTGATACGTGCTCACCAATCCATAAAGAAGATTCCACATCAAGAATAGTGCGTGACAGCCAGTGCTCGCCAAACATCCACCACATTTACGATAGGCAGCCACAATGTCCTGATCATAAGCGGGTTATCGAAGCCGAACAACCATGTCAATTGATGGAAAAGTCAGATACTTACGGTGCAAGTACTTCAAACGTATGTAAGGATCAGTGCTATGGTTATGAATTTGCCCAAAGCCCAGAAAAGCCAAACTTAAATTTAGATGTTGATGCAATCAAAAGTGAATTGTGCGACGGATTTATAGATTCTCCACCAAAGGAGCATTACTATGATTTCGAATTCGCCCAACGCCCAGCGAAGACAAACATAAATCTAAATGTTGATGCAATCAAAAGTGAATTGTGCGATGGATTTGTAGATTCTCCACAAAAGAAAAAAAGATAAAGAACATCAGTAAATGGTTCTAACAAATGGTAAGTTCGGAGTGGAAACCGAGAGATAATTGTAAAATGAGGAGTTTATTATGTACTTGTACCATAACCGTTGTGTGTTAAATATTTGCAAGTCTCTAATGTATCTATTTAAGAATGTATTTTAAATTTTATGTTTCATTAAATGTTAAGTTATATTGGAGTTGCAATACCAATATTTATCATTAATTAGTCATCGAACATGACTATATATATACTATTAAATAATATGATATACAAGGGATGAAGTCTCAATCTCCTGATCTACTTTCACTAGGGATGAAGTCTGAATCAGACAACAATCATAAGCACACATTTATTCATAAATTATTAATCTGAATCTTCTGATCCACTTTCACTAGGGATGGAGTCTGAATCGTCGTCAAATTCGTCACATGTTTCCTCTTCATCCGAATGCACTAGATCATCCCCGATATGTGTGACATCAATGACAAGGTCAATGTTATCCATCTCCTCAACAGGTGACATTGGTATACTTCTCGATGGTTGTAGAGCATCTTGTTCTGGAACTCTATATATTTTTCCTCTCGGGTTAATAGGAGTTACTATGATCCAAGGATCTGTACGATAGGCAACTCGAGGATATGGAATGTAGAAAAGCTATTAATAAAGCGTGGATATATATTGTTAATATACATGAACAATAAACCTTAAGTATGTGTACGTAGGTAAACATATTATTGTATTGAAACCTGGTCTGCTTGAGACGCAAGGATAAATGGATCGTAATATTGTAGTTTCCGGCTTGAATTTATCGAAATAACACCAAGAGGGTCAACTCGAACCCCTCGACCAATGGATGGATCATACTAATCGCACATAAACACAATGCACCTCAAGTCCAACATTCCTGGATAGTGGATTTCCAAGATTTTGTTTAAAATCTCATAGTACATGGTATCACCTGACTGGGCCGAAATACCATAGTCCGAAGTTGACATTTGACGTCCTTCCTTACGGACCCTGAACGAATATCCCCTAGTGCAAAACTTGGGATATGAAGTCGTGGTGCTGCGTAAACCCTGAACAAACTCCACTAATCATGTCGGGAGTGGTTGACCACTTGCTAAACTTTCAGAAACCTAAAAAATGATATAAGTAAGATATCAGTAACATATGAACGTGAACACCTGGAAAAGTAAGAGTTAGTAATTATATTAAACTTACATAACATTTCAACCACCCCGGAAAATTCTTCATCTTTCAAGACAGCAAGTTCGGCATCTGTCTTATCAGAATGGTAATCACGTGCTAGAGACATGTAGATCCTGTAACTTAACAGTCGTTAGTAGATGAAGGCAAATAATTCCATAAATTTAGTACAATAACTGATATACCTTTCGTACTCCAAAATTTTGTCACGGTTTCTGAGGATATACATATGCAAATATGTGACCTCTTGGGCTGATAATTTGCGTTTCTTTCCTTTTCCACTTGCTCGACCAACTTGGGCAAACAAATCAGGAACAACCACGGCATAGACTGCTTTCTCACCTTTATCATCATGTCGGGCAAGACGTCTCACCTTAGTGCGAACAGCCGATACAAATTAATATTCAGCAAAGTGTGAGACTTCCTCGTTTAGGCTTTGTGCGACAATAGATCCCTCAACCTTGCTAAAATTTTTAACCTTTTTCTTCAGGTGGAACATGTAACGCTCGAACGGATACATCCATCGGTATTTAACAGGGCCTCCTAAGGCTGCTTCTCATGGGAGGTGAATAGGAAGGTGTTCCATACATAAAAAAAAAATGGTGGAAATATCTTCTCAAGATTACAAAGGAGAACCAGGATATTGGCCTCCAAGTAACGTATCCTGTGGACGGTAAGCGTTCTTGAACATAAATTTCGGAAGAATTGTGGGCGTCGAAACCAACACAACTAGAATTTGTAAGAGTTCTAGGGAAGCTTGTGAGATTTCTATGGTAAGCTAGGGTTCAAGAGATATGTCAAGAGATTGTTTATTGCTTTTAAAACGTATGAGTACAAGTTTGCGTATTCAAAACTCCGGCCCCCCTTCGGGTTTGTACAAAAGGTCTATTTATACTATGTCTAAGGCGGCTCTCTTCCCAAATCCTCACGAAGTAAATTGAACCGATATGGGCTTCGTGCATATGGCCTTGGAAAACATCCGTGGGCCAAAAGCGGTGCTGGAGCGAGGATGAGATCGGCGAGTGGGGAGAAGCTGTGCTCGGCTCCTCCTATGCGAGCCCGCGGTCAGCCATACACCGAGTCCGCGGTCGGGCGGATGCATGCGAGCCCGCGGTCGGCCACGATCCGAGTCCACGGTCGGGTGCTGGACGAAGCCATGGTCGCCGAGGACCGAGGTCATGGACGGCCCCGTGCCGAAGCTAGGGTCGGCCCTGGTGCCGAGTCCGAGTCCACGGTCGGGCGGATGCATGTGAGCCCGCGGTCGGCCACGATCCGAGTCCGCGGTCGGGTGCTGGACGAAGCCATGGTCACCGAGGACCGAGGCCATGGTCGGCCCCGTGCCGAAGCTAGGGTCGGCCCTGGTGCCGAGTCCGAGTCCACCACCATCTGCCATGCCTCAGACCATCCTCCTTCGTTGTGAGCTTTGCTTCGCGTGCAGACTTAGGGAACACTTCACCACGTTTATTGAAAGTCCGGAGAGCCATCATCCTTGAATGCTTGATTTTGAATGTTAATGCTAAGCGGGTGAAAACCGACCCCAACAGTTAGCCCCCCAGCTCGGTAGTGCGAGAGATAGCAGTGCCGAGTTAAAAGATGTGTTAAAGAGCAGCGTTAACATTTGGAAGCAAGGCTTTCGCCTGCTCTTTCCTGCAGTACTTTTAAGTAATCATCTTGTTCAGCATTCCCTCTCAAGTTCACTTAACGATGTGGAGCATGAACTCGGAAAACACTAGATGGTGGCCTCGTTAAAACCTTAGTAGGGAAAACCCTTTGGGACAAAACCACTACTTAAGGGAAAAGAGTGCCACGCATAATGACGAGGGGATTTGAACAAGGAACTTGGTCAATTGCTCATGAATGAGGCTTTGTTTGCTCATGAATGAGGCTCGTTTGCTCATGAATGAGGCTTCGTTTGCTCATGGATGAGGCTTCGCTTGCTCATAAATGAGGTTTCGTTTGCTCATAAATGAGGCTTCATTTGCTCATAAATGAGGCTTTGTTAAGAAGAGAAAACGCAAATGCGCTCATGCTTCTCATCTGCCAACGTTGTTGTTGGGCTTTGCAAAATGGTGCTGCTCTTCTAGACACGTCTGCCCGAGAGCAAGTTCACCTTGACTCAGACCAGCGCTTGTCCTGGGTTTCGGAGTGACACGTTCAAGTATAATCTGAACGGAGGTCACTAGCAGCTGCATTACCAACAGTGTTGTTGGGTTTCGGAGTGACACGTTCAAGTATAATCTGAACGGAGGTCACTGGAATTTATATAGCGCGCTGTATCCGTTGTGGATGTCATTGTGTTCGTATCTCTACACTATTGTTGTGGCCAGCAACAATAGATGTAGAACGACTCTACTCGAATAAAGCTTTGATCGATCCGTAGAGGACAAGCTGTTCTCATGATGAGTGATGTGGCGAGTGTTTGTTGTGCGACGATGAGGTTGTCACTGGGGTTGGCGTCGTGTGAGCTCATCCGGAAGGAGGCTGAAGTGAAATGTAATTCCCCCCCTTTTGATGGAGGGGAGCAACTGAACCTATCCGAAGACAGGCTGCCTACGTACCCTTTGCAGGGATCAAGTCGCCTCGTAGTTCATTGCAAGAGCTTCTAAGAGGGTGGTGGCGTCACAGCGGATTAGATGAGCTCGTCCGCGTGCTTGGTTTTCCCACCCCTCTTAGCGCGGACTTCCTCTTCGCTTCGAGCGAAGTCTGTAGCGCGGTGGAGAGCGTCTTGGATAGTCGCAGGTGGGTTGACAGTCAACTCTTGCCAGAATGGTGAGGGGCATCGAATCGCTCCTCTCAAGGCCTCCAGTGCGGACGTGTTGGTGATACCGTCCACCTTTGACAGTGTATGCTTGAATCTTGTCACGAAAGACCGCAGGCTTTCATTCTCACCCTGCTTGTTCGTCCACAGCTCCGCATCATAGATCTTTCCTTCGGCGAAGATGTTGTAATGCTGCACAAACATCTCTGAGAATTGATCGAAGGTGTGGACTGAATTCTTCTCCAGCTTGTAGAACCACTGGAGGGCAGGCCCTTTGAGGCTCTCTACGAACAGTTTGCAGTAGCCAACGTCTTTCTCGGCTACTGTGAAGTTTGCCCTTCCCAAGGCAACTTCGAATTCCATCAGATGTATAGCAGGGTCAGTGGTTCCTTCATAGATTGGAAGCTTGATTTTTCCGGGATCGGAGATTGGAGTTCTCGCGACCCTCTCAGCGAAGGGTGTGTTCCGTGCTTTCTCGAGCACAGAGGCGATCCCAGGAGCCTTCGCCGTGCTCCGGTACATCTGTAGTTGGGTAGCCTTTAGGTCAGAGGCGACCTGGTCTAACTGGGCTTTTAGCGCAGCGACCTCTCCATCTCGGAAGCCTTGCGGAGCCCTGCGCTCTTGTTCCCTCCTGTAGAGCTCCGCTATGATCGCATCTCCTTCTTCTGCGGCCGTAGCATGGTCAACTTCTAGGTCGACTCGGGCATGTCTTCGAGGAGGCAGATCCTCTGGATCTGTGCGAGCAGCCCGAGGTGGTAGCTCTTCGTGTCGAACCCTCCGATTGGTTCGAGGCGTGGCGAAGCTGAGACGTGTCGGACAGACACAGGACCTCCTGCGCTTCCTTCTCTTGAGCGATTGCAGCTCGCTCGCTGTATGTTCAGTTTTCTTCATCAGAGTCTCAAGCATCTGCTTGATCTCCGCGAGATCCGCTGGGTGGTTAGCGGCGCGAGGCGCGGTGTTCTCCATGGAGTTGTTTCTTTCCTCGTCGTGCTGGTGAGACGAAGATCCTTCGTTGCTCGTGGTGTTGCTTGACATCGTGATCGTGTGATGAAAACCCTAACTCTTGAGTGTCAGAAATCTGCAGTTGTTCCCCTTAGTCGGCGCCAAATTGTGGGCGTCGAAACCAACACAACTAGAATTTGTAAGAGTTCTAGGGAAGCTTGTGAGATTTCTATGGTAAGCTAGGGTTCAAGAGAGATGTCAAGAGATTGTTTATTGCTTTTAAAACGTATGAGTACAAGTTTGCGTATTCAAAACTCCGGCCCCCCTTCGGGTTTGTACAAAAGGTCTATTTATACTATGTCTAAGGCAGCTCTCTTCCCAAATCCTCACGAAGTAAATTGAACCGATAAGGGCTTCGTGCATATGGCCTTGGAAAACATCCGTGGGCCAAAGGCGGTGCTGGAGCGAGGATGAGATCGGCGAGTGGGGAGAAGCTGTGCTCGGCTCCTCCTATGCGAGCCCGCGGTCGGCCATACACCGAGTCCGCGGTCGGGCGGATGCATGCGAGCCCGCGGTCGGCCACGATCCGAGTCCACGGTCGGGTGCTGGACGAAGCCATGGTCGCCGAGGACCGAGGTCATGGTCGGCCCCGTGCCGAAGCTAGGGTCGGCCCTGGTGCCGAGTCCGAGTCCACGGTCGGGCGGATGCATGTGAGCCCGCGGTCGGCCACGATCCGAGTCCGCGGTCGGGTGCTGGACGAAGCCATGGTCACCGAGGACCGAGGCCATGGTCGGCCCCGTGCCGAAGCTAGGGTCGGCCCTGGTGCCGAGTCCGAGCCCACCACCATCTGCCATGGCTCCGACCATCCTCCTTCGTTGTGAGCTTTGCTTCGCGTGCAGACTTAGGGAACACTTCACCACGTTTATTGAAAGTCCGGAGAGCCATCATCCTTGAATGCTTGATTTTGAATGTTAATGCTAAGCGGGTGAAAACCGACCCCAACAAGAATGCACCAACTCCTATAAACAAAAATTAAACAAGTTACTACATATATATATATATAGTAATATTATGGTAGTAAGAAACTAATGGGAGTAAGAAATATACCTCCAATTGCTTGGTGGATAGGTTCTGGAAGAAGATATGCAAATACGAATAGAAGAAGACGCTGCATCACGACATGACAATCATGACTCTTCATTCCTATAAACTTGCATTTCGTCGAATCCACGCAATTACGTAGATTAGATGCGTAGCCGTCTGGAAATTTGACAAATTTTCTGAACCATTCAAAAAATACTTCTTTCTGCCCAGCGTCTAACCGGTAAGCAGGCATCTGCAATCTACCATTTGAAACATGAAGAGATGGCCTCGAATAAATCAATGGCAAGTTGAATCTAGACTTCCAGTTGTCTTTGGTTTTTCCTGGGACGTTTAATATGGTGTTCATGATGTTGTCAAAGAAATTCTTTTCAACATACATGACATCTAGATTATGCCGCAATAGATGGTCTTTCCAGTAAGGCAAATCCCAGAAAATACTCTTCTTGTGTCAATTGTGATATTCCCCACAACCGTCCACGGGGTGATGGCCATTACCCCCACATTCAGGAGTTTGCTCTTTACCAAAATCTCGTAACTGTTCCAATATGCTGCGACCATCTATCTCAGGCGGTGGAACATGTAACACTTGTACATTCTTCCTGAAATGTCTTCTAGATCGTCGATATTGATGATTTGCCGGTAAAAAACACCTATGGCAATCAAACCATGAAGTCTTCCTTCCGTGCTGCAGTTGGAATGCTGTAGTATTGTCTTGGCAATAAGGATATGCCAATCTTCCATGCGTTGTCCATCCAGATAGCATACCTTATGTCGGAAAATCGCTTATGGTCCACATAAGAACCACACGCATGTTGAAATTCTGCTGGATTGAAACATCATATGTCTCAACACCATGCTCCCACAATATCTGCAACTCAGAGATCAATGGTTGGAGGAATATATCGAGCGACCGTCTTGGATGATCTGGCCCGAGAACTAGAATTGAGAGAAACAGGAACTCTCACCGCATGCACATAGATGGAGGCAAATTGTAAGGTGTTACGATGACCGGCCACAATGAATATTTTCTTCCATGCTTGCCAAACGGGTTGAAACCATCAGTGGAAAAGCCTATGTATACATTTCGTTGTTCATATGCAAAATCTGGATATACGGATTGGAAGTGTTTCCATGCTTCTGCGTCAGAAGGATGCGTGATATCTCCATCTTGACTATGCTCTGCATGTCATCTCATAGCCTTAGTTGTACGGTTTGATTCGTACAGCCTCTTCAACCTCTCCGTTAAGGGTAAATACCACATCCGTTTGAATGGAATCTTCACCCTGCCACTTGTTTCCTGGAACCGGGGTTTCTGGTAAAATTTACATTTGTTCCGGTTCTCGTCTTCTCTCCAGTATATCATACAGTTGTCGATGCACACGTCTATAACCTGGTAGGGCAAACCAAGACCCGCGACAAGTTTTTGGACCTCGTAGTATGATCCTGGGGCCAGATTATCTTCTGGCAGAACATCTTTCACGAACTCGGCGAATGCATCAACACATTCTTCGGATAAATTATAATCAGTCTTCAGGTTCATCATCCTACTAGCAGAAGATAGCGGTGAATGACCATCCCTACAACCGCTGTATAGTGGTTGCTTTGATGCGTCTAACATATGGAAAAACCTTCGAGATTCTAAATTAGGCTCTTCAACCCTATCACCCTCATACCCACCAGACTGCAAATTCTCTCTAAACGCATCGTTAAACATCGCAACCATACTTACCCCAACATCTACTCCCGTTGTAGGTTCCCCTACGCTATCCGGAAAATAAGGTGCATTGCTACTAGTACTACCATATTCATAATTGGTTTCTCCATGTAAATACCAAACCTTATATCCCGGCCTAAAACCATATCTATATAAGTGAGTCCAAACATTATGAACGGCAACACTAATTATATTACAGCAATTGGAACAAGGACATTTGATATCCTGACCTTTTTTGGCTGCTTCTAGATTACTGGGTAAATTCATGAACTCGCATATTCCATGAGCGTACTCGTTCCTTAATAAGTCCGAGCTCACATCCATCATTGGCTCGTCCATCCATGACCGAAAATATGAACTCATCTTTATAATTTTGTTTGGTACTCGAAATTTTGTTATGATGGAATGACGAATTCTGCAAACTTATGTAGAACGGATTTCCCTCAAAAAACCGTCGGAATTCCGTCAATACCTCCGACATAACACCTCACCAATCCCATCATCCACCGTAGACGATATGGGAACCACTCAAACTTTGCCGATTTCAGAAACCGTCGGAATGCCGTCAGACATCCGTCACTAATTCTGATATCGTCCGTACATGCTGACCAATCAAACTTTGCCGATATCGGAAAGTCCGAATTCCGTCGGTATACCGTCGGAATATAACGACAGATCGTAGCCGTCTGTCTTCCGTCGGTAGTTTCCGACGATATTCCAACGGAATGCTGAGAGAGTGGGTTTCCGTCGGTATACCGTCGGAATAATTTGACAGAATTCCGACGGAAACCCACTCTGTCAGCATTCCGTTGGAATACCGTCAGAACTGTCCGACGGATTACCGACGGGAAAAAATTTCCATCGGAAATCTGCCTGTTTTTTTGTAGTGTCATTAATATCCAAATGGAAAAAATCATTTCATATTTTTATATTCATACAATATCATATAGATAAAAGATAAAAAACATTAATTCATTTCAAATCAATCTCTATTTTTTATTTATAAAAATGATTGAATTAAACTATTTGTAATTCAATATAATAAAATTGTATAATAAATACTCGCGCAAAGCGCGAGCCATTTCTAGTATTAAATAAACAAAAAACAAAAACAAAGATTTTGTGTTTGATTGGTAACGAACTAAATAAATTGATAATTACTTTGTGTTTATAACGTTTGTAGATGGTATCAATCATAATAGTGATAACAAAAACTTTACTAAAAGCGTATATTTAGGTTTTATTTGTACAATTTTTCACACAGTTATTTTTACATCTTTATAGTTTACAACTGTAAAAAATTACAACTGAAAAACTTATAATGTTTTTGGTTACCAATCGAACCCTTTGTTTCTCGTATTTTAAAATATACTAGCATATACGTTTCTTAAATAAAATACATTACAATAATGTCATTTTCTATTTTTCTATGTATTTTTATATAAGCAAAAACATAGTTCCTATATTTTTCCAAAAATACCAAAAGTTATTTGTATTCTATAAATCGTTGAAAGTTTGGGGAAATTTTTCATCAAATAAAAATGATTTTCATCAAATAAAAAATCCACTGATAAACAAAATTGACCAGAAAGGTGGGCTGATATTAGTGGGCTTACTGGAAACGGGCCTATAAGCATGGGGTTACCATTATCCTCTCTCTTCACTAATGCAGAGAGTTACAAAATACATACAGTAATTGATGATTCAGAAAATATAATTTATTCAGTTTCATTCAGTTTGTGTTCATATGTATGTCATAAAACGTTTGAATGTGCCAATATTGTATAATACTTCTAGTGTAGTATCAGTGATTTTATGACACAGACCATACAATTTAAAAAATTTGTGGGTCCATTTAAAAGATTTTGAAGTTTGATTCTTGATAAGATCTTGGATTTGGAAGATCAAAGCCTACACTTCAATATTATTATACAAATCATCGTATTACAAACCACTATAGTTAAATTTCATTGGACTAACGAAGATATGCACCAAGTCATGATCTAATATACACATCTTTAATTTTCAAAAAAAATATTATATATATACACATCTTTTATATAACCCTCAAATGTAGTATATTTTACTGTTAGTTATATACTTTAAAGCTAATAAAGTGACAAACTCTTGTCCTTTGGAATTCTACAATGGATAATAAATCTATGACCACTTACGAAGATCCCACGAATCTTACAACTATCACTAAGAAATACAAAAATTAATAAAACCATTAGAATATTGGACCATCTTTCATCATAATGATATATAAATACACGAGTCTTTGTTCAATCAACCATATTCATCAACAAAAACTTCAAATTTGATTAGACTTTGTAAGCAAAAAAATGGGTGTTATGGAGAAGAAACTTCGTTCACTGAAATGTGAAGTGATAATAGTAGAAGCAAGAAACGTAGAGATAAAGTCACAAGCTATGTTTGTGAGATTCTATCTTTCTGCAGGACAAAATAGAAAAATCGAAGTAAACACGAAAGAGATCTCTTCGAAATCGGAAAACCTCATTTGGGATCAATCTTTTGGTCTAGAGTGTCAAGGAAACGAAGAAGCAGTAGTGGAATTGAAGCAACAAAGAGTTGTTTTCGAGTTACGAAGGAAGAAAACGTCGTCGTTTTTTAGAAAATCGTTGAAATCAGAGGTTTTAGGGAGAGGAGAGATTTCATGGGGTTCGGTTTTCGAGTCGCCGGGCATGGAGATTGAGAGATTTGTAGTGATGGGTGAATCGAAAAACCGTGTTTTGGATGATGAAAAGCCGGTTTTGTTGAAGGTAGCTTTAAAGGTCCAAGCTTTAGAAATGGAGAAGAAGTTATTGATCAACAAGAAAGAGAAGCTTTGTGTTTGTTGTAGTAGTAAAGAATGTAGAAGCTGCACTAGCGTAGATTATGAAGCTTTTGCTTTAGCTTGTGCTTTAGATTGTATTTAAAACAAAGAAAGGAAAAAAAAACAGATTTTGATTCAAATAGATAAATTTCAAAACAAACTCAAAGATCATGATAGATAAGTTTTCACAACTCTTTTATTCAAAACAAAGCAAGAAGTTTTAAAAGGGGAAATCAGTTTTCAAGCATCACCATGTCCGAGAAGAGCGACAAGCATGTCTTCGTAATCACCAGAAGTGTCTTTAGCGATAGCACGGTCCAAAGGAATGCTGTTTCTTCGCTGATACTCCTCTTTGATGCGTTCCATGTCAACCTCGGTTCTTGTAGTCACAACTCGGGTTAGTCCCCATTCATCAGTTCCCATTTTGTTAATCGCTAGACGCAAAACCTTCTCAAAATGCTTCTCAGGGTATGTCAAACATGTGATTGCAGCTCTAAGTAGTTTCAAGTATTCGTCATCCGATTTTTCATTCAAATTCTACAAAAATCGACACATAATCAGTTCACCGAACCAAACCATTACAAAAAATGGAGATTAGTATAGTTTGAGCTAACCTTGTTAATAGCGTTACCATACTCATTGTTGTAATGGTTAAGAGTTGCACCGAGCTGTGCTTTGCTTCGAGTAGTCAAGATTCTGATGAAGTCATCGTCGCTGTAAGCTTTCTCCGAGACCTTCTCGTGAAGTATCTTAGATTCAGATCTTGCAAGCATCATATTCACCTCGTCTCCTTCATACCTAAAAGTACTCACAAGAGGAAGCAAAAGCTACAAAAACAAAGATTTGTTAAAAAAAAACAAAAAACAAGCAGACTCGGTTTGATTTTGATTTTGATTTTGATTTTGATTATAATACCTTACGAAGATCTCCAGAAGTGTGTTGCGCGACATCTTCCTCGAGTGATTTCTTGTAACGAGCTTGGTAAGCTTGCTTAACCTTGAATAGATCAAGAGCAGATCTAGTGCAAGCGATTTCAACGAGAACCCAATTGTTCTTAGTGAACATTTTGGTTGATTCTTTAGCTAAATTAGCATCTCTCTCGTGTGGATCAAGAGTCCACAACATCACAGCTCGCTGATTACACAAAAACCCACCAAATTAATCAGTATTCATCGTTAAGAATCAAAAACTCTTTTTAGAGACCCAAAAGTAAAAAAAGTTAACCTCAAAGTCACTAGAGAGCTCTTTGGCTAGTGCCTTGAGGAGATCCTCGTTGTAAACAGCGGCGTAAACGCTGCGGATTAAGCTGCGTTGTGCTGCGTTCCTGTGAGCTAGAATCGATATGATCAGCTTCTCGTTTGTACCCCATCCAGTATTCAGACCAAAAACCCAAAAACAACATTTTCAGACATGTCTTTGTTCCGACCAAACCAAACAATCTATTTAAATGTCACTTCTCTACACAAACCATAATCAACCAAATAGAACAATATCAACAGGTGCATAGAGACAAAAGATAAGATCCTGATCTTGTGATTGAAGAAACAAAACAGATCAAATGCAAGAAGATCACAAAAGGAACAAAGATAAAGTAAATCCCTAATCACCAAATGTGGTCGTGACTAAATTCCACAAATTAATAACCAAAATCACGTAAAATACAAAACTTAACGATGAACAAAAGGATCAATTTTTTTTGCGTATTTAAAACCGATTATAGAAATCAAATCCAAGTTTTTTTTTTTTTTTTTTAAGATTCAAATCGGTGAATGAAGAGAGTGATTAGGAAGGAGACCTGAAAAGGCCTTGTGGAGTTGTTCAGCGTCATCTTCGGGAAGAGGAACATTGCTTGGGACTTTGAGAGAAGCCATTGTTTTTTGAGATCTCTGAGTTTTCTTCGGTGTCTGAAATGTGTAATGAGATGCGCACGACTTCTTGCTTAAATAATGTAACGGGAATTATCCCAAACAATTTTTTAAAAGAAAAATAGAATAAGATATTGTAATTTAAGTAAAAGCATTTAGTGATAAATATAAATAATTCAAAATGGACATACATCTTGTAATATTTAAGTTTAACAGCTGTTTTTGACAAAAGAAAGGAATTTTTTTTTTAGCAAAAAAAAAAAAAGAAAGGAATTTTTATATTTTATTGTACATATATGGGTATATTCTAAATATTTTGAAATGTATTTTAATTGGGAAAAATTGTACAGATTAATTGGAAGCAATCATAATTCACTTTTTTTAATCCAAGAGATATAATACCAAAACAAGTTAATATTTTTATTTTTTTTGAGAGCCTCTAAATGAAAATTTGAAAAGAGATCTAATACCAAAACAAGTTAAATTATTATTCTTTAGAGCATATAAATTTTGATATAAATGTAAAAAATGTGAGTCAGAATGTGAACGGGCACTTTTGACTTTGGCTTTGGCTTATTCAGATTTCAGAATTGGTCGGAAACGAAACTGATTTTTATTTAATTTAGAAAATTACTATTTTTCTTTTTAAGAATAGTGTTGGAAAGCAATGTTGATGAGTTAGCTTTGCTTAATAGTGTTGAGAAGTATAATAAAATTAATTTAAAAATCATGATATTGGAGTAGCTATACCAAAAGAAACCGATGGTTAATATAAAAAAATATATGCAAAAACGAGATTTTCGTTGCTTAATAAACGACGAGGAAGTCACATGGATTAGACCAAAAAAAAAAAGGGAAGTCACATGGTCGGTGCTCAACTAAATCTGAGGGGAGCAGTTACTTCGTCTGCTCAAATTTCGAAAGAAAAAAAAAATTGATGAATAATTAGTCAAAACGAAAACGTAAATGTCATAGAGATGTGATGTACAACTCATGAGGTTAGCTCAACTGTCCTTGTAAAACTAATAAATAAATATGTAAATCTGAAAAGTATATCCACGAAAAAAATATTTAAAACAAGTACATAAAGGCATCTGTTTTGGAAACATTTTGGAGTGTTCTTATAATATAAAATTATTAAAATGGTTGAAAAAAGGAAGAAAGAGAGTGTTTTTGTAGGGTATATTGAAATATAAAATTAATAAAATTTAAGTAAAGAGAGTAGATAGTGAGTGTGTTTAGGAAAAGGAAGAGAGAGAATGTCTAATATAGGATCTTTTTGAGAGTGTTATGAAAAGGAAAAGAGAGTGTTTAAATATAAAATTAATAAAAATTGAATAAAAAGATAAAAGAGAAGGTATAAAGTTGAGTAAAAGAAAAAGAGTGTGTGTTTTAATAATTTTATATTATAAGAATAGTATCTTAGACACTTAGGTGTGCGGATGCCCTAAGCTACTAATAAAGGAAAACAAAAAACAAATTGAGAAAATCGACTCTGCTGGGGATCGAACCCAGAATCTCTGGTTTCGTAGACCAGCGCCTTATCCATTGGGCCACAGAGTCGTTGTTGCTTTAGTGATGCATACAATTTTAATTATAGTAGATCATTGCACTTGCAAAGAAAAACACTTGCTTAAATGCTAAAGTATCTAGCATTCAAGATTGATCTTAAAACACACAAGAACAAAACAACAAGCAAAAAAAACTTGGGTACAAATGCAAACAAACGTGTATCATCACTTTGCAGGAACTGGGAGATTCATAAACCTTGTTTTCTCCTCCTCTTAAGCAACGCTTGTAATCTTCTCTTTTAATCCATCTAGCAATCTGCCGAATCCGATCCAACATTCGCTGCTTTACCTTCCTCGTATGCTGCAACATGAACTCCGAGAGCCGCACGCCCTGACGGATCAAGATTCTTTGACCAAGTTGCATCCCATTCTATTGCTTTCGCCGTACTACAAGCTATACTTGGACCTCCCGGGACAGTCGCCCTCGCAGCGCTCTGCTCAATATAAAACAGAAAAGATTCAAGAAATGACAAAACAAAGAGACTTTTGGATATTTTCTTATAAATTATGATGGTTACTACCTTAGGGAAGAACTTTTCAAAGATGGTTCTGTAGTAGTAAGCTTCTTTTGTCAAAGGTGTGTTATCCGGGAAGACAAAGTTTGCGTTTGACAGCATTGTGTCAGAGACCTTTACCAAGAAAAGAGACAAGTTTATGTAAACAATTCCAACATTTATCGAAAAATGCCGTAAAATTACCAATTCTTACATGCTTGTTTGCATGATCTTTCAGTCCATCAATCCAGCTATACCCAACTCCATCGCTAAACTGTTCTTTCTGTCTATACAGAATGTGCTGAATTCACCAGAAGATGAGGAATTCTTGTTAGAACATATAGAGCGTAATTGCGAGAAAAAGACTTAGATAACACTTAAAAACAAACCTTTGGTAGATAAGGCTTCTCTTCATCATCAAAGGCATTACGTAGCACCCACTTCTCGATCCTTCCCATATCAGGCTTGATCATCTTCCACTCTGGATCAATGCTCATTGCGACGTTTATAAATTCTTTATCTAGGAAAGGCACACGAGCTTCAACACCCCAAGCAGAAGTTGATTTGTTGGCTCTCAAGCAATCAAATTGATGAAGAGCTTTAATCTGTAAATAAAACATAGCTTAAAACAAGACTCAGCAATGGAGATAGAGAAGTCAAAATAAGTTCTTGATTGGATGAAAAGGAATAACCTTTCGACATGTTTCTTCGTGAAATTCTTTCTTGTTTGGTGCCTTATGAAAGTACAAGTATCCTCCGAGAATTTCATCAGAACCTTCCCCAGAAAGAACCATCTTTACACCTAAAGACTTGATTTTTCTCGACATGAGAAACATTGGAGTGCTAGCTCTTATTGTAGTCACGTCATAGGTCTCAATATGGTAAATCACTTCCTCTACCGCGTCTATCCCGTCCTGTAGTTATCGTAAGAGGAAGATATTAAACCGTCTTTTTCAAGAAGCATGATTGATAATGAATTTGTATACCTGAACTGTAAACTGAAACTCTTGGTGGCGTGTTCCAAGATAGTCAGCAACTTCTCTGCCAGCTTTAAGATCCGGCGATCCCTGAAAAGAAAAACAGAATATATAGAAAGAATCTTGAAGGGTACACAACACTTTACGAAATCCGATAATAAGTTTGCATTTGAAGACCTTCAAACCAATGCAAAATGTATGCAATTGTGAACCCCATTGGCGAGCAGCTTCAGATTTTTCCAAATGGCGTAAAGCTACTGCAGCAACGAGAGACGAGTCTAACCCTCCAGAGAGGAGAACTCCAAAAGGCACATCAGTCATTAGTCTCTTTATAACAGCCTGAAAAAAAAAGACGAGATTCAAATGTCACATCCATGTTTCCAAGTTAAGACCTTGACGAAGATAAATCTTCGGTCATACCTTTTCGAAAGCATTGCGTAGCACTAAAGGATCATATGGAGTTGAAGGAACTTGCTCAGAGTACCATGTAGGATTGTACCACCTCCTAAGCCCTCCTACAAGAACGTGGCAAGGGAAAGAGATATTCAACGAAACCACAACTCGAAAAATGCCTCAAGGTCACTACAAATTAAAATGCCTCAAATTTACAAACCTTGTTTACTTGAATAGATGTGGCCTGGAGGGAAACTCATAAACTGTTCACAATCGTCACTAAGCGCTTTCATCTCGGAAGCAAACCATACAGAACCTATTAATGGTTATAAAAACATTAGAAAAGTAATCAATGAGAAGAAAAAAAAAATTGACTGATGAAACATTAGAATATATACCATCAAGACCCCATCCAATGTATAGTGGAGTGATACCAATAGCGTCCCTTGCAGCGATAAAACTTTTGTCGCGTGTATCAAGAAGGACAAACGCAAACATTCCATCAAGCATGTCGATAAATTCCTCTCCATGTTCTTCGTACTACAAAACATAAAAATCCAACAATAGAGAAGCTCAAAATTGAGATTTCTGCAATCGTAAACTAAGAATTCAGTCTTTTCCCGATTACGCGTACTCACAAGATGTGCAATCACTTCACAGTCACTTCCAGTACGGAATTTATGAGACTTAAGCTGCTCACGCAAAATCTTGTGGTTGTATATCTCTCCATTGACCTGAACTCATAACACATTTCATACTATCTCTCCAAGGTCTAAAATTCGACATTGGTAAAGATGATACTTGTTTCGACACGAGGGAAAGTACCGTGACAGCGACGGTCTTGTCTTCGTTATAAAGCGGTTGGTCACCAGAAGTTGGATCAATGATGGCTAAACGCTCATGAGCAAGATAACAGTCCTCATAACAATGGAGTCCACTCCAGTCAGGACCTCTATGCCTCAATCTACACAAACAAAAGTAACCAATCCAAAACACACATAAATGGACCTACTCTATTCAATTCAAGTCTATACTAAGTTTTTCACTTTCTCCCACAAAGATCAAATATTTTTTGCAATTAAACAAAAAAACAAACAAAGAATCTCCAATTGGGTACTTAAAGAAACACATTTACCACTAAAAAGTTGAATCCTTTAATCAATTCATAAACGATTCTCAGTAACATTGCTCAGTCTTCATCGATTACTATAACATGTGATTGATCGAATTCATGAATCATAATAAATACCTGCGAGAGAGTTCGATGATACGAGAACGTTTAGCTTGAGAGTTGTCTATGCAACCACGAACAGCGAGAATCCCACACATTGTGATTGATGATGATGATAAACAACGAAAGAAAAATAAAAACGAAGGCTTTCTCCGAGAAATGTATTGAAGAAGAAAGTGTGAGAGTTTATAGGGTGGCTTTTAATCTCGGCCGTTGATTTTTACAGTTTTGAGATTCTGATTTACTTTTAACCTAATCACTCTTCTCTTTTTTTTTTTACTAATTTTTGTGATTGGTAGAGATTCTATATCCAACAGGAATCATTGTCAAGAGGTCCATTGGTTTTTTGTCAATAACTTGGAGCTTATGCTTAAAACATTGCTCAATTTGGCCTTTCACATTTGGGAATCACATATTAGATGCATGCAAATGCAATAACGGCTTAATTTTCATTCGTATGGGCATTTTACAAATCAATTCAAGTCGGATTTATCTCATTACAAGTGGATTATATTCCACATTTTGTTTGAAGAAAGGAACAATAATTATGATGCTACGTTTATATTGTGACATTTCCACCTTTCTAAAATGTGTGCTTGCACTTTCGCGTAATGAGTCAAAATAAATTTGTTTTCCTTGCTTTTGAGCTATAAATTTGATAGGAGGATAAAAAAAGAAGATTATCATTGTGTTTTTTTTTTTATGTTTGAAGAAGTGTATGTGAGTGATAAAAAATTGAAGATTTTCTAACTATTTATGAAAATATGTTTTCCCTTAAAGAAAATAATTTTATGAATATAACTTAATAAATATCGGCTCGATTATACAAGTCTGAGCGATTTTTGTTTTGTTTTGGATGGTGATAAGACTTGTCATTTGATCGTATACAAACCGTGATGACAAATGTTTTTTTAAAAAAATCAGGTTGTGGAGGCTGAAATGTTTTTGGCAATTACTTCTTGGGAAAGAAAATCTTAGACTTTAACACTATTCTATATGGCCTTTCACATTTGGAAATCACGGATTAGATGCGTGCAAATACAAAACTGCCCAATTTTCATTCATGGAAACACAAATCAATTCAAGTCGGTTTTATCTCATTGGAAGTGGATTATATTCAACAGTTTGTTTGAAAAAAAAGAACAATAATTATGATGTTGCGTTTTTATTGTCACATTTTCACTTTTCTACAAATGTGTGTTTCCACTTTCACGTAATGAGTCAAAATGAATTTGTTTTTTTTTTGTTGCTTTTGAGCTATAAATTTGATAGTTGGATAAAAAAAAAGGATTATCACTGTGTTTGTCTTTTATGTTTGATGAAGTGTATGTGAGTGATAAAAAATTGAAGACTTTTCTAATTATTTATGAAAATATGTTTTCCCTTAAATAAATATAATCTAGCTTTGTTATGAATGTAAATAAACTCCAAGCTTAAAATCATCTTCTTTGACATCCGATGTCTATGAAACTCATTTTCTTTATTTATTTGTGTTATCTATGTTTAATGTATGGATAATCAACTTGTCCATTGTTTGGCAAAAGCTACATTACGTTCATCACTATATTTTTTCTTATGTGCAAGGTTATGATTTAATGCTAATGAAAATGGTTTGTTAAAAACAAAAAGAATTTTATCGGCTCGATTATACAAACTGTGATGACAATTTTTAAGAGAACAAAATTAAGTGTTGTTTTCTGTAATTGTTTATAGTTTTGGTCCTTTTGGAAAAATAGATGGATAATTTTGCAATTTTGCCTAAAATACGTTACCTTATCGAGAACTAATAATAATATGCTTGATTACAGTGTATTACTTGTCAAACAAATACGACGCCGTTTTGGTGGTTTTTTATAAAGAAGAAAAGAGAAAAAGCGTTTCTTCTGCAAAGCATAACAAACCCATTCTCATCGAAAAGCGAAGGCGATCTTCTGGTTTTCCGGTGGCCGGAGATTCATGGCGACATCTAAAGAAGCGAAGAGTCCGTCTAATATGGGACCTATGGTTCTGTTTTATTCCATATTGCTTACGTTTCAGTACGGAGCCCAGCCTCTGATCTCCAAACGCTGCATCGGGTACGATTTCTGGATACAAACCCTAATCCCTCTAAATCTCTCCTGTTTGGGTCCCGAGAAATGCGAGATTCGGTTTGAATTGTTTGTAGGATTTTATCGATTCAATCTGCGAATTGTGGTTAGGAATTAGTGACGGAAGCTTACAATTAGAAAGTTTAATGCGACGATTATGATGTATTCTCGTTGTTACAATTTGTGAGATTACTGAGAAACTTCTGGCTATCTTAAGTGTAAGAGATGAATTTGAATTGCTACAATGGTGCCTTGGCCTATTATGTTCATCATAATGTTTTGGTTCTTCAGGGGACTGTGTAACCTGTAGTCTAGTACTTGATATTGAGTTACTTTGGAAATTCTCAATAGGATACTGTGGTTAGCAATAAAATTCCATGGATATTTAGAACCTAGTCCATTTGTTTGTTTCTTCTTATATTGGATCAATGTTTTGCAGGAAGGAGGTGATTGTAACTTCATCTGTTTTGACGTGCGAGGTCGTTAAGGTATTGGATCGATTTATGAAATATTCTTCTGAAAATTCGGTTGTATGTGAAAGTAGAATCAAACTAAGATAGATTATGCTCAAATGAGCTTATTGAAGAAGAAACTAGATTGATAAACTAAGTAGCTCAAAGAGCTTTATTGAAATGCAAAACTAAAGAGAAAGGAAAAGACTTTAGGTTTGTCACCAAGAACACAAGAACTTTGATTAATATTTCATAAAATGGATAAGAGGAGGCTGCGTTTTATGCAGCCAAAGTTCCGTAACATAGTGTTCATAAGAACATATATATATATATATGAATCTAGAGAACCCTAAATACATGGTTATAAGAACTTATATTGGGTCTTGAGATGGGTCTTCGTGTGGGCTTTACAGTATGTCCTTTGTTTTCAGGTCATATGTGCTCTGATTCTCATGGCAAGAAATGGTAGTTTGAAGGGATTAGCAAAAGAGTGGACGCTGATGGGATCCTTGACTGCATCAGGACTTCCTGCAGCCATATATGCTCTGCAGAACAGTTTGCTGCAGATCTCGTACAGGAGTCTTGATTCCTTGACTTTTTCGATTCTGAATCAGACGAAAATCTTTTTCACGGCATTCTTTACATTCATCATACTAAGGTACCCTTCTTTTTCTTTGGATCTTGATTCTGTGATTAACCGCTCCAAGTTTTGAATTTCATGGGACTTTGTGGTGATGTTATTTTTTTAAAGTGTTGTAAGACATCATCTCAAATGACAACTTGTAGGCAGAAGCAATCAATTCAACAAATAGGAGCTTTATGTTTATTGATAATGGCAGCAGTCCTTCTAAGTGTTGGTGAAGGCTCTAACAAGAGTTCAAGTGGAATTAATCCGGATCAAGTGTTGTTTCATGGAATTATCCCCGTCTTGGCAGCCTCTGTGCTCTCTGGTTTAGCCTCATCTCTCTGTCAATGGGCTTCTCAGGTCATATACAATTTCAATGTCACATTCCAATAAAAACAAATCTCTGCTTCAATTCTTACTTACATAGCCTTACTGTCTCACGGTTACAGGTCAAGAAGCATTCATCATACTTAATGACGGTCGAAATGTCTATTGTTGGTAGCCTCTGCTTGTTAGTAAGTACCCTTAAATCTCCAGATGGTGAAGCGATTAAAAGACATGGTTTCTTTCACGGTTGGACCGCTTTAACCATGGTAAGACCTATCTTTAACCCCTGAGCGATTCTATTGATGGTTTAACTCTTATTGCTGATTGTTGCTGTCTACTGCGACTATTCTTACAGGTCCCAGTAATAAGCAATGCCCTTGGTGGAATACTCGTTGGCCTAGTTACATCACATGCCGGTGGCGTAAGAAAGGTAAAACAAAACCAATAAAAACCCTTACAAAATTAAAGATTATGCAGCAAAAGCTGAAATGTGTAGTATACTAGTATTGTCTTTTGTTTTTTACAGGGATTTGTGATTGTATCGGCATTACTTGTGACTGCGCTGCTTCAGTTTGCGTTTGAAGGAAAACCGCCTTCATCGTACTGCCTCGTGGCTCTTCCTCTTGTGATCAGTAGTATCTCAATGTACCAGAAATATCCATACCTGGACCAGAAGAAGAAGAAGGTCTAAGGAACCTTTCACATCTTTCTCCTTGCTAATAGGTTAGCTGGTAAATCTAAGAATGAAATATCTTAAATGCAATTATTATTAACTAGTAGTTGATAGTTATTCCTTGGACCATTCAAAAGAACCTGTATTATTACATTGATATACTATGATGGAATGAGTCCTGTAATGATGTGAATCCGAGTTTTGAGTTTTATCTATCATCTTTCACTTTTAGGTCTTTGATTTCGGATCGTTTCTTATTGTGAATTTGTGATTGTGTAAAGTCGATATATATAGAATATTTGACTATGATCCATCGCTAACACAACTCAACAGAATTCCATTATCACATTTTGGGAAACAATATGGGATAATTAACGGAAAAGAAAACGAATGTTGCACTTAATTTGGATTAGTAACACATGACAATCCTCGTACTTTAAATTTCAAGGCACAAAACCACACTTTCTCCAAATTACCCTAACCAACCTAATCTTATTATATAGTAAAAGAGAAGCCGGTCGACAAAAGTTTGAAACGTAAGCGAAATTGTTATTTACGAGATCATAACACGGGTTAAATATTGCTCGGATGATGACGTAAGTCAATATATTCTATCTTATATTGAAAGAAAAAAAAAAATTATGGCAAAAAAAGAAAAAAGTAAGTGACGAAAAAAAGACCAATTATTAATTGGGAAATTCAAAACAAATATGTTAACAAACGTTAAAAAAAACTGAAAACTTGCCGGAACATAATCATTCAAAAAAAAAAAAAATTAAAAGAAAAGAAAATAGAAAGACAAATGAAAAATGGAAGAAAAATGACGTTAACAAAAAAATAATTAATGCCATAAAAACCACAAGTTTTTTTTTTTTTTTTGCTAAATGGTAAATATTCATTAAAATGAAAAAGTTTAGATTTTACAAAATGAATATCATGTTGCTAAACCTACCTAAATGGTCCCATGCCAAAAAAGTTTTAAAAACATAGAAGCATAAGCAATCATGAGATCGACCAACCTAGCCGGTAGGCTAATGGTACCAGATCATCACAATAAAGACTTGATATCAAAGCTTTGGGATAGCCGAAACATGACACAAGAAGTATGGCTCGGGGGAGTCTGCAACCGTCAGCTACAAAGCTTAGAAGCTATTTTAAAGGAAGCCCGGGAGAAAGGCAAACAATACGGTAAGCGTCCGATCCTAAGCGCGAAGACCTCCTTAATCTTGGGGCTAACAGGAAAACCTACAAAACTAGACATACAACTCGCCAGAACCACATGCTGGATGGAGACAAAGAGCTTGAAACTAGAAAAGTGTCTGATCGCCGCGCAAAAAAACAGTCAAATACTCAAAGATGAGTCGATGGGAAAACCAACCAATCTAGCCCTTACACTATGACGGGGCCCAAAAAGCCTTACTAGCTCCTCTAAGCAATGAAAACGAGAAGCAAATCCTATTGAGCCACAAACCTATAACAATCTTGCCACCAAACAAACTTGCAAAATCAAGAAACACTGAGCCCAAAACCGGCGGTCTTGAAATACCTGCAACGTTCACTAATGGCAAGATACCAAATTGAACACTACGACAGCCACACGAAAGGAATAATGAGAAACCAGAACGACGAGAAAGCTTGATTTGCCACGAGGAAACACTCTCCAAATTTGCATGCCACCGTCCTCGAGCAGAAGAAATTAATAGAGAAGTACTTCCACCGAACATCAAGTCTTCACATCAAACCAAACCAGTACTCGAATATAAACAAACAGTAGCGAGACCCTAAAACCTGAGTGATGGAGATTCGAGAGAGAGGTCGAGGCATCAAAGACTCAAGCGTCGAAGCCAAAACCAGCAAACACTGATAGCAAGCGACAGAGCCGATGAAAACCACTCTAGACGAAAGACCAAACACCCAAGATGACCCACACGGAGTGGACAGAAGCAACTCACGATTGGGAATTTACCGTCCTCAGAGCTTATTCCCGGTTTGAAGAAGCCCAAACTCCGGCAGACGCGAGTCGAAGAACGTAACGGTTAATCCAAGAGAAGACTTGGAAAAAGCAAATCCGGGCAAGGGGGAGCTACTCACGGCACCGCCGAGATAAGTCAGAACCAAAGCCGAAATCACCAAGAAGAAGGAGATCTGCAAGTAGATCTACAAAGCAAGATTACTTCGCCGCTTGAGATGCGAGACGCTAGGGTTGGAAATCAAGCCTCTGCCTTGATCTGTCGCCGTCTGAAAGCTAAAGAGGCAAAGAGAGCAAGAATCCGACCACCGAGAAGCACCAGGATGCACGGCGAACCTTCGACACTCGCCGCGAGAATCAGATCCGAAACAGGACCACCGATTTCTTCAAGTGCACAAAGGATTGGATTCTAGGGAAGCTGAGACTAAAGCCCTCTCACGGTACTGGTCAAGACCGGTGACCGGAGAGGCAAAACCGATTTGCAGAGGCCGAGAAACTTTGGTGAGGGTTGGGAGAGAAGTCGCCGCACGTGATCCTCACGCGCCCGACTTTTCGTCTAAATAGTCAAGTTTTGTGTCTAAAAACCACAAGTTTCCACCAGGTTAACCCAAAACATGCAAAATTTTCAAAGAATAATTAACTAGAAAGTTTGAATAGTAACTTTAAGTACATTATCATTGATGGTTGATATATAAAATATATGATCAGTTATTTATCACTCAATCTCGATACTTTTTGAACCATTTGAATTAATCGTATCCATTTTCTATTCGTTGTTGAATAATTGTTGTTTTGAAATGGACACTTTCTAATATCATAATATATATCGAAAACCACTAAAACAAAATAACTTAAAAAAACAAAAAAAATTATTAGTTCAATAAAAAAATGAGCTCTAATGCTTTTGTTTTGGTAGGAGATGATTCATATCTTTTTCTTTGATCATAAAATATATATATATAATTTTTTTTTGAGAAACTAAAATATAATCCCTCTGTTCCATAAAACATGATGTTCTACTAGTCTCACACTTATTAAGAAACAATTAAGATTTAATAATAAATACATTGATTCTCTCACAAAACCACTTTCACATAACTATAAACTAATAGTATTCAAACATTTTTATTTAATACACTTTAAAGTTTAAGATTTATTAATATTAAATAATAAAAAAACTAAAACATCATATTTTATGGAACAACTTTAAAAGCTAGAACATCATGTTTTATGGAACAGATGGAGTATTACTTAATCATCCCGGATCAGGAATTGGATGTGGTTTACAAAGTTGAAAACTTGAAATTAGATAAAACAACCGATTTAAACTAGATCTAACCAGACAACACCTACCTTGATTAATTACATTGTTTTGCATATTTCAAGTCTATTTATTCTCTCGCCATTACGCTGTTTCAATAAAAAAAAAAAAAAGCCCAAAGAGTTTTACGGGTCCTACAAACTAGGAGACATGAAGAAATGGGAAAGTGGTTTCCATTTCTTTTTACCAACTTCTCCGGCTCCGTAAAAATTAGAGCTGGGTACGGGGCGGGTATCCGGTTTTTTCGGCCGTCTTGATACCCGCCTTGTTACTTACGGATAATTGAAATTTCGCCTTGATACTTGCCTTGCTCCGAACGGGTACCCGCCTAAACAAGTACCCGTTTTTTTGAACCGCCTTGGTATTTGGCTTGTACTTGCGGGTACTTGCGGGTAATAGCGGGTAATAGCGGGTAATTTGCGGGTACTTGCGGGTAATTTGCTGGTAACGGGTACGGGGCGGGTAACGGGGCGGGTAGCGGAAAAAAATTTCCGCCTTGTACTTGGCTTGATACTTGCGGGTAATGAGTCGGACCGGCTTGATACTTGGCTTGAATGGGGCGGGTACTTGGTCGAACGGGGCGGGTACGAGGCGGGTAGCGGATACTCGGCGGGTAACGGGTACCAGTGCCCAGGCCTAGTAAAAATACTCGTTTGTTTAGAAAACACTCGATCTTCTACATGTTTCAAAAATTATCTGCATTGTGAGACCATACAGACATACTCTATCAATCCCAGTAAGTAAGAATAAGGATCCGACCCGTCAAAGCGGCTGGATATTTTTTGTTTAGGTCAGAAAACCGGTTGGATTAAAAAAATAAAATTTGACTAGTCACAACGCACTGGCAGGGGAATTCGACAGGCACGTAAAAATTACTTGTCGCTTCCTCTCTCAAAACGCCAACGTTTTCCACTTATTACTATTTTGTTTTACTCTCTCGTTTAAAAAAAAAAAACTGGACTTAGGATTTGTCTTTAAGAGCAAAAAACCTAAAAAAAAAGGAATAAATAACTAATAAGATTGAGTTTCTCCGGTCAGTTCTACAGACAACCGAACCAAATTAGAGCAAAACTCTTGTCGGAATAGGATCTATGGGAAGAAGAAAAGTGGAGATCAAGCTAATCGAGAAGAAAAGCAGTCGACAAGTCACTTTTTCCAAAAGACGCAATGGTCTTATCGAGAAAGCTCGACAACTTTCGATTCTCTGTGAATCCTCCGTCGCTGTTCTTGCCGTCTCCGCCTCCGGAAAACTCTACGACTCCTCTTCCGGCGACAAGTAATCTATTTTCCCCTCTTATTGGTTGGTCTCTTTGTTTAATCACTTTCTTGATATGGAAACTTCAAATCTAGGGTTTCTTGTTTCCTTCAATTCAATTGAGATTTGCTATTTGTTTTCCGAATGACTATAGTTGATGCCTAAGGTTAACCCTAATTTTAGATTTAACAATTTGGAGGGCCAAGATATGTTCTTGGTGTTGGTTTTTTTTTTTTTTTTTTTCTTGAAATAAGGACCTATTTTTATTTTACCTTGAATTTTTACGAATTTTGATATTGCATGTGATTCAAGAATTTTTTTCTACACGTGGTGTTACATGCTCAATGTTATCTAATGGAGTTTAAAGCAATCTTTGAATCGCTACTTCATCTTCTAGATTCAATTTTTTTTTACAAGAAACAATGTCAAATTTTGAGATTGGTTTGTTTACAATATTGCAATGCATTTCCGGTTGATTTGTTGAGAGATGATTGGGGTTAACATTGATCAAGAATCTTTGGTTTTAGATCAAGAAGTGAGTTGTAGATTGTTTGTTTTGTAATTTCTCTTTGATTTTTTTGTTGATTAGGTGTCATCCAAATTAAGGTTTTATAGTTGATTTTAATGGTTGACTGTAGTGCTTGGTTACCTATTACATTGATACTTGCCACACATGGTACAATACTTATCTACTTGGATATCCATTTATGCCCCTTTTATTCGTAATCGTTGTGCACCTATGACATGATGCAAACGATATTTCTGCTCTTCAGAATGTTGTACCTTTTCGTCTTGCAATGAATTTAATCTAAGAAACTCAAAACTATAACTAAGTCTACATCCACCATACATATATCGTAGTTGCCTAGTGGGCTCATCAAGTAGAAAACACGCACCGGTTTCTATTGATAGGGTAGAACCACTAGACTACAACCATTTGTTCAATGAATTAAATACTCTTCTATCTTAATTTGGTTGTGGATAATCTTAACCATATGACCTTTTGACATTTTTTAATAAAAGAAATCTCAACCAATTCTTTTTTAGAACGTTTCAAATGCGAGTATAGTGTACCAAATTACAATGACAAATCAATATTGACAATGTGTTTCCTATCTTAAGCTTATAGCCAATCATAAATGGAATAAGAAACAATTCTTGCAGAACTGGAAATGTATGCCCTAGTCACTATGTGTACATATAGCTTCTTCTCATTGTTTTGTTCTTATTAACCCCTCAAATGCTTGATCATGAATATATTTGTGTTACATTAAAAATATAAATAGAATTATTAGAAATAATTTTTAATCTTAAACGATAGTCAAACTCTTGCTAGTTTTAGCTAGTATCTTTGGTAGTTCTCTTTATACCTTAATTAACTTAGTGTCACTATACAAAGTGTTTTGACTTGAGATTGTGATTCATATGCGCCTTACTAACTGTTAATTCATATAACACAAATTAATGCAACTTGTAACAAAGCATATACAAGTAGTCTTTCTCTCAGATCTAATCATAGTTTTGAAATGGTTTTGCACCGAATTAACTTCTGTTTGCATTTTTTGTTTTGTTCTTGATATCTCCAGAATGTCCAACATGATCGATCGTTATGAAAAACAACATGCTGATGAACTCAAAGCCTTAGTAAGTTAGCTAAGAATATCATTAAAATATTCTTCTGGATGCGGTTTCTGGTGTTACGAAGGAATGGAAGTGCTGGTCGATCCTGAGACAACTCAAATCTTTTGATCAACGTGGCATACCGAACTTTCTTATTCTCTAAGAGTTACAGCCATTGCATATTTTGGGAAACACCTTTCCCATCCTTTATTTTCATTTGCAGGATCTTGCAGAAAAACTTCAGAATTATCTTCCGCACAAGGAGTTACTAGAATTAGTCCAAAGGTTAGCACTAAGTCACTTTTTTTTCCTCTTCTTCTGATCCGATTTTTTTTGGTTTTGCCTCTTCTTATGAATATACAGCAATCTTCAAGAACCGAATGTTGGTAGTGTGAGTGTAGATTCTCTAATATCGGTGGAGGAGCAGGTGAAGACTGCTCTGTCTATAACTAGCGCTAGGAAGGTATATATACATATGAATTATTTTAGCCAATTACTCCATAAATCTTCTGTCTAGTTAGCTTCCAAGAACGGTCTTTTGACCTTGACTGACTTCATAACATGTTTCCAATTTGACGCAATCCTCAATGTCCTGTTGCAGACAGAACTTATGATGGACCTTGTGAAGAGCCTTCAAGAAAAGGTTAGTGGTCTAGCCTTGTTCACTAAACATGGTTTCTTTTGGTCTAGTCATAGTTCCTAATTAGGGGGGGGAAAAGCATTGCTAAAATCTTGATCAAATTCGACTTTCCGGCCTTGAATGTAATTTGTTTACACAAGGAAGGAAACCTGATCGCAATAGGTTTAAAATTCGTTAGAAACTAATGGATTTGTGATCTTACACAAACAGGAGCAGTTGCTCATAGGAGAGAACTGGGTTCTGGCTAGTCAGGTAACAAAGACACAATCTCTTATTAATCCTTTTATACTTATATAGATGGACATTAGATTAGATAGAAACTCACATATACACTTGCATAGATTTTTATTTCTTGTTAATATTTAGTTGATGCTTAATTTTGAGCGAAATCCATAAATTTAATATGCTAAATTTGCCAAAAAAGAAGATGCTTATGTTACTATTTCAGTTGTGTCAGAAAGACATGTAAGATAAGAAAGTTTCTTACAGATGGGGAGGAACACGTCTATGGTAACGAATGATGAGAGAGCAATGTTCCGGGAAAGTAACTCGGGCAAGAACCCTCCGGAGACTCTCTCGCTGCTCAAGTAACCACAGGATGATACAACGGCTGAGTTGTCACCCAACTCAAAGCCTGATACAGATGCATAATCTCAAACTCTTTAATCTTCCTCTAGTAATGTGGAAAAATTGAAGGTAAAAGAACCAGAAGCTCTTATCGGTGAAAAAGAATTGTAAAACTAAGATAAAAGATTCGATCTTTGTTGTACCTTGGTGGACAGGATCAAAGGTTCCGTCGTATGTTTGTGTTCTTGCCTGAAAGTACGGATTGGATTTCACAGTTTTGCTTTATCTCCGCAACCTAGAGGCAGAGCTTATTTATTCTTCTTGTTTTCCCTTATTTAGTTAATTGCTACTTGCTTAATTACTTATCTTAGAGCATCCACAATGGTGAGTCAATTGTGATCTTACAAAACATAATTTAGTATTATTTTTAATAATAGTTTATTGTTTGAGACTTAATAAGAGACTGTAAATAAATTTGCCGCCAATAGTGAGACCGGTGTCGGTCTCATAAAAATAATAATTTAATATTTGCAAAATAAATAATAATATATATTAAACATGAGATTAAACAAAAAAAGATAATATTAAATGACTAATATATATACAATACATATAAAAGTATGATAAAAAAACAATTAAGTCGGCTATATTATTCACTTTTACCATATTTTTAACTTTTATTTACTCAAATGGAGTTCCAAAGAATTAACAAAATCTTTATTTTAATTTTTTAAAAAAATTTACAAAATGGAAGAAAATAAATGACTAATGTGTACACAAACAATTTGACAAAAAATATATATATAAATGGTGATGGTACATATTAAAAGCAAACCGGAGTCTACATGTGCACCAACAATTATTTTCCATTTTTCATTTAAAAAAAAAGTTTAGTGCCAATGGTATTGGGCCACGTAGTCCACTGAGACGGTCTTAGTAGTCTCTCGGAGGAGAGCCGGCTCATCAACAATATCTTGCAAATGTTTTTTTTTCTTTTATTTTTTTATTATTTTTTATTTTGTGAGACTGAAAAAAACTCACCACTGTCAGTGCTCTTACGTTACGTGGCGGAGTTGTGATGTCCATTGGGCGGGGTTTTCTAAGTAGGTTTCTAGAAAACAATTAATGAAAAATGCAATAATAAGGTTAATATTTTCAGAACCGTTTCTCATTTTAGAGATTTCAGAAACCTTAAGAGCCTCATACGTGTCACGCTGTCAGTTTTTGGGTGTCCATCCTTCTAATCAATACACCTGACCAAACCACCTTCTTCAACTGTGGTTAAAACCCAAATCGGAATTGACTTGTTCTTCTTCTTACATCAATCGTTGCTTTCACATCCTTCAGGTTCGTCTCAATCCCAAACCAAAACAGAATCAAGCTCGTTTTTCATTTTGGGATTTAGGCTTGAAGTTTCAAATCGGTAATCGAAAAATTAAATTTTTTTTTTTAATGTTTAGGAATTAGAAGACAGTTCTGGATTCATTGCGTCTACTCGATCTTAAGGTATCGGTTCGATTTCTGTTTTGATCCTAAAGATCACAGAAAATGATTTAGTTTTATATTAACTTAACATTTCTTGGTCTAACTATGTATGAACTCTGGATTTGTGAATTGAAAAGAAACTCTGTTTGAGTTTTATGTTATGGAAGATTAACTTAAAAGTGTCAGGCTTTCATAGATACGTATGATTCTTTTACTGATATGTGGTATTGGATATAGTGTTCGGTTTTGCAATACGCCTAGTCTTGTATGGATTCTCTGAGTTGCTAAAAGTTTTTGTGCTTTTGTCATTACACAGGCCTCATACAAGAGACAGTCTCTAGAACCATAATGCAGACTCGGTTTAGGTTCTTCCACCACCTCCACCTCTTCGCTTTCCTCTGTGATTTGCCTTTCGCTTGCTTACTCAAACACGCTCTTCTTCAGTACGGGATACGACGTACTTGTGTTCGTCGAAGATAACGTATCAGAGGAAAAGGTTAGTGAAATGATTTAGAAGAGAAGTTGTGAGAACTGGTGTTATACAAGAATGTAAACAGAGGAGATACTTCGAGAACAGACAAGACGAGAAGAAACGTAGGACTCGTGATGCAGCTAAGCGTAATAAGAAAAAAGGTTTCACACTTCACTTTTGTCTGAAAATTTCGTGACTCATTCATATGATGAAAACCAAATTGGGAATTGTTAAGCTTTGATAGGATTCAAATAGTAGAGATAATCTCAATTTTTCTCTTAGCTTTGATAAGATTTTCGTGTTTTTATCCCTTGGTGCATTGCAAGTTATATGCTTCTGGTAATTAATTGTTATGAATGTTTTAAGGTCTTCTCATGGTTTATTATGACTAATTCTCATTGCATTTGCTTGGGATTTTCCGTAATGGTGATGAATCGTCGATGTTATTAATTTAGGTTACTTGAATTTCCCCTTGATGATGTCGCAAATAGATTGATTTTCCTGGTTGCTAGTTGGGAGATATGTTCTTTACCATGTTCATGATCTTAAACAACTTTGCATTTGCATGTTATTAATTATGTTTTTGAGGGGTTCTTATTTTAAAAACCGTTTTATGTTTATATTAAAGCGTTTAAGATTATGTTTTTCCAAAATAAATATATTTTATGGCCGTTAATGCATCTTATTTGGATTTTCTCGAAAAAACATGTTTATTGCGAGTGTATATATTTTAGTTTGCGTATTTTTCCTAAACAAAAAATATCATATGTTTTATTCATATATGTTAATGACGTCTTTTTATTATAATTTCTTATTCGTAAAAATATTTTCACTATGTACATTTCTGTATTATACTTTCCGTTAATAATTATTTTCAAAAGTGCTGGGTTGGACCTTTTCTCGTAAGTCATAGATACTTATTTGTTTATAAGCAATTTTGTTTTCAAAAAGATTATGTTACCTTGATATTTGAATTGGTAGGTGAATTATAGTCACGTTCGGTCTTATTTTCGATACATTTCACAATTCAACTAGGCGTGGTTTTGGATGTGTTATCATAATGTGTTTAAGATTGTAGTGATATCACATCTCACAAAGATGTATGAAATGGATAATTTTATTGTAAATTTCGGACAGGTTTTGTAAGATGTAGAAAGAAAAATGTCGAGGCAACTGCTTGATGCAGCTCCTACCTTGGCACAGAAACAACAGCAAATTGCAAAGAAGGAAGAAAGTACTGATTTCGGTTTTTGGCTTTCGGGTTTCGTGAACATTAGAAGAGATTTGCATATTTAGATATATAGAGTCACGAGTCACAAGCCTTTTTGGTTTATCTGTTTATATATCTTAGTTTGTTGTCTTTTTTTTTATCAAACATTACTTTTATGAATAAAAGAGAGAGTTCACACTCCATTAGAGGAGGAGTTACAAACTAAATGCAGGGCTGCTTTTGCCAAAGAGTCAGTGAGTGTATTGTTTAAGCGTGAAATAAAGGTAAAGGACACAAAATCGAAAGATGATCTTAGGAAACTAATGTCGTAGAGGAGTCCCTTTAACTCGATGGTAGATTTACCCGAGTTGATGAGGGAGATAGAAAGTTGCGAGTCTGAAAACATATTCAGATTGCGGAGACCCGATGCGCAAGCGTTTTCTAAAGCTCTTTTCATTGCTAGAGCTTCGTCTCCTAAAACAGAGCCAACGTAACTTCGAGATGTAGAGGTGTGAATGTGATCCAATGCTTTTGTTATAGTGGAAGATGACTCGTCATATGAATTTATGCTACCGAACTAGTCTCATCGTCTATAGCAAATTAACAATTGATTGATCATTAAAGACTCCATTTTCTACATGTTTTGTAATTGTTTTTAATTACCTGATTACCGACAAAGTAAAAAACATCGGTCCGGTTGGTTCGCCATGTCTCTCTTCCTCTGTCCAAAACGCATCGTTTCCACTTATTATTATTTTGTTCCTCTCTAGTTTAACCAAAAAAAAAAACTAGACTGTGGATTTGTCTTAAGAGCAAAAAAAACACAAATAAAAAGGAAAAGAAAAAAACGAGAGAGAGAAATGAGGAAAAAGGAATAAAAAGAAGCAATAAAACTGAGTTTCTCCGGCCAGTTAAACGGACAAAGAAATCAGTAAAAAGAAAAGGATCAAACCGGTTAAACTGGTTGAACTCGTAGGGAATCCCGATAACTGCCGTTAAAAAAAAATACGTGGCACTTCCTTTCTCCAAAACGCATCGTTTTCACTTTTTTTTTTGTTTTCCTGTCTCGTTTAACAACAACAAAAAAACAATACTTGGATTTGGCTAAAAGCAAAAAAAAAAAAAAAAAAAAGAGAGAAATGAAGAAAAAGGAATAAAAAGAAGCAAAAAGATTGAGTTTCTCCGGACAACCGAACCAAATAAGGGCAAAACTCTTGTCGGAGAAAGAAGCCATGGGAAGAAGAAAAGTTGAGATCAAGCTAATCGAGAAAAAGAGCAGTTGACAACTCTCGATTCTCTGTGAATCCTCCGTCGCTCTTCTCGTTGTCTCCGCCTCCAGGAAGCTCTACGACTCCTCTTCCGGAGACAAGTAAGCTTTATCCCTCTTATGGGTTCGTCCCTTTGTTTAATCACTTTCCCGACATAGTAACTTCAATTTTTTTTTTTTTTTTGGTAGAAACTTCAGATTTAGGGTTTCTTGTTTCTTTCAATTCAATTGGGATCTACTCTTTGTTTTTCTAATGACTATAACTGATGCGTAAGCTCAACCCTAATTTTAGATCAAACATTTTGTTGGTCAAGTTATGTTCTTGGTGTTCGTTTTTTTATTTTTTTTATCAACAAGGTATTTGTTTTTTTTTTTTTTTTATCAACTAGGTATTTGTTTTTTTTTCATTTTATAATAGGTTTTTTTTTTTTTTAACTTTAATTTTGATATTGCATGTGATTTAAGAAATTTATCTACACATTCTGATACGTGTTCAGTGTTGTTTGATGGAGTTTTTAAGCAATCTTTGTATCGCTACTTAATTTTTTAGATTTGTATTTTATATGAAAAATGTATATTAATTGTCAAATTTTGAGATTTGGTTTATATCCAATTTTGCAATGCACTTCCGGTTGATTTGTTGAGAGATTAATTGGGGTTAATGGTAACATTTGATCAAGAATCTTTGGTTTTAAATCGGATGCCACATTGTGCAGTTTCATTAATCTGAAATGAATTGTAGATTGTTTGTTTTGTAATTTCTCTTTGATGCATTTGTTGATTAAGTGTCATTCAAAGGTTTGTGGTTGATTTTAATGGTTGACGGTAGTGATTGGTTAATCTTTCACATTGATACTTGTCACACATGCTATTACTTATCTAATCGGATATCCATGTTCGCCCTTTTATTTGTTGATATGATCCTGAGCAGCAACAAGAAAGGATAACTTGAACCAGACAAGAAGCATGAAGCCAAAGGAGGATTGTTGGCAACCAAGAGAGCTAAGGAACGTAAGATCAAAGAAGGCATTGGCGTGACACAAATCCAAGAGCATCAACAAATGGCTTAAGTGTTGAATGAGTGCTCTTTTTCCCTTGTCCAAGTTTTGTCCCATTGGGTTTTCTTGGAAAGGTTTTTAATGAGGCTTATGCAACACTTCCCCATCATCCATTTGTTGATCCAGCCCATGAAGATTTCGACCAGCGTGCATGAGTTCCATTTTGAATTCAAACCATTCAACTTATCTTTATTTTTCTTTCATTTTCGAGGTGTAATAAGTGCTGTTCATGCAGCCCTTGTGTTTTCCTTTAAAAACCCCTTGTACTCTCATTATCGAATTCATCTAGTCTTTTAATCAAAATTCCTTTCTAATTCTAGATCATCTTGTTGGTGTGTCATATCCAGCAAAATCCTTTGATGCTTATGGTGAGTAATATCCTTAAGAATCAAAGAGGAATATCAAAGGCCTTCCGCATCCTTTGTGAGACCATTCGATCCACACCCCTTGGAGCAATTTGATTGCTTGCAAGACTTATCCATACCGTTCCAGTCCAGAGAGTGTCGATCAAGGGTAGATCCTTCCTAGGATCGCATTATGTGGTATTAGAGCTCCATTCTCTGCACTGATTCGACGTCTAGAAGTTAAGTGCTCTAGTTCTCAATCCGTTCATCGGAATCGTTTGAAACCAATCATATCTTGTCATTCAGAGTCTGATCTTTCTTTTTTTTTGCTGTCGAATCGTCTTGTTCTAGGTCGTATTCTGCCAGTTATCGTTGTTTGAATTATGAGTTTGCGTGTAGAACTGTTTTGCGAAATTGTCTATTCGTCTTCTGTTTTGCGTGAATTTTATAAAATCGCCTGTAACTTGTTTTGATGTTTCGTTAATTGATTCTAATTCTAGGATGAGTTAAATTAATTTTAAATTTGGAATCAGGATTTTCGGAGTTGAATTGAATTTTCGATTGAATTTTAAGTGCATAGCTGTCTGTTTGCAGTTATTTGTGTTTTGTGTCTGTTTGCATCTGTTCTATGTTGTCGCATCAGTTCATCACTTGTTCGTGAAGTTACGTGACTGTTCAAAGTATTTAGGTGTTAAGTTAATCTTTGCGAGGACTGGTTGCTGGTGATTTGTGTGTTGATTTGTTTCAGGAACAACTATGTCTGATCACAAAGTTGAGGATCTGTTCTACACAAGGTGCTGTGTCCAAGGCAAGGTGTGTAGCCTCAGGATTGATGAAAGGAGTTGCAATAATATGGCAAGTGAATACATGGTCCAGAAGCTTGGTTTTACCGTGAAGCAGCACCCATGGCTCGATGACAATTACAAACTAAGGGTGAACCGCCAAGTGATGATTTTCATAACCATTGGAAAGTATGAAGAAGAGGTTTTGTGTGATGTTCAACCGATGGAGTCATGTCACATCCTCCTTGGAAAACCATGGCAAAACAAGCGCCATGCAATCCATAATTATTCTAGTTCAAAAAACCGATATTCGTTCAAGTACAAAAGAGGAAAGGCTAGTCTGATTTCAATGACGCCAAATGAAATTCAACAAGATCAGCTAATTCTAAGACAAAGAGTAAAACAGTTTGTAAGTGAATCTCTTAATTCTCTTCATCAAAAAGAAAAAGTTCATACGATTGGTCCAAAGGAGACTCCTACGAGTTTAACTAACGTTGCACCGGAGCTGCCATCTCCGAGTGAGAATTCTTCTCTTTTACAGGTTCCTAAGGACACAAAAGAAGAGCTAACTTCGAACATGGATGAAACTCAAAGACAAGGTTGTGAAAAGAAAAAAACGCATACTTCACTTGTTTGTCCTGCTTTCAAACCACGTGAACCCCCTGATCTTGCTTCAAGAGGAATCATCATCACAATTGAGCCTATGCAACACCTTTTACAGCCACAGGAGTGTCGATCGACATAAGGGTCACTGGAATTTCTGGGGATCGACTCGCGACCCGTGTCGATCGACAGCCATCTTTGTCGATCGACACAGAAGCCCCTGGAAGAATTTTTGGTTCTGCGTCGAGATGAGCGTCGAGCGATTTGGTCCTTTCTTCACGTGTCGATCGACACGCAGGAATAGTGTCGATCGACACTGTCTCCTCTGTTCCAAAAATTTCATCGAACTCCGCGAAATAATCCTCTGTTTCAGTTTGAACGGCATTGCAAACATTCCTTAGGTTTGCATCGGTCTTCGCCGGTAGAAATCCTTCTTGTCGCTTGACGGTACTAGCAGTTTGGGCGACCTGAACATCCAACTTCTTGACGTGTGTGCTTAACGACTCAAATTTCTCATTAAGATCTTGGTAGACGGAGTCCAGCTTTCCATTGAAAGTAACTTCCAACTTCTGCTGTCCCTCTAGGAGTTGCGCAAGCATAGCTTTCACTTCATTGTCCTGCTCAGGGGGTTTCTGATAAGATGATGAACCATAGCTTCTGTTGAAGTTGTTGCTCTGGAAGGGCTTCTGATAGCCTTGCTGATTCCCATACTTCTGAAATCCGGCTTGGTTGATGTAGTTCACATCTTCTTCTGCTGTCTCAACTCCCTGGACAAATTTCTTTCCCATAAGGATACTCTTCATGGAATCCAGCTTTGCGTTCATCTCAGCTAGGTGCTTCCCACCATCCTTGTTCTCACTCATCTGCTTCCTCTCAAAATCAGCATTCTTCGTACTGTTGCTAGAAGCCAAGTTCTCGATGAGAGTGATCGCGTCTGCTGGGTAGTTGGTATTGAAGTTACCACTACTCGCTGCATCTAGTGCCATCTGATATCGCCAGTCTACTCCTCTGTAAAAGATGCCTAGGTAAAGCCATGGTGAGGACAGTCTCTCTGGTAGGACTTAAGTCGCGTCCACGCAGCCTTGAAAGCTTCTGTAGGACCCTGCCTGAAAGAAGTAATCTTCGTCCTTAGCTCTTCTGATCTCGCATCATCAAAGAAGTTGTTCAGGAATGCGTTCTTTATGTCCTCCCAAGTAAGCGACCCAGGCTCAAGATGCTTCAGCCAGTAAGAAGCATCCCCACTAAGAGAGTATGGGAATAGCTTGCAGAAGAGATAATCGCTAGACACTCCTTGAGCCTTGATGCTAGAAGCTAAATCTTCAAAATTCTCGATGTGATCCATCAGATGCTCATGTGGAAGGCCATGGAAAGGATGTTGAGCTACTAGTGAGAAGAAAGCAGGCTTCAGCTCAAAATCATTCCTCTGGAAAGCAGGAGGACGAATCGCAGCTCGATTCGCATAGAACTGGTCAGGCCTGTTGAAGTCTGCTAAAGTGCGGCCTCGCGCAGCGTTCATCTCGTTCCTCAAAACATTTTGGCGATTCTGTACGTGGTGTCGATCGACACGGGGTGGTTGGTGTCGATCGACACGGGGTGGTTGGTGTCGATCGACACGGGCTTCGTCATGCTCAACAATTTTGTCCTGAATCGCTTGATTCTCTTCGACGATCAGATTGCCATCGTCATCGATCCTCTTTCCTTCTCTGTTGTATCTCAGCCCTGCCGGATCACGCAGAACTCCATCTTCTCCAGGAATCAGTATAAGCTGTTCTTGAGCAGCCATCCTTGTTGCTCTCCTATTCTCACGTTCCAAACGCGCAAGTTCCTGAAGATTGTATTCCACTAGTTCCTTGTCCTGATTGCTCCTGGTATTGCGGTTTCGCATGTACCTGAAACACAAAACAAAAAGAAACTAGCAAAGCAAAAACAAAAATAAAAACCTAGACAAAATCCTAATAAAATAAATCTAATGGTTATGAGTCCCCGGCAACGGCGCCAAAATTTGATATGCTCAAATTAACCTAGAGCTAAACTCTCTCAAATTAAAAGATCAGTTATAGTACTTTAGGATCGAATCCACAGGGAATCAGGAAAACACAATAGATTATCAGGTTCAGATTATGCTAAGCAGAATTATGAGAATGCAAGTAAACAAAAGCAATTAAAACAGTTGTGAGAATCAATAGAGAAAAGCGCTAGGCACAGGGAAATCTCAGGCGAATCAGATATGCAGATGATCAATTAGCAATAGGATTAATGAAGCTCAATTCCTAAACATGAACACGAAAGTAAAACAAACCAGCTTCCGCTGCGAATGTTATCTATGAATAAATCCAAGAAAACCAAATTCCTTTGCGAATCCTATGAATCTAAACAAGCATTAGTTTCAGGTTCAATTGTTCACAAAACCCTAAGCCAAATCCCTTTGCGAATAGGAATTTTGCTCATTAAAAACTAGTTCAAGGTTATCAATCAAACTGTCGTTTCTATTAATAAACCCTAGATCAGATTCAAGGTAGCTAATCAAGAATCAGCAATAAGAACAAGTTAAGATGATGAATTTCTAATGATATTAATCCTAAACAATTATGATCAGATCTAGCAAATCATCAACAACCTTTTGAAAATCCCTAAACCTAACAGGGAAACTACTCAGACATATCCAATGATGAAAACATGTTTTTATTAAAAGATATATAAAAGAGTTAAGTAAAATAAAGCATCAAGCCTAAACAATGGCCTAAAAACGTATTTATAAAGGTTCCAAACCGACTAGAAAAGAAAAGTAAACATCTGGAATTCCTTCCCAAAAACGGAAATCTTCAATTTGGGCTTTTTGGCTCGCCAGACCTGTCTGTCGATCGACATAGAATGCCTGTCGATCGACACGACACTCTCTGGAAAATCTTTTTGTCTCGTCAGACCTCCTGTCGATCGACGCAAATCTATGTCGATCGACGCTGGCTCTGCTGGCAGATTTTGACTTTTTGACTCTCCATTCCGCAATGCTCCAAAACTTCCAGTAAACATCTTTTCTGCTCCAATCGGTCTAGTTCCTGTAAAGACTCTAAAAACACATAGAAAACACCAAAAGACTCTAAAGCATGGACTTATATCATGGTTGAAAACGGGTAAAAACCATGATATATCAGCTGGCAACCAAGAGAGCTAAGGAACGTAAGATCAAAGAAGGCATTGGCGTGAAACAAATCCAAGAGCATCAACAAATGGCTTAAGTGTTGAATGAGTGATCTTTTTCCCTTGTCCAAGTTTTGTCCCATTGGTTTTCTTGGAAAGGTTTTTAATGAGGCTTATGCAACACTTCCCCATCATCCATTTGTTGATCCAGCCCATGAAGATTTCAACCAGCGTGCATGAGTTCCATTTCGAATTCAAACCATTCAACTTATCTTTATTTTTCTTTCATTTTCGAGGTGTAATAAGTGTTGTTCATGCAGCCCTTGTGTTTTCCTTTAAAAACCCCTTGTACTCTCATTATCGAATTCATCTAGTCTTTTAATCAAAATTCCTTTCTAATTCTAGATCATCTTGTTGGTGTGTCATATCCAGCAAAATCCTTTGATGCTTATGGTGAGTAATATCCTTAAGAATCAAAGAAGAATATCAAAGGCCTTCCGCATCCTTTGTGAGACCATTCGATCCACACCCCTTGGAGCAATTTGATTGCTTGCAAGGCTTATCCGTACCGTTCCAGTCCAGAGAGTGTCGATCAAGGGTAGATCCTTCCTAGGATCGTATTATTTGTAATCGTTGTGAGTATTTGACAATGATACAAGATATATACGCCTAGATTAATGGTGACTCTTTTTTGCTCTTCAAGATGTGCCTTTTCATCTTGCAATGAATTTAATATTGGTTTCTTTGCTAAAGAGAAACTCAAATTATAACTTAAGTCTACGGCCGCCATACATATACATCGCAATGCCTATTGGGTTCACTAAGTAAAAATCGATCCCCTGTGTCTACCGATAGGGTGGTGTTGGAGCAATTTTAATGGGCTAGTGGGCCTCATTAAAATTGGTTGGAAGTGAAAAGAAATGGGTAATGTGCACATATTGATAAATCATGAGTGTGTTATAACACATGGTTTTTATACCACATCGGTGGAATGAAAAACTTTGGAGTAATATATATATATTAGGCATGGGTGTTCAAGTTTCAGTTCGGTTAGTTTGTTTATCGTATTTTTGGTTTTAGGAATATAATACTATTTGGGTATCTTAAAATTTTGGTTTAGTTTTGGTTCGGTTTTGGTTCAGTTATTGTCGGTTTCGTTTCGGTTACCCGAAATATTCCTAATTACGTAATTTTTTCTCCTAATTTGGTTTGATTAATTCAAGCTATCCAAAAAATAGATAACAAAAATGAAAATTTCAAATAATCCACCTAATTAAATTATTTTAGCCAAATATACCCACAAATCCCGAACTAAACGAAAAAAACAAAAAAAACTATAAAATTGCATAAATTATATGAACATAACCGACTTATATTTAGTGGGGGTTATTGGTTCTTGGAATTTAATGAATTTGAAAATTCTTGTGGATTTAGAAATTTTTTATGAATCCATTGATTTTAAAATCCAATTAAAATGATTTAAGTGAATTTCAAAATCTAATAAATAGATTGTTATGAATTAATCAAATGGAATTACATGGATTTAAATGACTTTTCGTATCCATTAACCTTGGTATAATTTATTTGTTTAGGCCAACATATTTTTTCATCATCAAACAAAAGCATTGAAAAAACCATCAAAATGAAATCAATAAGTTTTTTGTGTTACATATTCAAAAATTATATAGAGATAACATTTTATAAAAAAAATATATAATAAATACGAAAATTTGAAAAATGGAAAATTATCATTATAAATTTTTTTTATTGTGTGAGGTATTATTGTGAATTTGACATATTTGATATATATGTGACGTGAAGATATATAATTAAGAACTTAATAACAAATCCATCCAAATAACAAAGTAAACCTCAATATTTTAGCCTTTGTATTTTCAGCATCAAAATCCTTCCAAATCCATTAAAATCCAATATCAAATCAAATCCATAAGTAAATCCGTATGATTGAATAACACTGGGTTTTAAATGGATTTCAAAATCATATAACCAATAACACTGGATTTGAATATAGATTTTACATATATAGAACCAATAACACTGAATTTAAAATCTATTAAATTCCATGAACCAATAATCCCCTCTTAAATATACGTAGTTAACTTTATGTTTCGTGTAGTTAGGATACTTGTTCGGTTTTTGGTTCGGTTCGGTTTTAGTTTTTCGGTTTTAGGAATATGATACCCATTCAGGTTTTTTTTATAAAATCGGGTTAGGTTTGGTTTTTCGGTTTCAGATATTTTTTCCACCCCTAATATACGTCATCCAAGCTATTTCTTTGTTTAAAAGAAATGAGCAGAGAAAGGAGCATACCACATCATGCGCGGGCGCGCCGCCGCCACCGAACCGAGTCGGGCCGGCTCGGGCATCGGTCGTCAGTCATGGTTTCGTGGTTCTTGGTGGCCCAATTAGATATTCTTTTTGGACCAAGTAAATGAGAGATAATTATCCAAAATAAAGTGTTGCGTTTTGGCTAAACTGAGTCAAAGATATCAGAAGATTTCTTTGTTTACTCGATCTCTCAACTGACCACTCTTCCTACTATATGCGGAAGTGAATAACGAGTCCATGATTTTCTCTTCATGAGATCATGTGAGATTTCGTCAGAGATTCAAAATTGGTCTCTGTCGCTATAAAACTAATTATTTCCTTCTTTTATTTTTTCATTCTGAAAATCATATTAGAAATGAAAAAGCTAAACAACAATCTTCTGCAAAACGTAAGTGTCTTATTTGAGAGTATCGTACTCATATCAGTTCGCCAGTAGTTCGAGTGATAGTGAATACGATTGTTGTGGTTGTATCATGTGATTCTTGAATCAGTTTCTCTGTGTAACACCCTCATTTTTTTTTAAATAAATAAATAATTAATCCGGATTAAATGATCCCATAATCATTTAATCCTCAACGACTAACTCAGGGTGAACAACACAAGCGGAAATACTCAAACATAAACCATTCAATAGCAATTCCAAATACCAAGTCTAACAACTCCATACTAACAACCTAACAGCAGTTTTACTAAACCAAAACACATAGACAACACATCCTAATCATCCTCTTCCTCTGCCATGATTCCGCGATCACACATTCTTATACCTGCTCAAAGGGAAAAACAGAAATGCGTGAGTATTATCATAAATACTCAGTGTAACGGTCATCCCGCCTACCGATTACATAATAGGGAAATAGCATGTCAAATACTACGCAACAACCAACATTTAACAGATATGCAATGGTCAGCAGATATGCAACACTCAACGGATATGCAACGATTAACAGATATGCAACGATCAACAGGTATGCAACACTCAACGGACATGCAACGATTAACAGATATGCAACGATCAACAGATATGCAAATTTTCATAGTTTAAACAAGTGGTGTCGATCGACACCTCTCATGAGTGTCGATCGACACTCCAATCACCACACCAAACCTCACGATCATATAAATGGGTTTGATCGAATCCAAAAACTGCACAGACCAGTCACCGGAAAACAATCATAAATCAAAAACTACCGATCCAAAAGGCAATCGGATTTCTTTTATAGCCAGCTAAGAGAAAGATGAACATACCTACAAAAAATCACGTTGATCAGACCTAAATTGATCGCCCGTTCCTCCTCTCTACCGAAACAGACGAATCTGTCTTCTCCTTCCTCACAATTCCTCTCCCAAAAACTCTTTCTCTTCTCTCAAAACTTTTCCCATTGATTTCCTCTATGAAAACACGGCCACAAAACTGCCTATGGGCTTATATACGCAAGCCCTAGGGTTAAATCCCTCAAACCGAGGCAAACCGCGATTAAAACTTAACCCGAACCGAATCACAGAACTTGGTGTCGATCGACACCCTCCCATGGTGTCGATCGACACCCTTACCAAAAACTGAATTTTTGGTTTCGGGATGTTACAATTCTCCCCCACTACACTGGATTCGTCCTCGAATCCCAAGACACAAGTCTACCCGAGACTCCACTTTGGCCCGCGCCGGCCAAAACCACTGGGAAAAACACGCATAATCCCAACATCCACAACTTAACCCACACTACACACGCATTTTAAGACATTTATTACGTTTTTGACTCATCCACACACACACACACCCTAAGGAGCACCGTCCCTCCGAGAGAACTACCGTCTCCCAGCACTATAGAGGAAACCACCGTCCCAATATAGGCTCTCAGTACTATAAAGGAAACCACCGTCCCAATATCCATACATAGAAAAACCACCGTCTCCTAGAGAGAACCACCGTCTCTCAGTATGTATACAGGAAACCACCGTCCCCGATACAAAATCTGGAAAGCCACCGTCTCCAGGTCATGAGTCATCCGTAATAAATTCCATAATGCCTACCCACAACACAATAAGGACCTAAAATTAATTCTAACAGAAACGCGCAAGGCTCCTAGCCCGGAATACCATAATGCAATATTTCCAAATCCTGACTAGGTCTGTCCAATTGATTGCACAACAATCAAACAAGAACATGTACAATCAGCTGTAGACCCAGAATTGGATCGATCGATTGTGCAACAATCAAACAAAAACATGCACAACCAAGACACTACATCCGATATCCCGGTTGTTGAAACCGAATGTACAAGAATATCATCGAGGTGTGTATTCCGTTCTATTCTCATGCCACGGTCACCTATTGATTACTCTTACTTACCATCATCATCACACTCTTAGGACGTCTCCCTCGAGGTAATGATGTCGATGCCACTCCACTCTCAGGACGTCTTCCTCAAGCTCTGGCTTAATATGGAAAAATACTTCCTTAGAGTAATCAACACATACGTGAACAAGCATCCGAAAACTAAGAATACCTCCTTTGCTAACAACACGCAACACTCAACCTATTCTAGCGAAACAAAACTACTCCTACCGAACGCATGACCAACACAACCGACTCCCCAGAAGATCCAAACCTCAACCTCGAAGCACAACAACAACCTAAACTCCTCGCATGCCCCGGATATCTATTGCTCTTAACTCAGTCTACACCTGACACCCATAGGACCCATCCTACAGCCCATCAGGAACACATACCATTCGTACTCTCGGGACGCATCCTTTGAGTTAACGATATCTGGGAATCTCACATCCCCATCAACACACAAGGGAGCTCACCTCTCCTCACAACACATGAGTTATTCGGGAACGCAGTCCCTAGAGCAATAAATATTGAGCACTGAACATCGAAAACTGAACTACCCAACATGGGTCTAAAACACTCCTGACGCCTCAGCGTACTCAACCAACGACCGATACATTTGCCGATACCATGCGTGTCCCGTTCAAAGAGACCTGAAAACTGAACCGACTGCCTCAAGAAACTCGCAACTCGGATCCCTTCCCCGAGTCACAAAAACAGCCTAATCGTTCCTGAACGCATGGCGATACGCGACTTACTTCAACCTTCCATAGACTCGAACTTAGATCGATCCTTTACAACTTCTTCTGCCATATCACGTGACCAAGAGACTGCCATCCCTCACTGCCGCAACTTACTCTTGCTCGAAAAACCAACGCCCTTGGTCCAGAAATCTTTCCAGAACTGCCTCTGTCGCATTGCCTTATCATAACCCGCAATCCATCCTGACATGCGCCTCCGCATTATGCTCATGTAACCAACTAAGGGAACAACCTTCTCTGCTAGATTCGTCCTAGTCTGCAACAACCACGCAAATCCCTTGACGCTCCTCCTAACCCGAACTAGGTCTAACGATTGATCGCACAATAATCAAACAAGAACATGCACGATCAACCGTAAACCCAGAATTGGATTTCCCAACGCGCCATAACCAACCAACCAAAACTTCTTTAAAATACGGAATTGCCATCTGCGACGAACCTTAAGACCTTCAAATACTCCCATCTGTCTTCTCGCAACTAAACTGGCGCTCCTCTTAACAGTACTGCTCGACTCTGTATCCCGCTTTTGCTCATGAGTCACTCCAGAACCAAACACCATGAACTGCATGCTCCTCAGGATCCCTCGAATACTCCAAGATATCCAATATGCATACAATAACAAACGCGTCTTAATAATCCTTGATCACGATACAGACTCCGCAAGCACAAAAAGTATAACCACAACTCAAAATGCCCAATACCTACCTAGTTTCATCTGGAACCTACAATGCAACATTCTTAATCCATTCAGGTCTGGCGGTCGATCGTACAACAATCAAACAAGAACATGCACAATCACCCGTCAGTCCAGACTATACCTAATCCAAACTAGGTCAGGTAGTTGATTGCACAACAATCAAACAAGAACATGTACAACCATCCGTCAGTCCAGGTTTGGATTTCCCGAATGCTACATTTGTTACCAGAACTTAACATAGGCCCAGCCTTACTAGCGATACTTCGACTCACAACTTCAGCCTCCCGAACCGCCTATCACAGACCATAATCTTGATTGCTCCAGCCAACACTACACGAGATTCCCACTTGTTCCACCACCGTCCAACATGGACCAAAAATCCCAGCCTGACATGGCCGATACCACACGAGATCCTCCCCTGATCTCAGAGGCTCCCTCTAATCCACACACGAACATACCATTCGCACTCTCGGGATGCATCCCTTGAGCTAACGGTATCTGGGGATCTCATATCCCCGCAAGAGATCTCACATCCCTCGCTACTTATTCCAGGAACACACTTCCTAATAAGTACACAGGAGAACACATATCTCCTCTGATTAGAGCTGCTTCCCGTGGTATATTCTCGGTATTCCTAGCCTGGAATAACCTCCTAAAACCGACCAACCATGGTCCACATCTATAATACACATAAAAGAACCACTCGCCACATAACTCATATGAAAAATAAATAAGGAACGCCATCTTATAATTTTTAAAAAATGTATATCGTTTCCAATACCAACGAAAATACAATAATCCTGAAACAATAACAACAAAGCTCAAAATCTGAAACTGGAAACAAAACCAAAAAGAAACAAAACCAGCTCAATCCTCGAACTGCTCCTCTAGGCCCTCAACTGCTACAAGTGCCTCCATCAGCTCTGCCCTCGAGGCATACCTGGAAGCCATGCCAGGCTTCTTCAACCCGATCAGAAGTCCTGCCACAAACTTGCCCATCTGGGCTCGCTCCTCATCCATGCCGCTACTCGCATACACCACTAGCCTGCTGAACTCACCATCATACCCACGCACTGATCGGTTGCCCTGAACCAGACTCTGGAACTGCAACTCTAACTGCTCCACAGCTTTTTGAGGAAAATATTTGGCATTAAACTCGCCCAAGAATTCCCCCCAAGTCCACAATTTCCGTCTTCTCCTGGCTTGGACACTGGCCCACCAGAGACGAGCATTGCCTTCCAAGAACTCAACCGCTAGATCAACACAGAACTCGGGACATCTGAGAACACGAAGTCTTCGTTCAACCCTCAATCTCCACTCATTGGCTTCCTCTGGCCTCCCACCACCCGAGAATGACAAGGGCCCCATGAGCACCAACTCGTTAGACCATGCAAGATACTGCTCCCTCTGGGTCTCCACTAGAGTCTGGTACCACACCCGGTAACCGCTCTAAAATCAAGGCTAGCATCTCAGACACATGATCCTCCGGATCCTGAGCTCCGCCTGTAGCACCACCTGCACCTGGGTCTTCATCGCACCTGTAGCTCTGGCACTAACCCCAGCTCCAGCTGAACTATCTAACACACTAACAGTGCCCTCTGACAACTCCTGATATGCTGGTGAACCGACCACCTGATCCGATGACTCACTCTGAGTTTCCCATTCGAACAACTTAGCCGTACGACCCCGGACTCCACGGCCACGACTCCGGCCACCAGCTCTGCCACCATGACCTCTTGGAACTCTAGCCATCGCACGCTGCACTTACCAAAAGTATAACTAAGATACTAGGACACACAATCAAAAACACAACAACACTTACCGCAAAATCTCTTTAAAGGCTTGAAGAGGATGATTCTAAGACTCTTAACTGACTAAGCACACATAATCAATTAACCACATAATCTCAGTTCATCAGAATCACTACTAGCCCTAGAACCGTAAGGGCTCTGATACCAAAATGTAACACCCACATTTTTTTTTAAATAAATAAATAATTAGTCCGGATTGAATGATCCCATAATCATTTAATCCTCAACGACTAACTCAGGGTGAACAACACAAGCGGAAATACTCAAACATAAACCATTCAATAGCAATTCCAAATACCAAGTCTAACAACTCCATACTAACAACCTAACAGCAGTTTTACTAAACCAAAACACATAGACAACACATCCTAATCATCCTCTTCCTCTGCCATGATTCCGCGATCACACATTCTTATACCTGTAACTCAAAGGGAAAAACAGAAATGCGTGAGTATTATCATAAATACTCAGTGTAACGGTCATCCCGCCTACCGATTACATAATAGAGAAATAGCATGTCAAATACTACGCAACAACCAACATTTAACAGATATGCAATGGTCAGCAGATATGCAACACTCAACGGATATGCAACGATTAACAGATATGCAACGATCAACAGGTATGCAACACTCAACGGACATGCAACGATTAACAGATATGCAACGATCAACAGATATGCAAATTTTCATAGTTTAAACAAGTGGTGTCGATCGACACCTCTCATGAGTGTCGATCGACACTCCAATCACCACACCAAACCTCACGATCATATAAATGGGGTGTCGATCGACACTGACACTAGGTGTCGATCGACACCTCCCACAGAAACCGAAACCGAGTCAAAATCCTCACACAGACTAAATTCGTTTCCTCACAAAATCACACACGATTTAACCACGATCAAGCCTCAACATATAACAGGATTACACAGGAATAACAATCAAAATAATCACAAATTAATCAATCAATCTCCTAACATACTAAATCCCGTAATCGCGATCACGCACTCACCTCGATTACGCGATTCGAGGCAAGAACGGTTACGAACACAAAATAAGTGTCCTCGCAGCCTCTGATCTCCACCGAAAACACCGAGGAAACCTTCCTCAATTACCTAGAACACAAAACTCAGAATTCCGATATCGACCCCAATCTGGAAACTAGACCCACAGAGCTATCCAACGGTATCTAGATTGCTCTCTGATTCCCTCTGAAACGCCAGAAAAACGCTTTACAAGGAGATTGATCGAATCCCAAAACTGCACAGACCAGTCACCGGAAAACAATCATAACTCACAAAATACCGATCCAAAAGGCAATCGGATTTCTTCTATAGCCAGCTAAGAGGAAGATGAACATACCTACGAAAAATCACGTTGATCAGACCTAAATTGATTGCCCGTTCCTCCTCTCTACCGAAACAGACGAATCTGTCTTCTCCTTCCTCTCAATTCCTCTCCCAAAAACTCTTTCTCTTCTCTCAAAACTCTTTCCTCTGATTTCCTCTATCAAAACGCGGCCACAAAACTGCCTATGAGCTTATATACGTAAGCCCTAGGGTTAAATCCCTCAAACCGAGCCAAACCGCGATTAAAACTTAACCCGAACCGAATCACAGAACTTGGTGTCGATCGACACCCTCCCATGGTGTCGATCGACACCCTTACCAAAAACTAAATTTTTGGTTTCGGGATGTTACACTATGTCGCACTGCGGGTGATTCAAAAAGTTAAAGAAAGAGATTCGTCTTGTCTCCACAATATATCTTTTCCATTAACGGTTTGCAATGAATTTAATATAGGTATGATGTATCCTTTGGCTTTTCCTTTTTTTTTTTTCTTGTATGGCTTTTTTTTTTGTTTGTCTGATTGTATTGCAAATAAAAACAGGGATACAAACAATGATACGGCAAACTCGTAAAAAGAAAATGATCGAACCGGTCAAACCGGTTGGATTAAAAATCAAATTTGACTATGCACTCACAGGGAATCCTGACAGCCGCCGTTAAAAATACGTGGCACTTACTTTCTCCAAAACGCATTGTTTCCACTTTTTTGTTTTTTTTTTGTTTTCTTCTCTCGTTTAACAACAACAAAAAAGCCCTAATTGGATTTGGCTAAAAGCAAATAAAAAAAAAAAGAGAGAGAAATGAAGAAAATGGAATAAAAAGAAGCAATAAGATTGATCTTCTCCGGACAACCGAACCAAATTAGGGCAACACTCTTGTCAGAGAAGAAGCCATGGGAAGAAGAAAACTTGAGATCAAGCTAATCGAGAAAAAAGCAGTCGACAAGTCTCTTTCTCCAAACGACGCAATGGTCTCATCGAAAAAGCTTGACAACTCTCGATTCTCTGTGAATCCTCCGTCGCTGTTCTCGTTGTTTCCGCCTCCGGGAAGCTCTACGACTCCTCTTCCGGAGACAAGTAAGCTTTTTCCCTCTTATGGGTTCGTCCCTTTGTTTAATCACTTTCCCGACATAGAAACGTCAATTTTTTTTTTTTAGAAACTTCAAATTTAGGGTTTCTTGTTTCTTTCAATTCAATTGGGATTTATTCTTTGTTTTTCTAATGACTATAACTGATGGGATTTCTTGTGTTGGTCAAGATATGTTCTTGGTGTTATTTTTTTTTTATCAACAAGATGTTCGTTTTTTTTTCACTTTATAATAGGGGTTTTTTATTTTTAATTAACTTTAATTTTGATATTGCATGTGAGTGTTGTTTGATGGAGTTTTTAAGCAATCTTTGTATCGCTACTTCATCTTTTAGATTTGTATCTTATATGAAAAATGACAAATCAATTTTGACAATGTGTTTCCTATCGAATGCAATCATAAATGGAATAAGAAACAATTCTTGCAGAAAAATGGAAATGGGCGTCCTTGTCACTATGTGTATATATACCTTCTTCACATTGCCTTGATCATATTAATTCCGCAAATGCTTGATCATGAAAGTATTTGTGTTAAATTGCAACTAAATGCAAAAAATAGAATTAATAGAAAACCTTCTTTATCTTAAACAATAGTTAAACTCTACTTGTAGCTAGTTTCTTTGGTAGCTCCTTTAATACCTTAACTTAGTGTCACTAAACAAAGTGTTTTGACTTGAGATTAGAATTCTTATTTCTTACGTGCCTTACTAACTGTTAGTTGTTTTCTTTTTCTTTTTGTGATTCACAACTTAATGTTACTTAGAACGTGAAGATAAAATGGCTATAAATTAAGCCAGTCCATATTCTTATTGCAATAGATCATTGACAACACAATTTAGGAATAAAGTTATGACCTTCCCTGAAGGCCAAACCCACTTACTTAGCTTATCCTTTATGGAGCGGCCAGATACCATTTAGCCAAAGGTTTTGTTTTCAGTTCTCCGGTTAACTCTATGTGTTGAAAGCTTTCAATACTAGGTGGGACTTATATATATATACATATATAAAAGTCCCACCTCTAAAGTCAAAATATAAACTGATTTCACTAACTTCTAAAAAAATTCCCTTTTAAGTATGAACATGAATTTCATCGAAATTTTTTCTTTAGTGAAATGTCTAATACAATATATCCAGTTTTACCTTTTTCATCTGCTACTAGTTGTTGAAAGACCAGAAAATAAATCTCCTCGATCATATTGTTTTAGCTTTTATTAGAAGAAAGTTGTTGATTGAACTCATGGGGAGGAGATAAAAGATGTGTGAACTTCTAGATTGTTTTTAATATAAGCTATATACACTAACTTTTATATATCTATTAATATATATAGGTGCTTAATTAAGTAAAGTTAACACACATTGATGGTTAATAACACAAATTGATGCAACATGTAAAATTATATTGCAAGTAGTCTTTCTCTTCGGTTCATTCTCTCTATGAAAGCATCTGTTAATGCTATACCTAATCATATTCTTGAAATGGTTTTGCATAAATTGTCATTCTGATGCATTTTTGTTTTGTTCCCCAGCATGTCCAACATGATGGATCGTTATGAAATACAACATGCTGATGAACTCAAAGCCTTAGTAAGTTAGCTAAGAATATCATTAAAATATTCTTCTAGATGCGGTTTTGGTGTTACGAAGGGATGGAAGTGCTGGTCGAGCCTGGGGCAACTCAATTTTTTTGGTCAACTTGGCATACCAAACTTTATTCTAAGAGTTCTTTAAAAAACACCTTTCCCATCCTTTAAATTCATGTGCAGGAAATTGCGGAAAAAATTCGGAATTATCTTCCGCACAACGAGTTACTAGAATTAGTCCAAAGGTTAGCACTAATTAAGTCCCCTTTTTCACCTCTTCTTCTGATCGAAAATGTTTGTTTTTTCTTTTGTCCACTTTTGAATATGCAGCAACCTTGAAGAACCGAATGTTGGTAATGTAAGCGTAGATTCTCTAATTTCGGTGGAGGAGCAGTTGGAGACTATTCTGTCTGCGACTAGAGCTAGGAAGGTATATATTAAGTGATTTAGCCGATTATTCCATAAAATCTTCTGTCTGGTTAGCCTTCCAAGAACGGTCGTTTGACCTTGACTGACTTCAGATCATGTTTCCAATTTGACTCAATCCTCAATATGTCTTGTTGCAGACAGAAATTATGATGGAGCTTGTGAAGACCCTTCAAGAAAAGGTCAGTGGCCACTGTACGCTATGCTTGTTTTTGAATCCTCTTAAACTCTTGAGTATGCAGATCACTAAACTAAGTTTAGCATTCTTGATATGTCATTTGGTCTTGTCCTAGTTTGTGTTATTTTTGGCTTCGTTTAAATGAATACCTAATGGGGGAAAAAAAAATTCATTGTTAAAATCTTGCATTTGTTAGAAACTAATGGACTTGTGATCTTACACAAACAGGAGAAGTTGATGATAGAAGAGAACCAGGTTCTGGCTAGTAAGGTAACAAAGACACACTCTCTCATGTTTTTTGAAGCTGATTAATCACTTTTATAATATACGTATATATAAATTTATATTTCTTGCTAGTATATCGTAGCAGTAGAAATAAATTTTGGAAAATTTCTTGAGGATCAAATTTACATGCTTAATTTTGAGCGAAATTCATAAATTTAATATATTAATTTGCCAAAAAGAACATGCTTTTTATAATATAGATTCATTTCTTGTTATTATTTTGTTGTTGTAGTAAAAGACTTGTAAGAAATTTTCTTACAGATTGGGAGGAACAATATCCTGGTAACGGAAGAAAATATCGCAACACTGGAAAATAACCCCGGCAACAACCAACGGGAGACTCTCTCGCTGCTCAAGTAACGGCTGAGTTTTCACCTTAACTCAAAGCCTGATACAGAATTTAATACCAAATTTGTATATTCGATCTTTGTTGTACCTTCGAAACAGTAATATTGTTCTTGTCTAAAAGTACGGATTGGATTTAAGGTTTTGCTTTACCTACGCGTGAAGAACCCTCGAGCTTATTTATTCCTTTTTGTTTTTCCCTGTTTAATTGATAGTTGCTTGGTGTCATATCTTACCTTACGTGGCAGAGTCGTAAGACCATCTCCATCAGAGCTTTTAATTTGTTTCTTAGAGATTTTTTAAAATAAATTTTGCATAATTAAAATTTAAGAAGTTTACTAAGAACTTTCGATTTTGTAATCGTCCAGTAGTGCAATTTCATTCGGATTTCTTAAATTTTTTTTTTTAAAATAATTTATTTAAACATACAATATATTACAAAATATAAAATACATAACATTTCATTAAAATTTAAACATACATTACATAAAAACATTAAAATATAGAATTTCAATATCATAAACCGAAAAAACATTCAATTGTAACCTTGACTTGTGCAACATGTTTGCCATAGATGCTCCACCAAATTTGAAGCATTGTTCAAATTGGACAAATTAGGTCTTAAACCTAATCAAATCATTGTAATTCAAATGTATTTTATTAAAACTTAAAAAACTAGCTGATTGAATCAAGCATGGTTAAGCTAAAGAACATTGTATGAGAAAAAAAAAAAGAAAACTCCAAATATGAAAGATCTTGCCTGCACCATTACATTGACTTGTCAGTTTCCGATAAACTCAAAACCGCATAACCGCGTCTAAATACAGGACCTTTGGATCTGATCAAAGCATAAAAGAATGATACAACCCGAGCATCGTTTGTCTCTACCCTCATGGAAATTTGTAGTCAGATAAGAAGACTGTCATAAAGGCATTAAAATACCTGCAATTTGAGAGAGAAGATTCAAGTCAATGTACCGAACTAATCAGAAGCAAACTTTGAAGTCGCGTACGAGTTAATCGGCTCAGATGCATACACAACACACAAAATGATTCAAGTTAAATAGATTCAGAAATGACAATGCTTATATCATTACAGATTTTGATGCGGTTAAGTTTGTCAAAGTGAGTTTATGCTTGTCCTCATCCAAATAGCCAATCATTTGTTTCAAATCGGAAAACTATGCATATCGCCTTAGTATAAAAGATACCGTTTCAAAACAGAGAAACAATAGAATGGGTTGAGTTGATACCCTTGTGTAAAGTAAACCCACACACACATTGAAGTGTACAAGTTGTCAAGTTGTTCGGCTTAGATACACACACACACACAAAAGGATTCAAGTTCATCAAATTCAAAAATGGCAATACTCTAATCTTAAGATTGATGCATCATCAGAGTTATTACTTATTGCCATACATAATATACAACTTCAAAGCTCTAATCTTTTAAGCCAACATGGTGATTCCAATACTCTAATCTTAAGCCAGTAGAAAGATGTATAAATTCCAAAGAGAATTAACAAAACACAACAAAAACTAACCTTGAGGAACTAATCCCCAGCTTTTGGATTCAATTGACAAGCTTGATACTAACCTGTGTAGAGGTACATCGAACTCAACTCCACTGGTAATCTGAAATTTTAAGAGCTCCATCCGACCAAATCGGCAAGAGATAGAGAGCCCAGAGAGAGACAAACGGAGAAGAGAGAGGCGACGATGTTATTTCGTTTCTCCTCCGATCTCGTTTGATCGGAGCACATCTCCGAGGAATCGACATCAGAGAGAGAAAGAGAAACGCGATAAACCGACCTGGTCGGAGAGACAGCGGATCCCGATCAAATCTCCGCCTGGTCCATATCGGAGACGAAGAGACGAGCGAGAAAGAGACGCGACTTCTGATTTGTTTTATTGATTTTTTTTTTTTTTTGTTAAAATTAAAACAACCACTCACATTCCAACACTTGTCCAGTTCTTATATAAGAAAACACCTCTTATAAGCAACTTTCTGTTGATTTCTTAGTAATTTATTTTAATTTACATTTAAATTTTGGGCTAAAAACTACTTAAGAAACCACACTTTTTTGCCAATGGAGATGCTCTAATAGAATTTTTAGTTGCTTGGTGTCTTATCTTACCTTACGTGGCAGAGTCATAATAGAACTTTTAGTAGTTAACTTAACCATGTTTTTAGTAGTCCCTTTTAATAAACGGTCCTATCAAATAATGTTCTTTGTTCTATTAATAAGCATGGTTTATATCCAATCATGTTTTTGAGGAGATCGAGTAACAAGTTTTGCTTATTACACAAAAACGAAACTCGAAGTAGTAATTATTTTGGTTGATAAATAACCTTCTTAAAATCTTCTAAGGGATCTGTTTCTCCGTAGTCAACAAATATATGTAGACTTCGGAAAACATAATTGGGAGATGATGTTTTTTGACGGTTCTTCGACGAAGAGAAGTGAAGTAAAAAATCTAACAAAATTAACCCAAAATTGATAGACATAATTACGCCACATATATTAATTTGAGTTATTTTTATAATTATTAATTTTTTTGATCATTCTTGCAATTCACCTTTATATAATCATGAATTTTGTTTTAAGAATCATGTGTTTCTATTATAATTTTTCTCTCATAACCGTAGTTAACAATCATTAAAAATGTTTTAGAGAGTTGGATCTTTATCTTTATAATAATTTTTGTTCAATACATTCCGTAACAATCATAAAAATGTTTGAGAAAGTTGCATCTTTATCTTAGTTATTTTTATTTAATACAGTTTCTCGATAATCGTTTTTATTAATTCTAAATGTGGTTTGAAACATCACATATTTTCATCATAATTTCTCACATTGTACAGTTTTACATATGGCCGATTTCAAAATTCCCAAAATGTTTTCTGTGAGATATTCACTCCATATATCGATATCTTTTGTTTTCCTACGTTTTTACTTGTAATTACTTTAAAACAAAACAAAAATTATATTTTGGAGGGTGTGTAATAGTAAAACTTAACTAAAGGTATCAATTTGATATTACGTCATAAGATTAAGGGGCAAACTGAAATAAAGCCCTCGGTGGCATTAGATTCCTCGAAATCTCGAGAACCCAGAAAATCTTTTTCTTCATGAAGGCAGTGGCGGTGACGGTGTTTTCCGGGATCGAAGGTTTGGAGAAGTCCGTCGAGGTTACACCGGACGCTGGTATCTTCAATCTCGAGGCCTGGGAATTGCCCGGTTTGTCCAATTTTTTGCTCTTGCCCTTTCGTAATTTTTAGTAGAGATTTGGAATCCTTTGAAATTGTTGCTGGAAATAGAAAATTCTTGTCCTCTGTTCAAACGATTTTCAATCTATTAGATGAATAGAAAATTCTTGTCCTGTGTTCAAATGGTATGTAAAAGCTATGTGAATAAAAATAAGGGTTAATTTGTGGAACAACAAAGAAAAAAACTAAACTAAATAACTAACAAAAAGTGACTAATATGGCAAATTGAAGAGGAATCGTCTCGTATGTTCCTGAAACTCAAACTCAAATCTTATAACTCCCTGTTATAACTCAATTTTGTTTAATGATTTTTTTTAATACGAAAAAATACAAAGTTACCATAAAACCTATCATGTTCTTCGATATTACAAACTGTATTTGGGTATAACCCAAAGACAAACGGGTCAAACCCGAAAAATAAAATAAAAACCTAAATTTACCGATTCAACTCAATTCCTAATTTTTACTCTCTAAATTCAAATCGCTCATTCATCGATTCCCCTCTCCTTTTCTCTTGTTCTTGCTCGACACTCTCCTCCCTCTGTCTCTTCTCCTCCCTCCTCTGTAGGCCTGGGCCTTTTAACCGGACCCGATATCCGAACCCGAACCCGACCCGAAAAAGTGAGTTCGGTACGGGTACGGATCCTTGGTATAATCCGATCGGTTTCTTGCTCCTGATTTCCGGTTAACCGATCGGGTACGGGTAAAACCCGTTTACCGAACCAAACCCGAAGTTTACCGAATCTCTACCCCTACGATTAGAGCCACCGTCTAACCCTAAAAGCCTAAACACAATCATTCTTCTTTTTGCTCTAACCATCTGCATGCTCGAGCTCGTTCGTCTTCCAAGCTTCAAACGAGATCACTTTCTGCGAAATCGAAGCACAAAGAGCGGCTATAAAAGGAACTATAGGCACGACATGGATTCTTCACAGTCACACAGTTTCTCTTCATCTTCTCTGTCTGTGAATTCAACCCGAAAATTTGAGGTAAATCTTCTCTTCTGGTTCTTCTTCTCCAATTGGGGTTATCTCCAATCGTGCTATGTAATTGATGATCCGTATGTTTAATTTTAAAATGTACTATTTTGTTCCAATATCTCTGAATATTCACAAGATTTCAATGGTTATGATATAAACATTATCTCTGATAATTGATGTTGTATTGTTTAGTTGCAATGTTTGATTGAGTTGATGTGTGGTTTGCAGATGGCTTCTTCTACGCCTGTGGATAAGGGGAAAGGAAAGAATATCAGAGATGTGGATGATGTACACAATCTAGAAGAAGAACATGTGACTCAAGAAGCTAGTGGAAGTGGTAAAAGGAAACAAAAACAAGGAAATGGGTCTTCTTCTGAAAGAGAGGCGAAGAGGACACTCCCCACCAGGTCAGGAGTGTGGGCTAACTACACCAGGCTGGAAACCAACCGTGACAAATGCTTTTGCAACTACTGTTTGAAGGAGTTCACATGTCCAACTTCTTCAGGAACAAGTAACCTGAAGAATCACATGCAGAGTTGTAAGCAGTTCAAAGCCTGGAAAGATGGCCAAGATCCAACCCAGAACCAGCAGGTGATTGACAGGGAAGGTCAATTTCAGAATGCTAGAGTTTGTGAAGGTGTATTCAGAGAAGCAACTAATGAGATGGTTGTGGTTGGAGAGTTGCCAATGGCCTTTGTAGAAAGCATGGCATTTAAACATTTCTACAACAAGGTTAGTTTCTGTTGTTTGTGAATTTATGATTTATTTGAGTTTAGGTTATTAGTTATTCTGACATATTTGCTTTAAAATCCATCTAGGTTAACTTATACAAGCCTCACTCACGAAGGACAGCAACCAGAGACATAGTGAAGATGTATGTGGAGAGAAAGGCTGCTCTTAAACAATGGTTTCAGTCTACGAAGCAAAGAGTGTCACTCACAACTGATATATGGGTTTCTCAAGTGACAGGTATTGTTTTCATTGATTCTTCATAACACATACTTCATTACTGAAAGTGATAATGATTGATTTACAGTTCTAACTGAATTTAATTGTTTCTTTCATCTTGCAGGTGCCAGTTATATGGTGATAACGACACACTTTATTGACAAGCAATGGCGTTTAAAGAAGTTGATCATTGGATTCAAATATGTTAGTGATCAAAAAGGTAAGACGATAGCCAACACACTTCTAGAATGCTTAGGTGAATGGGGAATTGAGAAAGTCTTTTGTGTGACTGTGGATAATGCATCAGCCAACAGTAGTGCTATGAATAAGTTTCAGGCTAGTTTCTCTTTAGTGTCAGATGAATCTCTAGTGATGAATGGTGATTACATGCATATGAGATGTGCTGGTCACATTATCAACTTGATAGTTAAGGATGGATTGAATGATGTAGATAGGAGTGTAACTGCAATAAGGAATGCTATATCTTACGTTAGATCTGGAACCAATAGAAGAGAAGCATTTGAACAGAGAGTTGTGGGAAGGATGACTAGGGGTAGTTTGCCACTAGATGTCAAAACCAGATGGAATTCTACGTATCTGATGCTGAAACAAGCCATTAAGTTCAAGGGAGGCTTTGATAGGATGGAAGCTGAGGATAAACTTTACAACGATCATTTTCTGGAGATTGAGGCTGATAGAAAGAGGATTGGACCTCCTTCTTTAGATGATTGGCGTGGGATTCAAGGAATAGTGAAGTTCTTAGGTATATTCTACCAGTCTACTTTAGTAGTGTCAGCTTCTACAACGGTCAATGCTCACAAGTGTTATGGTGAGGTAGTCAACATAGCATCCAAGCTTCAACTCCTATGTAGTAGTCCTGATGCTGATGTGAAGGTGAAGGCTGAAGAGATGTACAAGAAGTTTGATAAATACTGGGATGGACTGAAGAACATCAATAGGATGCTCATAATTGTCAGTGTCTTTGATCCAAGGAAAAAGATGCAATTTGCCAATTTGTGCCTTGAAGAAATGTATGGAACAGATAGTTTTTCAGCTTCCTGCTTGAGTGAATCAGTTATGATGGTGCTGCGTGACATGTACAGGGAGTACTCTGACAGGCATAATAATGCATTACTTGAGGCCAACATGCCACCTGCTCCGCCTCAAGGTCCTTCCTCATCTCAAACTCAATCTCAGAGTTCTCAAGAGCAGCAAGAAGATAGAGTTTTTGACTCAATTGATGAGGATATGCTTGATGGTTACAATCCTGTGGAGCAAAGGTACAATGATTTGCTTAAGGAGATTGGGGTTAGGGACACAAATGAGCTGGAAGCATACCTAAGGGAGAAAGTAGAGAATCCTGAGATGATGATGGGTACTGAGTTTGATGTGTTATCTTGGTGGAAAGTCAATTGTGGTAAGTATCCAATATTATCAGGGATGGCTAGAGATTTATTTGCCATGCAAGTTTCATCAGTTGCCTCCGAAAGTGCCTTTAGCACTAGTGGAAGGATAATAGAGCCTTACAGAAGTTGTTTGACACACTACATGGTCGAGGTCTTGATGTATACTGAGCAATGGATGAAGCAAGACATCAAGTTTGAAGAGAGGGTCCTTACAAATGGTCAGATTCTTTCAGAAGTTCAATACGAAGACGATCTTCAAAGAGGTACCTGTCTTATAAGTTTGTCTGATTATTTAGTTGTTTACTTATTATTATGTGTTACAAACTGATTGAGTCTTCTTCATCTTTGTAGAATTTGGCTCTCTGAACTTAAACCCACAAGGTAAATAAAACTATGAAATATTTGTCTTTATTTTACAAATATTTGAAGTTCATACTGAATTAAGTTTGAAAAACTGAATTAAGTTTGAAAATATGATGCCATAGGTGATGCTTGATGAAGAGGACTTGACTGGAGAATGAAGATTGAAGTGAAGACTAAAGACTTGGAGATTGAAGACTTGGAGTTTGAAGACTGAAGACTTGGTCTTGGATACTAAGTGATTTGGCTTATGTTACTTTAGAGTTGTGTATTTCCTTAATTAGTAATGTTTTGGTACTTAGAAACGTTTTTTACTTTGTTTTTTGCAATGAATTTTTTTTGAAAACAATAGGTTCGGGTGATTCGGTTTTACCCGAACCCGAAGTCACCCGACCCGTACCCGGTCCATTTAGGTAAATAATCCGATCGGTTTTTAAGGTCCATTACCGAAATACCCGAAAAATTTTAATAACCGACCCGAACCCGATCGGGTACCCGAATGCCCAGGCCTACTCCTCTGTCTCCTCAATTTACTGAAATCTCTCGTTGCTCGAGACGATTCCTCTCTGGTAAGCGACGGGTTCTCTTTCTCCTCTAGGGTTTCTATTTTACTTCTCGTGTTGTGATCGAAAGGTTTCATAGAGATTGTAAGAACTGAGATATCTCTGTCTTTTTTAGAAGGCTTCGTATGAAGCTTTCTTTTGTTTGCTCTTTGATTTATCTTAATCTAGGATTACAAATTCCAAATTCTTTCAGAGTTTTGTTTTTACTTGGTAATCTCAACTCTCCTCTTTCTGTTTTACTTCTCCAAACCTCAATTCTTTCGGATTGTGAGAACTGAGTTTTGTTTGCTCTTTGATTTATCTTAATCTGATATAAATTCTCCAATTTGGCAGGAAAGAGAGTTCTCCTCCATCAAATTAAAGTCCCAAATAGTTCTTACATTTTTTTGTGATGCCGCCGAAGATGATTCTTCCTAAGGGGATGAATCCTAAGGGGAGGAAGAAGAGTCGGAAGTCGCCGGATAGAGTAGCGGCGCCGGTAGCAGAAGAGACGGTGCCAGTAGCAGAGGAAGAGGCGCAAACGGAATTCTTAAAGACCGAATCCATGTTTGGAGGAAATGAAACAGCGGTTATGCAACCTCTAAGAATTTGGAGGAAAGGATACGTGAAAGGAATTCTTAAAGACCGAATCCATGTTTTTATGTATGACTCGAAGAAAGCTCATGATTTTAGAGAAGAAGAGTTATGGTTTGATGAACAAGCTTAAACAATGTTGTTTTTTTATTTGAATTCGAACAATCTTAAATTATGTTGTTGTTTGGATTTGGTTGGTTTTTTATTTGATTTCGAACTAGGTAAAACTATGTAAAACTATGGTGTCAGTTTTTATTTCATTTCGTACTATTGGTATTACTAGGTAAAACTATGTTGTCGTAATACTTGGTAAAACTATGTTTTCGTACTACTGGTATTATTAGGTGAAACTATGTTGTTGAAGATAAGTCTTACAACACAAACACAAGACATTAGAAGATAAGTCTTACAACACAAAGATAAGTCTTAAAACACAAAGATAAGTCATAGGGACAACATCCGCAACGGGGCATTTTATATCTTCCCAAAAATCTTTTCGAATCGAGCCTTAAGCTTTGCAATCTCTTCACCATTGTTTTACCAGGTTTTCCAGTTTTATGACCGAACCCAGAAAAAATAAATGCTTTCTTGCTTACATGTATCTAATGACATCAAAACAACATAGCTCACCAAATGACAAGGAGAAGAGAAGGGAAGACGAGAGAGAAATGGAGAGAGAAGAGAAAAATGGAGAGAGAACAAAAGTGGAGAAGGAGAGAACTAGAGAGAGAGAACTAAAGAGAAAAGGAGAGAGAGAAGAGAAAATGGAGAGAAATGGTCGAAAATTGAAGCAAAAAAAAGAAAAGGAGATAACCAAAGATTTGGTGAAATTTTCGTTTTGGTCGAAATTTTCGTTTTGGCGCCAGATTTGGTGAAATTTTCGTTTTGGCGCCCAAAAAATTACACATAGTTTTACCAAAGATTTTAGTTTTACGAAAGTCCCAAATAGTTTTACTTTGGCTGTTTTCAATTTATTCAGTTTTACCCACTCTTAAACTTTTAATTTTTAGTTTTACATTTGATTTTCCTCCTTTAATCTATCATTCTAATTGTTGTGTGCATTAAAATGTTTCAATTTTACATTTTTGTAATTTCACCATACTAACTTGGCTATTGTTCCTATTGTGATCCTAAAAGTATAAGTCATTTGTTGGTGGGATTGTTTTATATGGACCCAAAAAATTTTAATATATAGTTTTCCTGTTAGTACAAGTAAAAACATTTATTTGTAACGTTTATATCATGTAATTACAAGTAAAAACATTTACTAAATCGATCATCATTTTGTTTTTTGTTTTTGTTTTTCTTGTTTTTTTTTTTGCTAAATCGATCATCATTTTGTTTATTTTTTGTTTTTGTTTTTTTTTTTTGCTAAATCGATCATCATTTTGTTGTCTTTTTTTTGTTTTTGTTTTTTTTTGCTAAATCGATCATCATTTTGTTATTACCTTGTTATCAAATTAGTTACACAATATCAACTGTAAGCAGTTTTACCTGAAGATACAGATCAAATATATAGTTATACATAACAAAAAATCAGTTTTCCATAGTTTCACCTAAAGATACAGATCCAATATATAGTTTTACATAACAAAACAACTGTTCTACATAATTTTACATCACAAACGTTTAAGATACAATCAAATAGGGCTACCAAATCCAAATAGCAACCATTGGAGTCATTGCCTTCGCTGTCTTTTGTTTTGCGTCCTTGGTCGCCCAACATATCTCTCACGCATATCCGATATCTCCATACCTTTGTCCATACATTCATCACGTGATCTATCATCATCATTACCCATCGCCTTATGTTGTTCTTTTGCTTGTTCTTCGCCTACATACGGAACAATGGCATTAGCTCCGATTTCCTCATCAAAGTTCATACGAGTAGAACTTTTCCCTACTCTCGACAGTTGCTCGGGTTGTTCTGATGTAGCGATGACCCTTCTTTCATCTAACGAAATCTTCTTCAATATCCTAGCTTCCAACATCGACAAAGTTATCTCTCTCACTAATGTATTGAACATTAAACTATACATGCGACCTTGGCATTTAAAGAATATGCCGACTTCGTTGCTCATCGTATCCTGTCAAAAACAATACAAAAAAAGTCACTCAGTAATATTAGTTATCCACAATTATCCTGGTTTTACACGTAATTCATAATTCTCAGTTTTACCTGTTTTACAATTTTACTTGTTTTACCTAGTTTTACCCTATCGCAAGAACACAAATGGAGATCTAATCTATTTCCAATTCACTAGGATTCAACCACTAAAATACATTTGTTACCTCTTTATAGCCCTAATTGACCCAGAATTCATACTAAAACACCCAATATCAATTCATTTGTTTTAATTCAATTTCAGTAAGGGCATTTTTGGAAATTCCAATTTCATTAAAGAATAGAGGGACATGAAGATTACAAAGGGATTTAAGAGATTTGTTTTGCCCTCAAAGGGACAGATTAGATGATGGCCAATAGATTTAGGGTTTTTAGTTACTTATTTAGTTTAGTTTTTTTTTCTATGCTATTGCACAAATTAACGCTAAAAATAATTAACTTTATTTCTCTCATATGTTGTAATTTATTTTTGTTTGTGTTATCATGATGATAAGAAAGAAGGATTGTCTTATTAACGAGAAATGTTGAGATATTCTAATGAAATTTGAGAATTATGGTACTTGTAATATCCTCTCTTTTTTTCATCTAGATGAACATTGCATTAATATGGAACAAAAAGTCCAAAGAGTTACAACGAGATACCCGTTAGCTATGTGCAGACCCGACATTCTAACCAACTTTAGCCTAGCTAAAGATTAAACCTAAAGGTCAAGAAGACCCTTTCACACCAAAAAGATCACTCTTATACAACAGAGGACAAGATTTTCTCAGAATCAAAAAGATCCTTTAACCAAAATGGAGACCCCGAGGCCACATAAGAATGTGTCCTGAAATCCTTGGATACACTCTGAGCAATCAGAAAAGCTCCTCTGTTTGTTGACCGCACTTCATTCTCAAACTTCCAATGAACAAAATTCTCTAACTTATAGCAAAGCTCACCAGCCTGGAAATGCAAGGATGGCCAAGCTTTAGGTCTGTTGACTGCTTCCACCAGATCCATTACTTCTACTCCAAAAATGATCTTACCCAACCTGTGAGCTTTCATATTTTCCATAGACCAGAGGATACTTAAAAGAGTTGCTTCCTATACTGATCTTACTTGAGCAAATCCTCTACGACTGTGCATAAGCACAGAGCCACCAGAATCTCTCAGGACCCATGCTACTCCTCCCATCCCATGAGCTCTATCCCAAGAGTATCCAATGTTGCACTTGATCCACCTATCAGGAGGGAGTTTCCATTTCAGCTTTGGCCTTGGATGCCTAGATTTTGCTAGAAAATTTAGAGATTGAGCATAGAACCATCCTTCTGATTCAGAGAGAGCAGAGTCCATCACCTGATTAGCTAACATGAGACTCCCTTCAAATAATAACTTGTTCCTATTTTTCCAAAGAGACCATAAAATCCATGGAAAACTTCTACGAATCTCTTCTTGGAACTCTTTGTTGTTCCTGTTGACGAGAAGAGTGTGGATGTTTGCGTAGATTGATTCTTTATTGAAACCACCCCTGGGAGACGGGTACGAGGAGATAGCCCACACTTGCCTTGCTAGGGGGCAAGTAAATAAGGCATGGTTCACTGATTCACCATCTTCACCACAAGTTTGACATCTAATGTCCATCTTCATGCCTCTGGAAACAATTACCTCTGCTACCGGGATAATGCCACAAAGAACTCTCCACAAAAAAGTTTTGATTTTGGGGGTTGTTTTCAAGGTCCAAATATAAGCTTTTAGGTCAATGATAGAGGGCATCATCTTTGCCTCTCTAATCATTTCTGCTCTACTAGTGTTCCATGCCAACCAATAACCTAACTTTACTGAGAAATCACCACTTTTGTTGTGGAGCCTAATATGCTAAGTTTTAACCCAAAATAAAGCTGCAAGTGCACAGACAATCGCAGTAGTATAAAGGGTATCGAATCCACAGAGACCAAGGTTACACTTTGAAATTATAGATTTTAAATTAAAGCTAAGATAAAATATGAGTTTTTGATTGTAATGAAACAATGAACGAAACAACAAATTGAACGATATGAAATCCAATTAAAACAAGCACTAGATCAAGGTCATTTGCCGGTGATTTCGGATTAAGGACTGAGCTACTATTCAGGATTCAATTTAAACGCGGTCTAGAACTCAAACATAAAAGTAATATTGCCCCAATGTCGCGATGCACTAATATCTTTGTCTAACAACCTAAATGCCTAAATTGTCGTTTGAATTCAGAGATGTTGACAAGCATTATCGAAAAGGTTCAATTTGTTCACAATTGATGGCAACAATCAACTGTCGTTGGTTGCACACCAATTGCTCACCAATGGTTTATCTAGCAACCTAGAGTACTGTCGTGAATAAGTTAAACTTGAAATCATAGACTAGGCGGCCACGCTAGCCTAAGCATTACGAATCCCAATTGATGAAGACATATGATAATCTATCCTATTTAGCTCAGTCACTAATCAATCCTAAATCACCATTGAAATCCCCTAATCTAGCTATGAGACTACTCGACCATGGAGAACAAAAACGCAGCAATCAAATGAGAAGAATTCATCATGATAAAATAAAGAGATAAGGGTTTAAGAATTTTTCTCAATAGAAAGTTGTGGATGATCCTCCAAATCTCACAAGTAAAATCCAAGGAATGAAAAACACTTGAAGGATCTCAAGAACTTGGAACAAATGAGTCTCAACCTCTCAAAAACGTGAAATGGAAAAATATCAGAATAATCCACACTTGTTTAGGAAAGTGGCTACCTCCAATTTATAGTAAAAATTAGGGCAACTTGGTTCTGGGTGACCGACCGGTCGGTCCGTCTTCGAGCGTTTCAAAAATCTGCAAGTCTTCGTGTCTAGGACCGGTCGGTCTTCTCATCCGGACCGGTCGGTCCGGATTCCAGGGGGCTTCGGCTTCGGGACTTCGGGTGTGGACCGGTCGGTCATGTGGTTGGATCGACAGGTCCGGTTTCCAGGGAGCTTCAAATCTTTGAGTCCTCGGGCGAGCAGGTGCTCGCTCCAAACCGAGCAGGTGCTCGGTTATGAAAAATGCCATCTTTTCTCCAGATTCGCCCCTTTTGCTCCAATGACCCCCAATGATTCCAATCCATGCTTGAGAGCCTCCTAGAACCTGAAAAGACACAAGAAGAACTAGAAAGAACCGAAAACAGATAGAAAACAATACGTAAAGGAGACCAAAATACTAATATATCAGAGCCAAACCCAAAAATCATTCTTCCAAACCACTGGCTGATGCTTGAGGATGATATGAACATCAGCTGGGAAAAACAATTCATCTAGCTTTTCCTTATTCCACCTCCTTGAAACCCCATCAATCAAATCAGAAACCCTTAGGTTTAAATCAAACATGTAGTTCTTGATTAATGGCCTTCTCATGTTTTGATCAAAAAGCCAAGGATCTATCCAGACTAGGGAAGACTTACCATTGCCTACCATTTTCTTGAGTCCTTTGACCAGCAGCTCTCTACCAAAAATAATGCTTTTCCAAGCAAAAGACGGTTTGGCTCCTAAAGCAGCATCCAAGAAGCCTTTATCATCAAAATATCTTGAGCTCAGGAATCTTGCAACCAAACTGAAGGGATTCTGCAGAATTCTCCAAGCTTGTTTAGCCAATAAGGCTTGGTTAAAACACTGGAGATCTCTGAAACCAAGGCCCCCTTGTTCCTTGGAAAGGCAAAGCTTATCCCATTTCATCCAATGTGTCTTCCTTTTATGTTCTTGAGAGTTCCACCAAAAGCTTGCCATTGCTTTTGTGATGTTATCACAAGTGTATTTTGGAAGCTTGAAAACTGACATGGCATAGACAGGGAGAGCCAGTGCAACCGCTTTCAAGAGAATTTCATTTCCTCCTAATGATAAAGACCTGTCAAACTAGCCTGACAGGCACCCTTTAAGCTTCTCTTGAATGTATATGAGGAGTTCAATTTTGGATCCACTTAGGCATTCAGGAAGACCTAAGTATTTTCCTATACCGCCTTCTCCTAGAATACTAGTTGTAAATTTGATGTGAGCCTTCATTTCTGATGAGATCTTAGCTCCAAAAGTGATCGATGATTTATCTGGATTCACAAACTGACCTGTAGCATCCCCGTAAACTTTCAAAATCTTCATCAAAGCCTCACATTCACCCTCATTAGCCTTACAGACAAAGAGTGAATCATCTGCAAAGAGCAGGTGATGAATGGAAGGCCCATTTTCGGAGAAGCTAATTCCAGTGATGGCACCCTGAGACTCAGCCTTTTGAAGAAGATGAGTAAGACCTTTTGTACACAACACAAAGAGAAAAGGCGAGAGAGGGTTTTGACATGTCTGATTAAGAGAGCTCTCAGATAACTCCATTCCACCCTGTCAAAAGCTTTTGACATGTCTGATTTGAAGGGCATAAACTCTGAAGGAATTGACTTGTGAGTCCTGAGAGCATGAATCAGCTCATGAGCAATGATTATGTTGTCTGAGATGAGTCTCTCAGAGACAAAAGCCGACTGAGTGGGGGATACAATGACATCCAGTAGCGGTTGTAAACGTCTGACCATAACCTTAGAAATAATCTTATACATGACTGAACATAAGCTGATTGGTCTCAGGTCTGACATTTTCACAGGGTTTACTATCTTTGGCAAGAGGCACAACTGAGTATAATTCCATTCCTTAGGAAAAAAACCAGATGAGAAAAATTCTTGTACCTCTGAGGTGACTTGAGAACCCACCACATCCCAATACTTCTGGTAAAAGAGTCCTGTCATGCCATCTGGTCCATGAGCACTTGAAGGTTTGATTGAGAAAACCGCTTCCTTTATCTCATCTTTTGTGACAGGTTTGATCAAGTTTTCATTCATTTCAGCTGTTACTTTGGGTTGAAAACCTTCAAACAGTACCTCAAAATCACCAGGCGAAGAACTCTGATAGAGATTGGTGAAATAATCCACAGCCACTTCTCCTTTAGCTGCCTCTGATCTTTGAAGATTTCCGGTTGAGTCCAGCAGCTTATCAATCCGTTTGTGACTCTTGTTAGCCTTAACAGAATCATGAAAGAACTTGGAGTTTTGGTCACCCTCAACCACCCATTGGTCCCTACTCCTTTAGAACCAATACTGCTCTTCCTCTCTGTAAGCCATAATCAAGTCTTTCTTGATGATTGATACCATTTACAGAGATGGTCTTGAAGAAGATTGCTCCTCCTCTAAAACTTTTTGCAGGTGGTGAATTTTTTCCAGAGAGTTCAAGTTGTTTTGCTTTTTCCATTGGCTTAAAGCCCTTCTGCAACTTCTTAGCTTTTCAGAGACTGTTAAATTCTGGTTCCAAGCCCCTGAAATAGCTTCTTTGACCATAGGTTTGTCCAGAAATCGCTTATCAAACCTAAAACTTCCACGATAAGAATCAGCAGAAGAAAGAAGTCGAATGAAAACTGGCCGATGATCAGATCCTCTTTTAGCCAGAAAAGCTTGGTTAGATGCACAGAATAATCTGAGCCAAGCTTTGTTAGCAAAACCTCTATCCAATTTGCTCTGAATCCAAAGCTTGCATCTCATCCCAGCCCAAGTAAAACTGTTACCAGAACTTGGCAAAATAGACATCTGACAATCCCTAATCATATCTGCAAAAGGTTCAAATGTTATGTCTCTTCTGATTGGTCCTCCAATCTTTTCACTGTTATTGAGAATGTCATTGAAATCGCCCACTATACACCAAGCATCTTTCCTTGAACACCCAATTCTAGTGATCATTTCCCATACTACATGTCTCGCCTTCATTACTGGTTCTCCGTAGACACATGAGAGAAAAAAATTTGCATTCCCATGTTGCACCTGAAGATCCAGAAGGTTCTTATCCGCAAACTTAACCTCTACAACTAAACTATCCTTCCAGAATAGGGCTAAACCACCACTTCTTCCCCTTGGTTCTACTGTATAGATCCTATCATACCCCTAGCCATTCTTGAAGGTTCACCAAAAAATCTCTCCTGTGCATAGTTTCCATAGTAAAAAAAATATCAGGAAAATGTTCTTTACGCATTTCCCTGAGTCTTGGAATTGTCAGATCCTCGTATCCACATAGATCTTGACAATTCCAGCTCATGATAATTTGTAATATCCTTAGTTGCTGATAATTTGATTTTTAATCATTATTTTTATTTGGCCAAATTCAAACAAGAAAAGCTAAGTTTGACTAAAAAATATCACATATAGAAATTTTGAATAAAAATTAATTGGCGGTCGGTTCGTCGTACCAATATAAACGTGATTTCAATCCAAAGACTTCAGAGTTTCTTCACGGCGAACCAAAATTGATCTTTTAAATCCAAGAAAAAAGAAAAAATGGCGACGATGAAACATTTAGCGAATTACAAGCTTGTGTTCCTCGGAGACCAATCCGTTGGCAAAACCAGCATCATCACTTGTTTCATGTACGGTAACTTCGACACCAATTATCACGTTTGTTCGCAAATCCCATCCACATCTTCATCGAGATCATAGATCTTACAATTGATCAATACGTACCGAAATTTTGATTATTATCCAGATCATTTTTGTTCTTGTCTGGTTTATCATGATGATCCGTGTAGAAATCTTTCTTTCAAGTTAGGGTTTTTTTTTTCTATCTAATTTCAGGCTACAATTGGAATTGATTTTTTGTCAAAAACAATTAGGCATGAAGATACGACTTTACGTCTCCAATTGTGGTAATTATCCCATCTTTTTTTTATTTTGTTGTCTTCTTCTCTGCTTCTAAATGCATTTTTAGATGTTTTGGCGTTGCGTAATAACCATACTATTATCTTTTGTGTTCAACATTTTGCATATTGGTGTATATATGCAGCGATACTGCAGGACAAGAGAGATTTAAAAGCTTAATACCAAGTTATATCCGAGATTCTTCTGTTGCTGTTATTGTCTATGATGTAGCAAGTAATACTTTCTTTTTCGACAAAAGTTTTCAGCATTTCATGGATTATACAAGTTTCAAGAACCGGTCAATCTGATATAAACATGTTTAGCAAAAAAAAAAAAAAAAAAGAACCGGTCAATCTCAATTTTTTTCATAATTTCGGAATGTGTAGATAAGGAATCATTTTTTAACACCTCGAAGTGGATTGAAGATGTTCGAGCGGAAAGAGGCAATCATGTCATTATTGTTCTTGTTGGTAACTAAACCGATCTTGTTAATAAAAGGTAAAGTAAACACAAAAACAATCGCTTAACGATCGGTACTACATGTAGACCCCAAAAAGATTCATACATTGTGTGATTGATTCAACAGGCAAGTTTCAATAGATGAAGGAGATAACAAAGCTCGTGAGTTTGGAGCTTTGTTCATGGAGACTAGTGCAAAAGTTGGATTTAACATTAAGGTAAAACAAATCGATTACACAAGTCGATGTTTGTGTATTCTCTCTTTAAGGAAAAACTTATCTACTTGTTTGTTTATGTGTGCAGCCTTTGTTTTGTAAGATTGCATCGGCGTTACCAGGAAATGAGACACTTTCTTGGACGAAACAAGAAGATTTAGTAGATGTGAATCTGAAGCCATTGCCTAATTCATCTCAAGCAGAGCAACAAGAAGGAACTTGTTCTTGTTAATTATATATTATCATACATACAGAGTTAGGAAGAGAAAGAATTTGATAAATCATTGTTACAAATGAAAGAGTCTTTTGTGGGAAATCTCTGTAAAAGTTGGTTTCTAATTTGATTGAATAAAAGAAATGGACGTAAATCTCTGCCTTTGATTGATGTAACTCTTTTTATAAAGATAAGCCTTTGTAATTTGCTACATTATAAATTGGTTAATGAGGACACCTAAATACATCATAACACAAATATTTTATCTGCTCAAAGGAGCTTGTAACCTCATAGTTTATCTAGTATTTCATTTTTTATGTAATGTGGTGCTCTTAAAACTAATGTAAAACTATTTTTATTTTTCTTCTTTAATAGTTACTTGTGTTAGTTTTTGTTACTAGTTCCATTCAAAATTCATAAGCATATTCTCAAAATTCATAAATGATCAATTTTAATATTTCTGGTTAAAACTTGAATTATATTATTAGTAGCGATAAATACTCAATAGGTAAACATTCTTTTAAATAATAAAAGTTAATATAAATAAAATGAATATTTAGAATAGATTTTAACAATATCTTTTTGCTTAGGTGGGCATCCTAGAAAGAGATAAAACTCTAAAATCTAGATATGATTTTAAACTATCTCTATTTTTAATTGGGAGGATTGGTTTAATATTCCAATAATTTTGTAAAATTTGAAAACTAACCTTTGTTTTAAAAAGTTTGAAAACTAACTTTTTCATTGAATAAAAATAAATAATTTGGATACTTTAAAGATTGTTTTTAAAGCATTTTTTAAAACTAATTTAATTTTGGTATTTAAGACATATATTTTTTTTTGTGGTAATTTTATAGATTTTGTTTTAAAGATAAATACATATCAATTATATCACAAAATTTTCTAAAGTTTTGAAAATACTATTTTTTGTTCAAAATTCCATAAATAGCACAAAATTAGAATAAATTTTCAACATTCAAAACTAAACCCTAAACCCCAAACCCAAACTCTACCCCCTAAAAAACTATATCCTAATTTGGGAATAGTTAACCCAAATCAAAAAAAAATTAACTACAAATTCATTAAAAATCAATTTTTTTTTGTATTTGTGATATTATTAGAACTATTGAAAAATGATATTTTGAAACTTTTGAAAACAATTATGGTATTATAGGGAATTGCTCATTTTTTATTTAAAAAGATGTAATTATTTGAGATTTTTATTACTAAAATTTTGATTTGATTAGAGCATTTTCGTTTAAACTGCTATTTTAGTATAGAAAAGGTTATTTTTCAAAGTTTTAAAAAGAAAGGTTAGTTTTCAAAATAATTAAGATTTTGAGAATATTTTTACAAATTTCCTCTTTTTAATTTTCTTCCCAAATGAGTCTTTTATATTATTTTACATTTTTAGTATAAAACTTATACGCTAAATTACATTTGTCAAAATCAATTTACCCACAATAACAAACATTTGTCAAAGTCTCTAATTTAACTTTCTTTCCATTTTTGTTTTTTGACTTAACTGTTTCCTTTTTTTTTTTTTGAAAGAATTCTTCTTTAACTGTTTCCTTTTCTATACATATAGTTCCATATTATGTTTATTTTTAAGTTCCTTTTCAAAAGAATATTTCATTTTATAGTACATCTTATTATATAAAAGAGAAGCCGGTCGACGAGAGCTCGACACGTAAGCGAAATTGTAACTCACGAGATCGTGACATGTGTCTAAAATTGATCGGATGAAGACATGTGGTAAAACTTAATTTTAATTAAAACAAATCAAAATTAAAAATGGAACTATATAACTATCAAGTAATTAACTAGAAATTATTACGTTAGAACTTGTGTCAAAATTTATATTTTGTAACTAAATATAAAACTGAAAAGGGAAACTTAACAATATAACTACCAAGTGACTTAAAAAAAAACAAGTAATTAACAATACATTAAAAAAGAAATATTCTAATAATCTAAAACTAAATAGGAAAAAAAAATGGACATGAAATTTCATACCATAAAAAAACATAAGTCACTACCACGTTAACCCAAGAAATGGAAAAATAGCAAGACATAATTAACACACAAAAAAAAAAAAACTACATCCTAGGAAAACTACATCATCAGTGGCTACGAAAACATGAAAAAATGTTATTACTTGGAAAAAAATAAAAGTAGCAAGACATGTTTAACAAAAAAAAAAAAGGACAACTACATCATTAGTGGATATGTTAAACATGAGAAAATGTTATTACTTGGAAAAAAGGCACCTTACCAAATTTTTAATTACCACACTAAACTATATATAATAACCAAAACCACTTTAGCTCAATTTCGTGCTGAATTTTAATATTCTCTTTCAAACATTCATCGACAAGCAATCATGAATTCAAGTGTTGCACAAACCAATGAAAGCTATTTAACTTTTACTCAGTTAGATAGAAATCGCGTTTATCGTCGTACCATCGAACGTGTTCTTCGAAAGTGGGAAGCTAGAAATCTAAAAGAAAACAATGCACTCATGGGAGAAGAACTTCTTCTACTCGATGAAAATGTTAGTATTCCATTCAATTCTCTCTAAAAAAAAGTACGTAGTTTTAATGAATATATCATCAGTGATTCTTCAAGATCTATTACGCATGTTGTATTTTATATAATAAGATAATGAGATTGGTTCATCTTCCCAAAATAATACATGAGTATGATCATAATGTTAACATGTTTTAGCTTTTTTACACAGGAGAATACCATTCAATGCTCCGTGCATCATTCTCTTCTTCAAAAATATGGAAATCAACTATGCATGCGAAGGGAACATCATCGAGATTTGCAACTTTAATGTACAATCGACTATGATTTCTACAGTGGAATTGAGGTCCCTGTAATCATATAGGCAGAACAAGCTGAAATATTTGAGGACAAATTTCGTGTGATAGAAGATAAAAATATTGTGCTCATTATGACAAGCGTTTTGGTTAAGTTGTATCATGAAGCATTATAGTTTAATGCATCTTCTTCAACTAAGTTTTATTTGAATCATGATTCTGATCACGTTACTGAATTTAGGAAAAGGTAATATATATTATGCATATTTTAAATAGCTCACGTGAACGATCGATCAAAACTGTCTACTCCATAATTTCACTCTTTTTAAAATTAGCTTCAAGTATGTTAGTGGCTGCTCAATTAATCTACAAACTATGATTGAACATGATAAAGCTAATGAGGAACAACAGTCCATTGGTCATATTTGGGATTATGTTTCATCGGATAATCGTATGGTAATGCAATTATCCCTATTTCCTTTTAAATCCCAATATAATTCATAGGTTTGTTATTATATTATTTCTGACATATTTGTAATTTAAACAATTGCAGGCAAAAGAATTTTTGTGCGAAGCAACTATCACGGAAATTGTTTCACGTAATGGGTGGAACTACATATCATGTTCAACATGTCAGAAAAAATTAATAAAGCAAGAGACCTCCCTTTTTTGCCCAAAGTGTGATAAATCACCAGCCGTAGGAATGCTAAGGTAAGTTAAATAGCTTTTAATTCTTTAATTTTATATAGTAAGATACCTATTGAAGCTATATAAGATACATATATTTACACAACTGGTTACCTTTGTAGCTTTAAAATTAAAATAATTGTCGCGACACGTAAGCAAAATTGTAATTCATAAGATCGTGACACGTGTCATTGATAATTTAGATTGTAACACGTGTAACTTATTTTTAATAACAAAAATGTTAACAAAAATATATTTTGAAAATTGGAAATCATATTTTCTAAGTTTTGATTTGATACCATTTTTGTAGTTTTCATTTAATCAATATGGAAAACTATACTATCAAGAAAAATAGAAAAAAGCAACTTATGGAAAAATAATTGTGTATATATATTAGTCAAGAATAATGGGGCATGTTTTATTAAGCTTGAGAATTTATAATGAGGCATGTTTTATTGATTGCATGATGTTTCTAATAAAAATAATAATATATGGGATGTAGGGAGAATATAATAAGATGTATATGTGAAGTTTGGTAATATTCTTTATATGTTTTCTATGAGGTTATTAACATAAAATTTATTAATCTCAGATTTAATTCTAAATTATTTTAGTTGTCTTACGATTTATTATATAGTTAAAAAAATTCAATATGAATTGAATTATGTTATATATATGATTATGAATTCACATTATATCAATTATGACATAAGAATTAAGATATAAATGATCTCTATTGATTTATATTTTATGTTCTATTAAATTCAACGAGTTTTTAATTAAAATTTCAAATTTATTAATAATTTTAATGTGTTAAACTCGCGTATTAACGCGGGCCTTGTTCTAGTTATTATTATAAAATTTAGACACTTGAATTAACTTGCTTTGCAAACTTTAAACATTTGTGAAAATAAATTTACTAACCCAAAAAACATTCAATGTCTCATTAATTACACGAGTCGTTTCAAAAAGAAAAAAAAAATACATGTAGCTAAATTTATATAACTTTTAACAATAAAAATCATCTTAAAAAGGGAAAAAATATACTTATTTTGAATAAGAATAATTGGCGTATCCGGTGGTATTTAAGAATAAACAAGATTACACCATCTCATTCAATCCAAAAAACTTTAGAGTTTCAAAACTGGCGATGGCAGATTTAGTGAAACACAAGCTTGTATTCCTCGGAGAACAAGCCGTTGGCAAAACCAGCATCATCGCTTCTTTGGAGGACCGTAGATTCGAAACAAATTATCAGGTTGGCAAATCCCGTCGAGAACTTACAATTAATCAACAAGTACCGAAAATTTTGGGTTAGTGAATGTTTGATTGTCTAGAAGGTACTTTGTGATCTGTGTCGCTTACGTTGATGATCGGTCTAGATATTCATTACATACGGGCTTTGGACACCATAAGATGTTATGAGTCAAAGGTCGGAACTTATGGTTTATTTGTAAGAAAGAAAAATAAAACTTATGTATAGATCTTAGTTTTAAGTTTTTTTTTCCGTTTGATTTGGAATCACATAGCTCTTCGAATGTTAGTGTTTTCTTCCCTCTGATTGTTTGGTCATTTGCTTGCCTATGAAGAACTCACCATGTAATATCTTTCATGTACCGATTGGAAAATTTTGCAGGCTACCAATGGAGTTGATTTTTTTCGCGAAACAATTACGCATGAAGATACGTGTTTTTACATGCAGTTGTGGTAATCCGTCTTTTGATTTTGTTTTCTAAATGCATGTACTTTGCCACATTTCTATATTGCAGAAAGTCCCTTATCGATGTTTTTGGTGTTGCGTTATGCATAATTATTTGCTAACAATATTTATAGATCCATGGAAATTTTGATCTTATGTTCTGCCATTTCTAACCTAGCATGGAAATGTTCACTCTTGTAAAGACATATATACATTTAATTATCATTGTATGCGACATTATGGATTGTATATTGATCGGCAGGGATACTGGTGGACAAGAGAGACTCAGACCCCTAATACCAAGTTATATCAGAGATTCTGATGTTGCTATTATTGTTTATGATGTAGCAAGTAAGACTTCTTTTTGAAAAAAAAAATCATATTTTTCTTGAATACTCAATACTTTTCACAATGAAAATCTCATGTGTAGATAGACAATCATTTCTGAACACCTCAAAGTGGATTGAAGATGTTCGTGCGGAAAATGGCATTATTGTTCTTGTTGGTAACAAAGCCGATCTTGTTAATGAAAGGTAAAGAAAACAAAAACAAGCAACCAAATCTTGAAGTTTCATGCTTGTTTCACAAAACCATGAATAATTTTTGTGATTGATTTATTCAACAGGCAAGTTTCAACAGAGGAAGGAGAGAATAAAGCTCGCGAGTTTGGCGCTTTGTTCATAGAGACAAGTGCAAAAGTTGGATTCAATACTAAGGTAAAAAAACAAACAAACAAGATGTTATATATTTTCTCTTAAGTAAAACTGACTTCTAGTTGTTTGTTTTTGAGTGCAGGCTTTGTTCTCCAAGATTGCATCGGAGTTACAGAGAATTGAGAAACTTGCTTGAAGGATTCAAGAAGATTTGGAAGAGGAACACCAGGGAAATTGTTCTTGTTAATGATATGTTATTAGAATTGAGAAAGAAAACTTTTATTTTATATATGATATGATCAAACTTTGATTTAATAGAACAATAAAACATTTCTCTCTTACCGTTCGATTCATCTAAAGCTTTACTAATGGGAAAGTCTCTATAAACACATCGTAATTGACACAAATATATTTTGTTTTTAAAACTACAAAAAATCTTTCTTTTGTATCTCTAAATCCATTCAAAGAAGCTACTAAAGAGAGAAAACGAAAAGAAAGAGAATACCCGAGAATACAACCGGAAGAAAAAAACCGCGAATATTGATTAGTGCGGACAACCATCTAGTTAACGTAAAACCGAAAAATAATCAATTTTTATGATGAGAAAAAAAAAAAAAAAAAAGGGATGATGACGTGTCAACAATTTTAACATCGTCACCGGAAAAAGAGAAGAAAATGCATCATCCATCGAGTCACACTTTCACCAAATCCCAACCTAATTATATATTCTCTGCGGCGAGAACGATGTTAGTGAGAGAGAAGTGAAATTACTAATAAAGCTTCAAGCTTTAACAAAGAAAGAGCAAGTTCTACAAATATGTATAAACAATCAAATATATCTCTCTTCGTTTTCTTCCTTTAGATCCACCTAACTACTGATTCAATCTCGTTTTTTTGTTCTTGGGTCTGTTCAAAGTTTCTCAATTTGTCGAAAATTCCAATCGAAACCCAGAAAAATGCGTGGCCTTGATCGATGGATTGCTGATGCAATCAGATCAGAACCATTGGATCATCAGAATGGTCAAATCCTCGGTGGATTGTTTCTCGACGAATCTGTTCCTTGTTCGTCTATCTCCTTTGTTCCTTTAAAGAATTGCTCAATCGATTCGTGTCGATTTGTGGAAAAGTCGAGTTTTTTGAAGTTTAGGAGACGAAAAAGAACCAAAGAGCCTCTGTTTCTGTCTGTCAGTTTAACGATCAATGGTGATGAAGAAGAAGGTGGAGGGTATAATCGTCAAAACGATTCGGTTTTGATCGATGGTGGTCAAGAATCAATTAGGGTTAAGGAAAATGGATCAGGAGCTCTTAACACTACAAAGCATTTATGGGCAGGAGCTTTTGCAGCCATGGTTTCAAGGTCTCTTCTTCTTCTTTACTTGAGATTTGTATGAAAATTTGAATCATAGATTCATTAGTTAGTCTAAAGTTGTAGACTTGTAAGTGTACTTAGTGATATATGCTTATATGAGGATTTCTGTATTGATTTGGTTGATGTAGTTTGGTGGCTCATTGGGTTTTAGGGTTTTGGTTTGAGCAGAACTTGCATTGCACCACTTGAGAGGATGAAGCTAGAGTACATTGTGCGCGGAGAGCAACGGAATCTTCTTGGACTCATTCAGAGGATTGCTACAACCGAAGGGATTCGAGGCTTTTGGAAAGGGAATTTGGTTAATATCCTTCGTACCGCTCCTTTTAAGTCCATCAACTTCTATGCATACGATACATATCGAGGCCACCTTCTTAAATTGTCCGGGAACGAAGAAACTACTAATTTCGAAAGATTTGTCGCCGGTGCTGCTGCTGGAGTAACAGCTAGTTTGGTTTGCTTACCACTCGATACCGTAAGTAAAATTCACATTAAACGGTATCTTCCATTTTCAATAATTTACAAAAGTCTTTAGCTTTACGTTGGTTTTCAAATTGTAGATAAGAACGGTTCTTGTAGCACCCGGTGGAGAGGCATTAGGTGGTGTAGTTGGTGCATTTCGTCACATGATTCAAACGGAAGGTTTCTTTTCGTTATACAAAGGTCTAGTACCTTCACTCGTTAGTATGGCTCCATCGGGAGCTGTGTTCTACGGTGTGTACGATATATTGAAATCAACTTACCTTCATACACCAGAAGGTAAGAAACGGCTTGAACACATGAAACAAGAAGGTGAAGAACTAAACGCTTTCGATCAACTCGAGCTTGGTCCAATGAGAACTTTATTGTACGGAGCAATCGCGGGGGCTTGCTCAGAAGCGGCGACTTATCCGTTTGAAGTTGTGAGAAGGCATTTACAAATGCAGTCACATGCTAAAAAGTTAAGCACAGTAGCTATTTGTGTTAAAATCATTGAACAAGGAGGTGTTCCTGCTCTATATGCTGGTTTAGTTCCAAGCTTATTACAGGTATAGACATAAACTATTCTCTTTAAACCTCTCTTACACTTTTGTTAATAATTCTTTGATCATTGCAGGTTTTGCCTTCTGCAGCAATTAGTTACTTTGTGTATGAGTTCATGAAGGTTGTCTTGAAAGTAGAATCAGCATAAGACATAAGCTGGTCTTATTGCTGAAGTTACTTCAGAGGAGAGATTTGTTCTTTTTTGGGTTTTACACTAGTCTTGAAGCTTTTTTCCTCTTTTACAAAACTTTGAGAGTTTCTTTCACAATTGGTTACAATAAAAATAATAAGATTTGGAAATTCCAATTTGAGTTGCTGTGTTCTGATATATATCAAACATACACAATCCAATTCAACAACATTCAACAACATCACAAATAAAAATAGATTCTGTTTTTTGAAGATGAAGTCTTCAGTAATAGAGATACAATTGCCAAGACAACACCATAAGAGAGTCTTTGAGCTCCCTTACTGTTGCCATCCTCCATATGGTTGGTTTCTAGCACCACCCATTGGGTTTTGACCTCTTCCAGAACCACCAGAGCCACCGTATTGACCACCACCTTGTGGGTAGTTAGGCGGTCCAGCTCCATAGCCACCACTAGGTCCTCTAGGACCAGAGTTATATGGTGCACCTCGACCTTGTGGAGGATATGATCCACTGCTGTAACCTCCACGGCTCTGATTATTATTATAACCACCGGTCTGGTTTCCACTAGGAGGGTAACGATTCGGACCAGGTGCACCACCACGGGGCTTTTGATAGTAGTTGTGGTGGCCGCTAGGTCCACCAGCAGGTAGTTGTGGTGGCGGGGCGCTGTTAATAGGGTGGTTTGGTCCCGCAGGCCAATGTGGAGCGGCATGAGACTGACCAACACCGTGTTGCTGTGGAGGCAAACGAGAGTGTTGCTGCTGCGGATGCTGCAGTTTCTGTTTTTTTGCTGCTTCCTCGTTATGACGCATCTGCTGCCGCTTTTTCTTTGTCTGGAACTCGTGCGACGATTCATATGTCGGTAAACTGTTAACATAAGGCAGTTTTAGTTCTTGATCATCATTTGTTGATATATATGATGAAACCAAATGAGTTTTCATTAAATTAAAGAGAATTTGATTACCTCTTTGGATCACATGGCAACGGATCAGTCCAAAAGTACTCAGCATCAAGAGCATCCTTTGCGTTTATTCTCTACACCAACAAAGCGGACTTAAATGTCAAGACCAAAGGCTCTTAAATTCTGCAATTTTTGTTAAGATTCAAGACAATAGTTCTCTAAAAGAATCTTTGGTACCTGTAAAGGGTCAAGCACCAACATTCTATCCAGTAGGTCAAGGGCATGGCGATCAAAGCTGTAGCAGGTGAGGAAAATGAGATCTCCCCTGGGATCAAAATAATTATTTGTATAAAAAGTATCGAAACTACGTAATAGTTAATACTTACTGTCTGTAGATCTCTCTTACACGTCTCTTCAAGAGTCGAGTTGGTTTCATTTGGTTATACCAAGGCATCTTGGAAACCCCAGGCCAGATGCTTTCATCAGGTGATCCACAAAGTTCATAAATCTTATTCAATTGTTCATTCTGGACAAACAAACATTTGAGTAAACTTCACTGTACTAATACACACCGGACAAATTTAAAACATGAAAACACTGACCTCAGTTTTCCCAGGCAAGATTGGTTTTCCATTCAAAAGTTCAGCAAATATGCAACCAACAGACCACATGTCAATTGCTGGCCCGTATTTTGTCGCACCAAGTAGCAATTCAGGGGGCCTATAGCAATAACCAATGCATTTAAGTAGAGAAGACGATCTTTAACGTATATAACTTCAAAGTTCGTAGGCATAAAGCATACATACCTATACCACAAGGTGATGACACGGTTTGTAAGATTTCCAGAATGATCTTGAGAATAAGACCGTGCAAGTCCAAAATCCGCAAGCTTTAAATTTCCCTCATTGTCAATAAGGAGATTTGAACCTGTGCACCGAGATATAGGTTTAACTACCAAGTAAAAGGCAAAAAAACCGAAAACGTCAACAATATATTTGGGATAGTCAGTGACCTTTTATATCACGGTGAAGTACTTGATTCACATGACAATAGTGAAGCCCGGTGAGCAGTTGCTTCATGTAACACTTTTTTCCACATTATGTTCAAATGTCAGACAAAGTCGGAACAAATAGGTTTTTGCAAAGGCTACTACAACAAGGTATCTAGCCATGCACTACCTTGATCTGAGGGACCGTAAATCTCAGTCCAGGACGATCAGCAAGTCCAGTCAAGTCATGATCCATGTACTCGAAAACCATATAGATACCACCCTTGTATTTGTTATTATCTAAAAATATCAAAGCAAAGCAACAAGCTTTAGGCAAAGCGTAATGGGTTATAAGAGACTAAAACAATGAATAAGTTTCACTAACCTGGCTTTCCTTGATCGTCTCTATCTCGACCTTTTGAAAACAAAAAAATCAAACTTAACGCTTCTTTAACGAAATTGATAAAGCAATCACAAGATAAGATCAGTGTTCCTTATTATTATTATTACCTGGAGAAGTCACAATCTCTTTCAAATGGATGACATTTTCATGATGAAGCTTCTTCAGAATCTTAATCTCCCGGATCGCAGTTATCGGAAACTTCATGCAAACAGTGATAAGAGAACTATAAGTCATACTGAATCCAACAAGTTTGCAACTTTTTCAAAGCTAGTATTCAAATTTAGCTTACCCCTTCTCTTTCATTGTCCATACGTATCTTCTTCAGAGCCACAATTTCACCAGTTTTAATCTCTTTAGCCATATAAACTTGACTGCAAATTCAAATCCCAATTCACTCAATTAACAAAAGAGTATATAACCATAAACAGAAATCAAGTTCATTGAGATAAAAAGCTAAATCAGAAATTCTTCAAAATCAAAACTCCAACTTTACAATCAGAATCAGTAATGAAGGAATCAAAGAACAAAACCCATATCAACGAGACAAGAAATATACCCGTAAGTTCCTTCACCGATCTGTTCAAGCTTCTCGAAGCAATCGACACTACGAGATCCCCAAATCGGAGGAGGCTCCTCCAGATTCAGCTGCCCAAAAGCAGCAGCCGCCATTTCTCCTACAGAATTTCACAATTTACAGACGAATTTCTCATATACGTTAGGTTTCGCTTTTCTTCTTCTCTCCGGCTAATCCAAGGTTTTAGCCCTCTCGATGTCGGCTTCACGGAGAAACCTAAAGCTTTTTTATCCGGAGATTAAACCGGTTCTTACAGTGAACCAAATACAAACCGGTTCGGTTCTATTAAAATTGAGATTATGTATAAGCAATTGTGTAAGCCGGTTTAGTTTTGATTCGGTTTGTTGTAATTTTGGTTTGGCTTCCGTTATAGTTTTGGAGCTTCAAATTACACTAAAACCGGATCTTGATTCGATCAATTAACATGAAGAAAGTACAAGTCTAATCAATAATCTCTACAACAAATCGTTATCACTAATCACAAACAAACTACTAGTGTTGTTCCTCTCCTTCAACAACAATTTCTTGTCCCTCAAAACCTGCAAAAACTATACATCTTCAAACCAGTTTCTGTTTTTTGGCTGATTTCATTTTCTTGATCTGGAACTCATGTGATGATTCATATGAAGGTAGACTGGTTTTTTGAGAGACATGAAAAACAAACAAAAAGCATTATTTGATCATATTGAACCAAACCAAATGAGACAATAACAACTAAGAGAGATTTCATTAGTTGACAAAAAAAAAAAAAAAAAGAGAGATTTCATTTCAATGTTACCTCTTTGGATCACAAGGTAACGCCCCACACCAAAAGTAATCAGAATCAAGAGCATCCTTTGCAGATATTCTCTGCACCAGAAACTGACTTTAAGTGGCTATTGATTTCTCAAAGGAGAACAATAACTTCTAGGTACCTGTGACGGGTCCAGCACCAACATTTGGTCCAGTAGTTCAAGAGCATGACCATCAAAACTGTAACACAAGAGAGAAATAAACCCCAACAATGAGATAATAGAGTCCCAACAACATAATGGGTTAACATTTAACTATACTTACTGTCTGTACGTCTCTAATACGCGTCGCTTCAGAGGCCGAGGTGATTTATATCGGCAATACCAAGGCAACTCGGAGACCCCAGGCCAATTGTTTTCATCAGGTGATCCACAAACCTCGTAAATCTTTTTCAATTGTCCAAACTGTAAAAAGAAACAAACATTTTGAGTTAAACACTATTAGTGGAAACACCACAGAGAGATATTCAAAACAAGTCTCTGACCTCGGTTCTGCCGGGAAAGATTGGTTTTCCCTTCAGAAGTTCAGCAAACACGCAACCAACCGACCAAATGTCAATCGCTGGACCATATCTCCGTGATCCAAGTAGCACTTCAGGGGCCCTGCCAAGGCAAAGACGTTATAGTAACAACAATAACCGATACATTTGTAAAGACAATTGTAGGGTATAATACCTATAATGCAATGTGGTGACCTGATATGTACGATTTTCAGTCTGCTCTCGAGAATATATCCGTGCAAATTCAAAACCCCCGAGTTTTAAATTTCCCTCATTGTCAATAAGGATATTTGAACCTGCACCGAGATAAATGTAAGTTAACTACCCGAGAACCAAACGGTTAACAATGTATTTTTGGGATAGTCAGTGACCTTTTATATCGCGGTGAAGCACACGATTCACATGACAAACGTGAAGCCCAGTGAGGAGTTGCTTCATGTAACACTTGATCTGAGGAACCATAAATTTCAATCTAGGACGATTAACAAGTCCAGCCAAGTCATGATCCATGTACTCAAAGACCATGTAGATTCCACCCTTGTATTTGTTATTATTATCTAAAAATCGGAGCAAACCAACAAGCTTTAGAACCTAAGGAGTTTCAAATAATGCGGAAGAACTTGAATCAGTTTCACTAACCTGGCTCTCCTAGATTATCCTCTTCTTCACCTTTTAAAAGACGAAACAGACAGAATAAAAAAACTTTCCGTCTCTTTGAAGGAAATCGTAAACAAGTGTTCCGTAGTTATTACCTGATGAAATCACAATCTCTTTCAAATGGGCGATGTTTTCATGACGCAGCTTACTCAGGATCTTTATCTCCCGGATCGCTGTTATAGGACACTTGATGCCAATTGTTGATAAGAGGTTCAGAAACTTGCATCTGTTCTTGAGTGCCAAAAACAGAAGAAGCTTGAAGGATAGTAGTAGTAGCTCACCCCTTCCTGTTTATTGTCGTCCATACGGATCTTTTTCAAAGCCACGATTTCACCAGTTTCGATATCTTTAGCCTTGTAAACTTGACTGCAATACAAAATCCAAATATAGAATTCTGAAGAAGGAAATTAATGCTACAAATTCATTTCTAATCATGCAAATCCAAATTCTTGAACCATATCTTAAAAATCTGAGTATCCTAAAGACAAAAGGAAGCTTCTTTACATGGTACTTGTCAGTCGCAACAATGAAAATCCGATTTCTTGAGAATCTGAGAATAACGAATTCACTAAAGCAACAAACTTTAACTTGGTAACTGCAGGGATCATCATTAAAGGATCGATTTTTACGCATTCTTGTTCAAACATTGATCAATACACGAATCTTACAACTAAAATCACTTGAATATACCCAGAGACAAAAGAAATCGAGAAGAAGAATCACCCGTAAGTTCCTTCGCCGATCTGTTGTAGCTTCTTGAAGCAATCGACATTACGAGATCCCATAAATGGAGGAGCTTCTTCCAGATTCAACTTCCCTAACGCAGCAATCGCCATTTTTCCCCGCTCAGGAAGAAAAGACCTGAGCTTGAGCTTTAACCCGGTTTAATCTAGTAGGACAGGTAACTTTTCCGGTTTTCTCCGGTTTAAGCTCTGTTTTGTTGTTTCTTCTCTAAAGATAGCAATAAATTTGACAAATGACAAAGCTTTCCAAGCAAAAAACAACAATTTGCAAACTAAAAATCATTAATTAATGGGATTAGTTTCTTCTAACTTTACAATGAAGCAATAATTAATCAACAAAATATGAATGTTAAATAAGCAAAACCCGGGATGGATTCTGATCAGCTAACTAGAAACCATTTAAGACCAAAAAAAAAATTGGGCCAAGTGAAAAACACTCACTCAAGCTCTCTAGGGATGTTGGTAAATTAAAATCCATGGAGATATACAGAAGATGAAGGAAGGAGGAAAAAAAATAATAAAACCGAATCTCACGCAGATAAAATTGAGCTAAGATCATCAATAACCTGTCTAATGTTAGGTCTTTCATTTACAGTGACAATGCACCTGAGTGAAACACCAAGCATTTCCTCCATTGCTTTTGATATTTCTTCCCTGCCTGCAATGTCTCTGTCGATGCAGTCCATTCTTCTACCTTCTTGATCGCATAAACGTACCCAATCAGTCAAATCAACGGCTCCTGCTTGACCCGATATGATGTCACCAGCGCTTCTTCTGGTCAAAAGTTCCATTAGGATCACTCCGAATGTGTAGACATCTGATTTGAGTGTTGGCATTGGTTTAGCCGCTGAAGCAAGCTCAGGAGCGCAGTAACCGAGCGCACTCATGTTAAGTGTCTGTTCCTCCACACCCGCTTGAGTCATCAGGCGGTGGATACAGTAGTCTGTTAATTTAACGGTATTGTCAGCGCCCGTGAGGATTATGTTGGTCGGTTTAAGATTCCCGTGCGGTGTTCCTCTATCGTGAAGGTAGAGAAGACACTTAGCCACATCGACTGCAACTTTCAGTCTTTGAGTGAACGACATTCGGGTATTCCTCCGTGGGCTAGTCTCTGCAGAAAGATAAAAAATTTGATGAGAAAAGAGCAATGGCGAAAGATATACCAACGCATAAATACATGAATAAATGTTTTTACCGTATAGATGCAAGGCTAAGTTATCTCCTCTTATGTAATCAGAAAGTAGAAGCCTTTCTTGTTCTCGGGGTCCCCAATAGTAAGCTCTTAACGGGACAATGTCCGGATGCTTTAAAGAGCTGATTTTTTTAACTTCCTTTGCGAAATCTTTCGTATGCCTTACGAGTCCAACTCTCAACCATTTCACCTTCAACATATGCCCATTATCTAGTGTTGCTTTGTATAACGTCCCATGGCTGCTTCTACCGAGAACTTCTGCTGGAGCTCGGGATAACTCTTCAACTGTGAATTTTAGTGAAGCGTCCAAAAAGAACAGCTCTCCAGCCAATCGATCGGGTGAGTAAACATCCAATACCACAGGCTGGTCACTGAAACGGGGCGAGGATGACGATGGTGAGCCTTCCCCGGAAGATTTTCTTCCAGATGTTGCAGGGTAATCATCGAGGAGATTCGGATTTGCGGTTGCGGTTGCTGAACTAGCTATGTCCCCCACAGGTAACCCGTGCTCAGAGATTTCAGTAACGAATTCTTGTTGCCCGGATAATGATCTTGAATTTGGTGTGAGCAAGTGATCATTTGAGAAGCTCAATGATGATGACGGGTTCTGGGCATTTGAGCTGAAGTTGAGGAAAGAAGGGCGAGAAGAACGTCCCAGCTTGACATCTCTAGGTGAAGTTTGGTCAGTAAACCCATTCCTCCCGTGAAACGCCTTATGCTTTGTACGATAAATGGCAAACAAGACAACCATAACCATAAGAGCAGCTCCGACTGAAGCAACAATAATTACTATGTGCCTGTGCGAATGACCTTTCTTAGGAAAAGACAAGTTATTAGGAACAGGAATCCCGGATTTCCCATCTGGAAGGTTTAGTTTGGAGTTTCCCGGAAAAAACGATGAATGTGGGTATCCTCTCAGGCCTTCTGGGACCGTTCCTGATAGGTTGTTATACGACACATTAAACCCCGTCAAGTGAGACGGAAGCTTATCAGGAATCTGACCATTAAAAGCATTGTTTGACAAGTCGAGATACTCCAAGTCACCAAGCTTGTCAAGATCGTTTGGAAGTTCACCAGAGAGCTTGTTATTGGAAAGATTTAGAACCTTAAGTCTTTCCATTGTACCGATATCCCCAGGCAACATACCGGTCAAAGAATTCGTAGAGAGGTCAAGTAACTCCATCTGAGGATAATAACGTATAGCCAAAAGTTCACTTGCGTGTGAGCTTCGAAATGGAATCGGCCCCGTCAGATTGTTCATCGAAAGATTCAAACTTGTCAAGCTTGTGATAGTGAAGAAACTTGATGGAATCAACCCGGTGAACCGATTCAAACTGAGATCAACCACAGACAATTGAGAAACCCCTGATTTATCCCACAATGAAGGTAGCGTACCACCTAAAGAATTATTCCTGATGTTCAACACACTTAGTCTTGCAAATGAAGAAGTGAAATTCGGCAAGATTCCAGATAAGTTGTTGGAACTCAGATCAAGCAACTCCGGAGTAGCTTCCCACTCTTGAACAACAGAAACATCTCCAGAGAACATATTCCAACTAAGGTCTATCACTAAGCATCTTTTCAAAGTAGATGGTAAATCCCCAGACAAGCCATTAAAGGACAGATTCAACACGTTTAGCGACGTTGAGTTTATCTCACCAAGTGACCCTGCACATAAACCAAAAGGAAACTCCTTTCAATACATACATAAGACGAACCCCAAGTACATTATCAAGAATACCTGTAAAGCCATTTCGACTGAGATCGAGCTCCTGCAACTGAACCGAGCTCTGAAGCAACTCTTGAGGTACATTACCAAACAATTGATTACTTCCAAGCTTCAAGATTTTCAAACTCGGCAACAATCCGAAAGACGGTAACTCAGAATTGATCTTATTATCCTCCAAGTCAAGAATCTCAAGGTTCTTAAACAAACCAATCGATTCCTTAGTGAAAAACCCACCATTCAAATCATTATGACTCAAATTCAAGTGATGAAGAGTGTTTGAAATGCTCGAAATGTGATCGACAGATAAAGATAACCCACCATGGAAACGATTAGAGCTCAAGTCAACGAACTCTACGTTTCTCAATTGAGTGAAAATCTCTCCTACGTCTCCTTCAAGCTCGTTCTTATGCAAATCCAAAGATCTAAGTTGCTGAAGATTACGAAACCCAATCGGAAAACCTCCTTGGAACTTATTAGAAGACAAATTCAAGTAATTCAAACCATAAAGGTCAGCGATTCGACCTGGGATTGGTCCATAGAACTCGTTGGAAGATAGATCTAGGAGATTCAAAGTTTGTATAGAACCCAATTGAGGAACTAACCGACCCGAGAAGTTATTACCGGAAAGTGAGAGGTTACGGAGAGAAGTGAGACCGATTAAAGTATTGAACTTGAGCTCGCCGGAGAGTCCAAGACGGTCGAGATTGATTCCGGTAATGGACCCAGAATCCGGGTCGCAGGAAATACCCGTCCAGGAAGAATCTGGGCATTTTTTGGGATCCGAGAGTGTGTTTGTATCGGACCATGAAATGGGTTGATTCGAAGCGTCGTCTCGGATCCCTTTCCGGAACTCGAGAAGAGATCGGAGCTCCGGTTCAGGGACGGCGATAGCTCCGAGGAGTAGAGAGAGAAAATAGAGAGAGAAAGTGAGAAAGTGACTCATTTGAGCCAAAGAATGTGATATTAAAAAAACCCAGAAGGAGAAAAACCCTAACGATTCATTGCTCGAGGAACAAAGACAGTGAAACGGAGATTTAGGGATTATACTCGAAACCCTAGAATCTGGAATTGGAAGAGAGAGAGAGAGAGAGAGAGAGAGAGAGAGAGAGAGAGAGAGAGAGAAGCAGTGGTGTGTGTGTGTGTGAGAGGAGAGAGAATGTTTGATGTTTTTTTTTCCCAAACACAAATTTTTTTTTTTTGTCGTAAACACAAATTTAAATTGATTATTTAAACATAATGTTTATAATTATTTTCTCCGATAAACGCGGCAATTACGAACTTTTTGTATTTCTTGTCAACGTGATTCGTGATAAAATAATTTAAGTAGACAGCTAAAAAAATTGTTTTTAAAAAGGAAACTATTTATTTCATATTTGTAATGGTTTAGGAATTAAATGGTAAAAATACTAATGTTAGTTACAGACTTACAAGTTACAATGGACAGCGATGCAACAGCAATTGCTTCTTCTTTTTTTGGTAAAAAAATTGGAATCAGGAAGAAAATAATTGCCAACTCATATGAATATATTTATTCATAAATTTAACAGTGTTAACATTCTTTTGATAAATGAAATTTCAGTCTAAATTTGTAACCTGTAAGGTAACCCAAATGTATAATAAATTTAATTATATGGTAATGTGAACTGTAAAAACTTAGAAACAAATGTATATATTAGGGGAAACGAGAAATATAAGGAAAATGCCGTTAAAATAGCGGTAAAGGTGACGTAACGAAATTTGATTAGTTGGAGATACTAAAACACAGACTGGAAAATGACAAACGCATGTCGCTGCCTCTCTTTTTTCTTTCTTCTTTAAAGAAACATTAAAACAAAAAAATTGCACTAAATTCCATTTTTATATCACATGCAAAAAAAACAGAAAATGGAAAATGAGATGTGACGGCGAGAGTAACGTCGTTAAATCGTTTTCCGTTTTATGCTAAAATTTTGTCCGTCAGTTGTAACTCTCTAGACCACAACATGGTGTATGTCATTAAACCACAATAAATCAATTTTCTCCTCAATATTTTGAATTTCTCGAAATGATTAATTAATTAAAATGTTGGGTTTCTTTTTTGGATTCATATTTTCTGAAAATATAAATATTTTCATTTAAAAAAAATTATGTTGAATGTTTTATTTGCAACATTGTATATATATATATATATGCAATACCTAATAATAAAAAAATTGGGATTAGGTAGGCCAGGTGGAATTATCATTAAGGTAATGAGGTTGTATATTTGAGGTCGATTTAATGTCCCTTTTGACTTTTGAGTATTAATTTCTCTAACCATATATATACACGAAAGATGGCAAAATGTCTATTTGTTTTCTATATTTTTCAGATATTTTCCTTGGCCCATAGAAAACGAAATCTCTAGCTTTTTACATAATCGAGTTCTTTAAAAAGAATACCTTGTTATTTGAAACTTGTCAAAAAAAAATCTGAATATTAAAGTTGAAAACTAAGTTTGATCATAGAATAAGAAAAATTTCATAATTCTGGTATGTATACACTCACACACACATGAATTATTTGTTATACAAGAAAACAAAGTATAAATTCGTGGAATGGAGTGTATAAAACTCCCAAACTTGTTGATTTGATTGATATTATATTAGTCATTTGTTGTGGGGCTATAGGAAGTAGGAATTAATATTTTTTTCTGTCTTTTTGTCGTTAAACTATCAAGTAAATTACTTACAAAAAGAATCGATCACATAAGTACGAACCAAAACTAACCAAAAATGAAAAGAAAACTTGATAATTAAAAACATTGAGAAAGAAAAAAGAGCTTTTTAGCGAAAATCAGTCAAAAATAGGATCTAAGATTCTAGGGTTTGAAACTTGGGTAAGAAGAAAGGAAGGAGAAGGAATTACGCATGACCAAATAACTACACCGGTTTAAATTATGAGCCAAAATAAATAGTTTACGAACCAGTAACATTCCTTTCCAATCCTCTAATTTGACATTTAGTTCTCCGACTGTGAAGAGACTCTCGTTGTTCTTGCTTCGCTGTCTCAAGATTTGGTTTAAAGGTCGTTGATGATTTTGTTTTCGACTTCTGGATGTTTGTGTATCACCCAAAAGAACCATTTAAGTGCGACGGAACTCGTGTCTCGTCCAGCTAAGATGAAACTTGTGCAGAATTGTAGTCTATATATAATATAATAGCAAACCTGTTTTTTTGAATTGCTGATGTCAGCTTTTTTTTTTAGAAAAATAAAAATCAATCTAATGGTTGATATTATTTAGCTTTTAAGATTGTACGGTGAAGATTAGATTTGTTTTTTTTTTTACTTTTCATCTTAAATTTGCTTGCTGTTTGCCGAAAAGGTTCCTAAAAACAATAAATCGATGTGTTTTTTCCACCCATAAACCCCTTTGACCAAAAAACACAAACTTTCAAGTGAATCGTTGTGATTCTTCGCTTATATTTATCATGTCGACAGATAAAGAAAAAATGATATTTTCTTCCCTAAAACATTTTGCATTTGTTTTGCCGCTGTCGGTGCCGTAATCGAATGGGCATGGGTATATGTCGATTAGCGAGTGGGTATCTTGAACAGGTATGCTGTAATTATCTTCATCGATTCTATCCAGAGTTGTGATTGTTGAAAATTGTAATGAAAAGTTGTGTTTATGTGTTTTTATATATTGGAACGAAATCTAAGTCGTTCACAAAACACAAAATCTGTTGAATTTCTCTGTTTCATAATTTAGAAAGTTTCGGTATAAGTGATTGGATGTGTGTTGAGCGACGTCGGTGGTGGAGTACGACGAAGTTGATTATTGTAAGGGTTTGAAATCATCGGAAGATCTATCAAAAGGAAAAGACATGAACCATGTTTCTAGAATCACTGCGGTATCTCTCTCTTATGCTAATTTATTTCTTCCATTTTTAGTTTCTGGAAAAAAACCCTTAGGATAGCCTCTTTTCACAAATTTATATTCGAAATTCATTGTAATGATTTAGTTTTTTTCTCTCAGTTTCTCCCTCATCATCGTTGCTTCTTCTTAATTTTTTATTGTAACGATTTGCCTAAACCGTTGCCGTCCATTTGGTGAGAGAGATCCCATTGGAGAGTAGTCAACAATTATTAATACCGTTTCATCCAACCAAAGTTTACGTTAATATGAAGAAGTCTTGAATATTCAAATCAAAGAGGATGACAGATTGGTCATCATAATTCGAAAAAAGAAGATTATTGTTTTCGTTCGGCGACTAAAATAATATGTTGCATTGCGCTTTCTCCTATATGTTGTCACAAAACTGTATGTTTGTTTCCGCTTAAAAGTATTCATGTGTTCTTTTTTATTCTTTGGAAATGTGTGTTGATTAAATTAATCTGTGTCCTTCTATTTTGATTGGTTTTCTATCGTAAAAGTATGTAGTGACTTTATTATGTTCCAAATTTTGGTACATATTGGAGTAAGAGTTCTTTTAGTTTCATTGCATTATACATAACTTTTTTTAGTTGTCATTACCTTCAAAGGCCCTGAAATGTATGTATCTTTGCACTCTTTGTAAGTTATAAGTAAGTCAGCCTTAGTTGGTTTTAGTCGAGTACCATAAAATCTACTTGAGTTGCTAAGCTTGCTGAAGATTACACTATATAGGAGGCATATTCATACCCTTTTTTTTTTGTTCACTAAGAAGTCGGGCAGGAGGCGTGACCCTTAAGCTCCACATATAATCTCTTGAAGAAGAGGAAAAAGAAATGAAGGTTGGTGGTTTAATGAACGTGTGTTTCACCAAGTTAATAATTTTCTCTCTATGAATTTGGAAATCCCCCTTTCACGCAGTAAACATTTTGCAAAACAGGTGTAAGTATATAAGTTGTCAACAAAGTCATTATTAGGCCATCACTATTGGAGACATTTTATCAATGTCTCACAATATAAAAATATTAAAAACACATTCTCTCTTCTTTTTACTCAACTTTATACCTTCTTTTTCATTTTTTTACTCAACTTTATACCTTCTCTTTCATTCTTTTACTCAACTTTTATTAATTTTATATTTAAACACATCCTAATTATCTCTCTTATGTCTTCCCCAAGACACAATCTCTCCAACTAAACCCACTATCTCTTCTTTTTACTCAACTTTTATTAATTTTATATTTCAATACACCACACTATTTCAACAAAAAACACTCTCTTTCTTCCTTTTACTCAAATTTTAATAATTTTATATTATGAGACACACCCACATTGTTTCCAATGTACATGCTCTTATTCGACCTTCACTATTGATTCGCTTTTTCTTGAGATTGAATAAGTAGTCTGATAATTTCCGATCAACTGAATAGTTTTAAGAATATATGTTAACAATGTATGTTGCAGCCTTGGTTAACGTACCTGTTATCACTTCATAATTTACAGAGCCATATGTGATATGTGGCATACGTTAGAATCATATTTTGTATGTAAGTATGTTGATATACCTTCTTTGATGTTTTTGACTTTATGTGTGTACCCAACCCACATTTAGTGGATGATACATTAATATTTTTTAAACGACTGAGAATTAATCGGTAGGAGTACCTTCAAATAGATGCGACGTTTTTTTTTTTTTCACGAAACAGCAAATTCAAAGAGATGCATCGCTTCCTTTTGCGTCTTTTCGTATGCTTTCATAAAATGCAATTTGTTCCCGAACTTTTGCGTTCAGTATCCTCTTTTCGTTTCACTCCTAACAGTACCAAACTTTGATGTATTTGTATTTTTACGTTCGCAGAACAATTGTTCCATTTGCGAGAATCGTTGAGATCTACTTCTAATTTTTTTCTTGATAAATTTTTTTCGTCATTCCCGATTCCAATTAATTCTGCGTCTTATTTCTAAAAACTGTATACGCATTTGACTGCATATTTTTGGGTTTGATAAACATTTTTTTATATGCAAAGCGTCTCTACGATTTTTTATAATATGAATTGAAGTCAAGATTCATGATTCAAATCCGTTTATCAAGAAGAGTGATGTGTTTGCTTAACTTTTGGTTAATTTTTTTTATATCACTTGCATAGCGAACCAAAACATACGTTGTTAAGAATATATAGCTCGCATGCCCAAAGTTTTTCACTAAAAATCCGCGAACCTTTCATTTTTGTCTTAAAATAAAAGTGATATATATATTTTTTTTTTGTAAACTACCAATTTGCTAACAAAGAAATTAATAATATTAATCTCATGAATTCTATATTGAGTAAATGATATTAGTTATTTATAATGTCATTTATGTTCTTTTGGAGGTTTTAGAAAACTAATTATTTCTTTGTAAATCATTTTCAATCTATATTAACCATGTTCATATCGGGGAACGAGACGGGCAATTACAGGAAAGGTACGGGAACATGTAATTTGGGAATTGAAAAACAATACCTAAACGGCTAAACTATTCCGAACAAAAGACAGGAAGTTTGGTAACGGGAAAGGTTCGGAATATTCTCTAAACTAAATTTACTTCCCAAACTTTCAATAAGTTGGGTAAGATTTAACTTTAAAACATATATTTCAGGAAATTTTAAAAAAATTAAGATAATTTTTAGAAAATTTAAGAGATATTCAGGAAATTTAAGAAAAATTTGAGAAATTTAAAGATAGTTAAAAAGAAAACGGATAATTTCAGTAGTTCTCATACCCATTCCATTTCCTTACCCTTCCCGTACCCATTTGAAGTAAAAAAAAAATTCAATCTCAAATAGGTAGTTGTATAAACATGATCGGGAACGGGGCAGCACTGGTTTCCCTCCTTAAAATGGACAGGGCTAATTTATATTGAAGTTAAATTTCTCGATAAATTGTGTTATAGTAACAAAGGAGGCAACGTACGACATACTATTTGGGAGAAAATTTACCTACTTATCGAATGATTATAGAAAATAAAAATGCAAAAAAAGGAGCTATTCTCATAATTATAAAATATCATACCATACTTTCAAATTATTAAATAAAAAAATTAATATTCATAATCATCATTATGTTATGCTTTTAGTTAAAACTTAATATTTCGTAATACTTATTTTTTAAAACACATCATTGCCAAAACTCCTATAAAAAACATCATCAAAAAAGCGTGAGAAAAAGATCATACATTGAGGATTTGTGAGAAAAGTCATAGATATTGTTCTCTGGTATATATAGTGCAATAGAGTTTCGTGACTCTTTTGAGGAATATATGAAAAGAGGAACCAACCTCTAGTCTTATCAAATTAAAATTGGAGGTGATGGGACCCTCGAGAGTGACGAAACATGGAGTTGTATCACACATTTCCAAGATTTGGCAAGAGAGATTTAAGGCGAATCATGTTGATAGAATTCCGGGTTCGACGGTTTGTGAAGGATTAATTAGTCATAGTAACAAATCTATGAAAAATCAGTGTAATGGAAGTAGATGAGAGACAATCTCCGCTTGTAAGCCTCTATGTGGTAGAGTAAATTTCTAAAATTACAAAACTTATGAAAAAAACATAAACTCTTCAAACACATCTAAGTGACAGTGAGAACTCGCTATCGTCCACAAGAGTTATAGAGTTATGTATGCAATGGTGGGATAAAGCATGCAAAAAAAAGGCTTCAGTTTTATTCTTCAACACCCATATTGATCGACTACGTAAAACTTTTCAATCGTTATTTGATCTCAGTCCTCAATATTGATATGTTTTTTTAACGATTACTATCATTTAACAAAAAGTCAACATGTAGGTAAATTCATGATATATAGACTATTGAATAGAAACGACAAATTGGCAAAAACGAACATGTGATCAAAAGCCAAGATCCATGAGTTCAAATTCATGTACCATAAGTGATGGCAGAAGTTTGTGCTATCGAAATTTAGTTTTCATAGAAAATGAGGCAAAATACCAATATATAAATAAATGTGCAAACAATAGCTAAATGCATTTTTTCTTCAAACTGGAGGTGAAATTTAGTTACTTTATTTTCACTACATGGTCATCTAAGTCTTATATGTTGACTATTTATTCATCAATATTTTACGGCAATATGAAACTAAAACTTCTCTTATGTTAGTTTCTAATTAATTTTGTTAAGAGTTTGTTTAACGTTTAGATAATTGCTATTTAGTATTCCTTGCATAGTGGTGGAACAAACACATAAACTACCAAAGTTCTCATGAAAAATTAATTGTTTTTATGTTTTTTATGGTTCAAAATATATTATACTTGGATTTATTTTTGAATTCACTAAAACCACACAAGTTTTTTTTCTTGTATAGAAGATGGAAAAAAATGTTTCTTACACATTAGTGGTCTGTTAAACACATATTAACAGTAACGATCTCATAAATATTACTTTTTCCGTGCGGATACGCGCGGATTTGTTTCCTAGTCTGATATAATGGAAAGATCTTTTTCATCACTCTTCTTGTGACTTTCTATCTCGATAATCCTCAAGAGGACATCGGATTTGTTTCCTAACGTTTTCTCTTCTTTGCGCTTACAGATACGATCAACGACCATCTTGTCGATGATAACAGGTTTTTATCCTATCTAAGATTTCAAACATATTCTAATCAGATGTAGAATAGTCAGGTTCTTTTCAAGGACCGGCAATACACTCTAATCTTATGTAAATACAAATTTAGCTAAGTAATTCAAGTTGGTTTAAGTTGTCACAATTTAAATAAGCAAAACAAATAAAATTCGATGTAAACAATAATGAGAAAAACGTTAAGCTAGGGTAAATATCTCAGGGAATAGATCATCAAGAACCAAGCAATTATTCAAGATATCAATTAAGTGCCAATCTAGAACTCAATCATAAATTCAAGAGAATCCACTGTCGTGGCATCCACTACTTCATCAATTAATCTAGCACCCTAAACTGTCGTTTGAGACTAAAGAGAATCGATGAGCATAACGAATAGGATTGATTTGTTCACGAGTTGCCTTAACTTCAACTGTCGTTGGCTAAGGGTCAACACGCCCATCTAAGTTCATTCAAGTAATTCACTACACTTTTGATGAGTAAATTCAACCTAAAATCAAAGGCTAGGTAATTAAGCTAGTCTAGGCAATAAGTTCAACTTAGATGAAGATATCAAAACATATATAAAACCTATCTATGCTTAGTTCAAGAATTCCTAATTCCCATCGAAAACCCTAACCTAACAACGATGACTACTCGCACATGGTGAAATCAAACACAACAAAGCAATAAAGAGAATTCATGATGATATGGAAAGAGATTAGGGTTTAGAATTCTTCTCAATAGAGTTGTGGAATGAATCTCCAAATTGCAAATCCAAAAGTCGTGAACAGTAGTTGTGAACAGTACTCGTGAACAGTAACCGTGAACAGTGAACGTGAATAGTAACCGTGAACAGTGAACGTGAATAGTAAACGTGAACAGTGAACGTGTAAAAACTGTGTAAAAGAAGCGTGATGTAAGTCTCTGTGTAAAAGAAGTGTAAAAGGGGTGTGAAAGTGGCGTCAAAGAAGCGTATCTTTTTCCAAAGGAATACTTCCTCTTTTAAAGGAGAAAGAGGCGGCTAGGAAAATAAGGAAGTAAATCTTGGATAAATCTTCTAGGTAGATCTTCTATTTAGTGAATATCCTCTTTTGCAAATCTTCTGAGTAAATATTGAGTTTAGTGAATATTCATTTTCTTCAAATCTTCTAGATATTCACTTAAACGGCGGCAATCTTCTAGGTAATCTTCTGGGGAGCAGTCAAATCCATTCTGGGAGCAGGTGCTCCCGTTTTCTGCTTCAAAAACCTCCAAAAGATCGTGTTTTCCTTCCTTTTCACCAAACCTCCTAGCAAACTCCAATTCTTCATTCCAGCCACCTTTGGACCTAAAAAGACTCAATACAAAATAGAAAGACTCGATAAAACCCTACAAAATAATGGTTAGAATACGCCAAAAATGGAGTATATCAATTCCCCCAGACTTAGATCTTTGTTTGTCCTCAAACAAACTCAAAACCAAGTAAAGGAAAAAGGTTTGAAAACGTGGGAACTCTTTTATTCTCATCGAACCGTACCTTTGGCTTTTGATCTGCAGACCACACAATCCAGATTACGAATGACAAAGTGTCACCAAAACAGTCTCAACACACTTCTCAACCAAGCCATTTCCCAAATAATTCTTTGCAATATCACAAACCAAACACACTAAAAGTATGCGTGAGGAACTCGCTAATGACACCTTTTCAGGGAATACGGCGTTAAAGGGTTTAAGGCCATTTAAGGGTGGAGTTAAAGGTGTTTAGAGTGTTTAAGGGTTACCCGATGTTTCGTAGAGGATGCAGGATATCGCACAAAATTGCAAGAGAAAGCGGGTCTGTTTGATGTCCACATTCTCTAAATCACACATTCCATCCTTCTTTCTTTCTTCCCTTCATAAAACTATTATCCACCTTGGGCATACTTGCTGGGTTTGAGAGACAATTTAACAGACTTGCCACTCTTCATCATCAGATTTTTTTCTTTTTCTCTTTTTTTTTTTTTTTTTTTTTTTTTCTTTCTTTTAATAAGATGATGATGATGAAGAGGGTTTTGATTACACAGATGTGCCTCTCAAACACGAAAATATTAGATTAATGTACATACCCATGTGAGTCTCAATGATGTTTCTTCTACTCCTTCTTCCACAAAACCTGTGTGCTCTGTCCTTCAGAACGAGTGATCTAGAGGCTGTGTCGACCCTTCTCTCTCCGGCCCTTTTGCACATATGCTGCACATGTGACAATGAAGTAACAAGATGGTAAGGGGTTTGAAAAGAGGTAAGGGTTAAGGAGGGTACTAGCTAAAAATGAGCTAGCTATTCAGGATCAACAAGAGTGGTAAAAAGGAAAAAGAAGTCCTGAATATGATTCGTTTCCCTAATCTAGCGCCAATAGCGAGAGAATTTTTGGTCAATCTGAAACATGGAAGATGGTGCATTGAAGTGTTCCAACTATTCCTTGTAATCCGCGCTCTGAAAAAATGGTCACTAGAAAGAGAGTTAATTAGCACAAGTGGTTCATAAATCGTCGTAGAATAAAGTCCTAATTCCCAACTAAAAAGTCTTGACTCAATAAAATGAAACAAAGAAAAACCGACTCAAACATAAGAAAAGAAAACATCCAAAATAAACGACATCAGTAGCAACTCCCCCCAGACTTACTTCACACTGTCTCGGTTTGAGAATAAGAAAAGAGAGAGTGAAAAGAAAAAGATAAAAGCATTAAGAAAAGCACAGAACTGTACTTACCTCATGGTGGGCCTAAATCCAAATTTCGAATTATACCCTAGAGAGCAGGTGCTCTGTAAGTTGGAGCAGGCTTTAGTTGAAAGGAGCAGGGGCTCTCCTTGTTCTTCGCAGCAAATTTTGGGCAGAAACTCCTGTGTCGATCGATGGATAGGGATGTCGATCGACAGTGGGGTCTCTGGAAAATTTGGAATCACGGCTCCGGTCAGTGTCGATCGATATGGATCTCTGTCGATCGACGGAGGACTTCCTGGAAAAATTACACCCTTCTATGGGAGCGGCTGCTCCCTTTTTTTTTTTTTTTTTTTTTTTTTTTTTAAAGAAAAAACTGAAAAAGCCAAAGCTAAAAACAAAAATTAGTAGAAAAAGAAATTAAATGTAAAAGAGTTAGAAAACATACCGGTGGGTTGCCTCCCACCAAGCGCTTGGTTAAAGTCTATAGCTCGACTCGGTGCCATGTATCAACCAGGTTGGACTTGAAAACTTGTTCCAAAAGAAGCTCCACAACTAGACATCCTCATGTTCAGTACCTTACTCAGCATTCCATTGACAACACCAATACCCTTCTCTTTCAACTCTAATGGAAGAATAGCTCTAACTCTAGAGAAAGGTTTATGAGTACCTTTACACTTTAACTTGTATTCAACCGAGTTTCCATCATATCCTTGAGGGATTAAATTCATTTTAGGAACACTCGTGATTCTTTTGCACTGCACTTTTCCCTGCACCTTTGCCTTCTCCCTAAGTTTCTTGGTGAGACGAGGAGGAATTCCATCTAAAACTTCACCGATCTCACTCTTATCACCAAGCTCTCGCACAATATCAACTGACATATCTTCTTTATCTACTACCGAGATGCAAGAGGCATGTGTGGTGGTGTTTTTGGGAATGGCATTGTAGAAAACCTCTTTGTTGACGTTGGAAAAGGAGACTCGCTTATTAGGCATATCAATGATCGCACCCACTGTAGCCATGAATGGTCTCCCAAGAACCAAAGGCATATGATGACCTTTTCGCATCTCCACAACCTCAAAATCAGTTCCGACTAGGCAATCCCCTACTTGGATAGGTAAATCGCGAATGATGCTAGACGATGTTGTTGTGGAGGCGTTTGCAAATCTAAGAGTCATATGACTAGGATTTACCTCGGCAATTTTCAACTTTTCTGCAGTAGCTTTTGACATGAGATTCACACAAGACCCAGAATCACAAAGAGAATCTTTAAACTCAACTCCTGTAATGGAGCATGGAACAACAAACTTCCCAGGATCTGCAACCTTAGGCAATACCCTCAATAGTGGTGGTGTTCCCCTCGCTTGCGCAAAGATTTCCTTAATCTCTTCTTGAGTCTCTCTGCAATTCCAAAAGAAATCATGTATGGGATGATTTTCCAAAGCCTCTTCAAAGGAGATTTCGTTAGGAATCCTTCTCGCCATCTTCTTAAAACTATCTAGCTTCTCTCCACTGATGCAATCCCTCTGATCTCTAGCTGGAACTAGGTAAGGAGCCTTAGGAGTATAAACCCTCGCTGGAGGATTTTCTGCAGGTTTGATTGGAGCACGTCGTGGGAGCAGGCGCTCCTTAGCCTGCGCCGTAACCTTGTCCGAGGCTATGACATTTTCCACTGCAGGATCCAGTATCCTTCCACTTCTCATCGCAACTGCATCGACATATCCATCCTTAGGATTCACCTCTGCTTTCCCAAGAGGAATTCCTGATGCCTTAGCAGTTTGAGCAACCTTAATTTCAAGCTTTTTCACATGAGTGCAAACAGCTTCTAACTTACTATTGAGATCATTGTACATGTTGTCCACCTTGACATTGATCTCATTAGCATATTTCTGCTGGCTGAGCAAAACTGATTGCATAAGGGACTTCAGCTCGTCGTGAGAGGTAGACGCTTGAGCTTGAAAGCTTTGATTCTGCACATAGTTTTCACCCACATAGCTCACCTCAACATACTTCGCATCTCTTTTGTTCTCACAAAGCAGGACACTTCTCTGATTTCTCTTCAACAACAGGTCCACCTTCGCTGTCAGCTCATCAATCCTCTGTGACTCAACACTGCAGACATGTATAGGCTCATCATACTCATGGCAGCGATTCCTAGAACTTGCAGCCAAGTTCTCTATGAGCTTATACGCACCTTCCTTGGTCCTGGTCAGAAAATTACCATCACTCGCAGCATTCAAAGTGTTCCTATAATCCCAATCAACACCATCATAGAAGATACTCAACAAGTTCTCGTCTGTAAACCCATGGTGTGGACACTCCCTCTTATACTCTTTGAATCTTTCCCATGCCTCACAAAAGGTCTCTCCTGAATGTTGCTGAAACGTGGAGATCTTGTTCCTTAGATTCGCGGTCATGGTTTTGGTGTAGAAGTGGTCCAAGAAAGTAGCTCTACATTGTGGCCAAGTCGTGATGGATCCAGCTGGTAGCGACTTGAGCCAACGGGAAGCTTTGTCTGTGAGTGAGAAAGGAAAAAGCTTGCAATTCAAGAAATCCGGGTTCATCCCATTAGAGTTCGTCGTGGAGCAAATCTCCTCGAAGTTCTCTATATGGTCCATCGGAATTTCTGCGGGAAGTCCATGGAACAAATGCTGCTTAACCAGTGATATCAGCTGAGGCTTAATCTCATAATCTTGCCTCTCATCAGCAGGTGGAACGATTGCCGCTCGGTTCCGGTAGAAAGCATGAGGATTGTCCATATCCCCAATGGCACGCTGCTGTTGTGGCTTTTGCTGCTGTTGCAGCTGCTGCATTTGTTGTTCCAGCCTCCGAATAGCAGCAGCTACATGACCATTTGCAGCTCGGTTGTCGGTTTCGTCGCCCATGTTGGCTAGATTCGACTTCTCTTTTGTTTCTGCTCGTTCTACCCTTGCTAACTCTTGATTGTCGAGTGCGGGAAGGTTTTGAGAACCTTGACTACACCTGAAACACACAAAAGAGAAGAAAAGAAGAACAAGTTAGTACTTAGTCAAAAAAACGTATTTTAAAACTAGAGGTATCGAAGGGGTCCAAGTCGCAACGGCGCCAATTTGATAACAGGTTTTTATCCTATCTAAGATTTCAAACCTATTCTAATCAGATGTAGAATAGTCAGGTTCTTTTCAAGGACCGGCAATACACTCTAATCTTATGTAAATACAAATTTAGCTAAGTAATTCAAGTTGGTTTAAGTTGTCACAATTTAAATAAGCAAAACAAATAAAATTCGATGTAAACAATAATGAGAAAAACGTTAAGCTAGGGTAAATATCTCAGGGAATAGATCATCAAGAACCAAGCAATTATTCAAGATATCAATTAAGTGCCAATCTAGAACTCAATCATAAATTCAAGAGAATCCACTGTCGTGGCATCCACTACTTCATCAATTAATCTAGCACCCTAAACTGTCGTTTGAGACTAAAGAGAATCGATGAGCATAACGAATAGGATTGATTTGTTCACGAGTTGCCTTAACTTCAACTGTCGTTGGCTAAGGGTCAACACGCCCATCTAAGTTCATTCAAGTAATTCACTACACTTTTGATGAGTAAATTCAACCTAAAATCAAAGGCTAGGTAATTAAGCTAGTCTAGGCAATAAGTTCAACTTAGATGAAGATATCAAAACATATATAAAACCTATCTATGCTTAGTTCAAGAATTCCTAATTCCCATCGAAAACCCTAACCTAACAACGATGACTACTCGCACATGGTGAAATCAAACACAACAAAGCAATAAAGAGAATTCATGATGATATGGAAAGAGATTAGGGTTTAGAATTCTTCTCAATAGAGTTGTGGAATGAATCTCCAAATTGCAAATCCAAAAGTCGTGAACAGTAGTTGTGAACAGTACTCGTGAACAGTAACCGTGAACAGTGAACGTGAATAGTAACCGTGAACAGTGACCGTGAATAGTAAACGTGAACAGTGAACGTGTAAAAACTGTGTAAAAGAAGCGTGATGTAAGTCTCTGTGTAAAAGAAGTGTAAAAGGGGTGTGAAAGTGGCGTCAAAGAAGCGTATCTTTTTCCAAAGGAATACTTCCTCTTTTAAAGGAGAAAGAGGCGGCTAGGAAAATAAGGAAGTAAATCTTGGATAAATCTTCTAGGTAGATCTTCTATTTAGTGAATATCCTCTTTTGCAAATCTTCTGAGTAAATATTGAGTTTAGTGAATATTCATTTTCTTCAAATCTTCTAGATATTCACTTAAACGGCGGCAATCTTCTAGGTAATCTTCTGGGGAGCAGTCAAATCCATTCTGGGAGCAGGTGCTCCCGTTTTCTGCTTCAAAAACCTCCAAAAGATCGTGTTTTCCTTCCTTTTCACCAAACCTCCTAGCAAACTCCAATTCTTCATTCCAGCCACCTTTGGACCTAAAAAGACTCAATACAAAATAGAAAGACTCGATAAAACCCTACAAAATAATGGTTAGAATACGCCAAAAATGGAGTATATCAATTCCCCCAGACTTAGATCTTTGTTTGTCCTCAAACAAACTCAAAACCAAGTAAAGGAAAAAGGTTTGAAAACGTGGGAACTCTTTTATTCTCATCGAACCGTACCTTTGGCTTTTGATCTGCAGACCACACAATCCAGATTACGAATGACAAAGTGTCACCAAAACAGTCTCAACACACTTCTCAACCAAGCCATTTCCCAAATAATTCTTTGCAATATCACAAACCAAACGCACTAAAAGTATGCGTGAGGAACTCGCTAATGACACCTTTTCAGGGAATACGGCGTTAAAGGGTTTAAGGCCATTTAAGGGTGGAGTTAAAGGTGTTTAGAGTGTTTAAGGGTTACCCGATGTTTCGTAGAGGATGCAGGATATCGCACAAAATTGCAAGAGAAAGCGGGTCTGTTTGATGTCCACATTCTCTAAATCACACATTCCATCCTTCTTTCTTTCTTCCCTTCATAAAACTATTATCCACCTTGGGCATACTTGCTGGGTTTGAGAGACAATTTAACAGACTTGCCACTCTTCATCATCAGATTTTTTTCTTTTTCTCTTTTTTTTTTTTTTTTTTTTTTTTTTTCTTTCTTTTAATAAGATGATGATGATGAAGAGGGTTTTGATTACACAGATGTGCCTCTCAAACACGAAAATATTAGATTAATGTACATACCCATGTGAGTCTCAATGATGTTTCTTCTACTCCTTCTTCCACAAAACCTGTGTGCTCTGTCCTTCAGAACGAGTGATCTAGAGGCTGTGTCGACCCTTCTCTCTCCGGCCCTTTTGCACATATGCTGCACATGTGACAATGAAGTAACAAGACGGTAAGGGGTTTGAAAAGAGGTAAGGGTTAAGGAGGGTACTAGCTAAAAATGAGCTAGCTATTCAGGATCAACAAGAGTGGTAAAAAGGAAAAAGAAGTCCTGAATATGATTCGTTTCCCTAATCTAGCGCCAATAGCGAGAGAATTTTTGGTCAATCTGAAACATGGAAGATGGTGCATTGAAGTGTTCCAACTATTCCTTGTAATCCGCGCTCTGAAAAATGGTCACTAGAAAGAGAGTTAATTAGCACAAGTGGTTCATAAATCGTCACTAGAAAGAGAGTTAATTAGAAAGTAAGATAGAAGCTATTTGCACTCGTGTGAAGAAGCTCGATATTCAAGTCGCTCAAACCGCCAAAGCAGTCAAGAATCCACAAGGAGCACCTGCTCCAGGAGAGAAAAAGAATGAAGAGGTTGTTGGACCGTCTTCTGTAGTACTTCGACCAAATGAGCTCGTTAATAAGGTTATGTCACATGTTTACACCCCCCCCCCCCAATCCCTTACCCATTTCCACCACCATTGAGGATATTACCTAAGGTTGAAGACCCTGGGAAATTCTTTGTTCCATGCTCCATTGAAAGAGTTGAATTTGAAGAAGCTCTTTGTGATCCTGGTTCTTGTGTGAATCTCATGTCAAGGGCTATTGCAGAGAAGTTGAAAATTGCTAAGGTAAAACCTAGTCATTTGACTCTTAGATTTGCAAACTCTTCCACAGCAACATCGTATAGCATCATTCACGATTTACCTGTCCGAATATGGGATTGCTTAGCTCGAACTGATTTTCAGGTTGTAGAGATAAGAGAAGGTTACGATACGTCTCTGCTCCTTGGGAGACCATTCATGGCTACGGTGGGTGCAATCATTGATATGCCTAATAAGCGACTCTCTTTTTCCAAGGTCAGCGAAAAGGTTTTCTATAAAGCCATTCCCAAAAGAACCACCACTCACGCCTCCTGCATCTCGGCAGTAGAAAGAGAGGACCAGTCAGTTGATGTTGTCAAAGAGCTCGGTGATAAGAGTGAGATCAATAGAGTTTTAGATGGAAATCGTTCTCATATCGCCAAGATACTTAGGGAGAAGACAAAGGTGCAGGGAAACATACAATGCAAAAGGATCAAGGGTGATCCTAAAATAACTTTGATACCTCAAGAAGGTGATGGAAACTTGGTTGAATACAAGGTGAAGTGCAAAGGTACTCCTATGCCTTTCTCCAGAGTTAGAGCTATTCTTCCATTAGAGTTGAAAGAGAAGGGTGTTGGTGTTGTGAATGGAATGCTGAGCAAGGTTCTGCAACTAAACGTAAGCGATCAAAAAACAAGTAGACCACGCCTCAACCCACCTCCACCAAGCCCTGATCCGGACAAGAAAGTCTCTAATCCTCATATGGATTCTGCTCACGCCTAGACGGTATACAAAGTCGAGCTAACGACTTAAAACAAGCACTTGATGGGAGGCAACCCATCGGTAAGACTCTTGTACATAATTCGGTTTTCATTTTCCTTTTATTACTAACATTTTACTTGTGTTTTCAGTACTTGTATTCTAAAAAAAAAAAAAAAAAGGAAGGAATTTTCGCCAAGCGCCCGCTCGAACAGACGCGAGCACCTGCTCGGAATGGGGACAAGGCGCTGCAAAGTCTCTGGAAATGAGACCGGTCGGTCTACTCTTGGACCGGTCAGTCTGGCACCATCACGAGACGCCATCCAAGGTCCCTGGAATTGGGACCGGTCGATCCGGATACGTAGACCGGTCGATCCCCCAACGTCTCGCAGAACAGCCATGGGTCGCACTGGACGTCCACTCGCCACCAATTCGCCACCCAAAGATGGCTTGAACGAAGATCATGAACTTCGAACTAAGCGTGCTCACGACAAACCAAAGAGATCGACGAGAAAGGAAAAGGGCAAAGGGATAGCAAGTTCTAGTCATACGGATGCTCCGCGACGATCGCGAAGTTCAAATGTTTAATGGCCAAGACCGGACGATATTCCTTTCCCTAGAATCGATATTCACCCTAAGTTAGAACGGAAGGAATTAGCTAGTGAACCATCTTATGAGAACAAATGGAAAGGAGACGGTTGGGTTAGATACAATAGCATATGCTATAATGGTCTGCTAACTGTCGAGATGTTGCCCACTAGAGTATTATGTCCTCAGATGCTGGAAGAATTGGGTATATTGGACGAAGTACTTGCTATTCTCGATCGCATGGGCTTTGGGACAATGGCTACATACCAGTATCCTTTATATCCTGAACTGGTACGGCAGTTTCTTGCCTCCTGTGAGGTCTATTTTGCAGACGCGGTTCATAGGACAGTTGATAGGGGATCCCTCACTTATGTGATCAGAGGGATTAAGTATGTGATCTCCCTTCGGGACTTGTGTACTATCTATGGTTTTGACGAAAGTAATACAAGTCCGGAGTTCCCTGATCGTCATTCTTTTCCTCAAAGCGACCGACTATGGAACTTGATCGGTATGGATCCGGCAACGTCACGTAACATGAAGCTCACCCTTATCAGGAATCCAATTATCCGTATTGTTGCTAAGGCTCTGAGTACTACCATGTTCTACAAAGAGGAACCAGGAGCTGTGCGTCTTGATGAGTTATTCTTGCTACATTTAGGGATGCCAAAGTTTGTGTCAGAGATTTACACAAAGCGTCCTCGCGACCAGCGCACTAACTTCGGAGCAGCATTTGCACATTTCCTGACAGAGAGGAAGTTCAGGGGTCTAGCTGGACCTGGAAAGACGAAGCAGGAGGTATGTGGGAGTCTCCTCACTCCCATCTTTAAATTCCATGAGATTGATACGAGCGACACTGAGGAAATCCTGGCGCTTTACTCCTAGATATGCAATATTTGACTCAGAGTAGATGGATAGTTATAGGTAAGTGGCGATACTTTGATTTGGATGGGATTCAGAGCTCCATTTCATTACCTAGTGAGCATGCACCAATCACTTCCATGGATAACGTGAGATTTTTACCGTCCGCCTCACCTCAGAGCACAGATCCAGATGCACCTCTGCGGCGCCGAAAGCACCGCCATGTTAGTAGCAGTGTTGGCACTGCAGGTACTAGCAGTGGTACTGCCCCGCCTGAGTAGAGCTACCAGCTTCCACCGTACGAAAACTAGTTCGCCGTCTCTCCACTTCGCGACACATGGACTACATCCGAGTACAGGCAGTGGCATCACAGAAGTCTTCAGAAGATGCACAGTATGATATCCATAATTTGCGGTGCTCTTTCTTGTTCCCGAGCCACAAATGCAGTAGGAGGATCAGGTTTTGATGGAAGCCACATGCCCCCGCCTGCTGGGCCTTCTACCACTTTGAGATCAGATGATGACGCTATGGTAGCTGAGTCTAAGGACACTGCGGATTCTGACGAGTCTCCAGAGTTCTGATGACGAAGTTAGATTTTCTTCCTTTTATTTTTCTTTTCGTTTTATTTTTCTTTCTTTTAATAGTCATTTCTTTTAGATTTTATTTCACACCGGGACGGTGTAAAGTAAGTCTGGGGGGCGTGCTATTAGTACTAATTATGTTTTATGTTTTCTTATGTCTTATTGAGTCTCGTTTTTATTCCCATTTTTATTTTTGTTTTATTGAGTCAAAACTTTGTAGGGAATTAAGACGTTATCTTATGATGATATTTGAACTATTTATGTTTAATCTTCTCTCTAGTGACCATTTTTACAGAACATGGGTACAAGGAACAGCTGGAACACTTCAATACACTATCTTCCAGGTTTCAGATTGACCAAAATTTTTTATCTCGTTACTGGCACTAGACTAGGGGAACGAAACCTTATTCAGGACTCCTTATTCTTTTTACCACTCTTGTTGTTCCTGAATAGCTAGCTCATTTTTAGCTAGAACCCTCCTTAACCATTACCTCTTAACAAACTCCTTGCATTCTTGTTACTTCATTGTCACATGTGCAGCATATGCGCAAAAGGGCCAGAGAGAATCGAGTCGACACTGCATCTAAATCACTCTTTCTGAAGAACCGAGCACCTACTCCCTCGAATCGAGCACCTGCTCGCAATTTCAAAAGATCATTTTATAAAGAGGAAGGAATAGCAATGATGAGCTCCACTTGGGTACGTACAACACTTCTATTTATCTTCGTGTTTGAGGGACACATACCTGTAATGTAAACCCTCTTCATCATCATCTAAAAAAAAAAAAAAAGAGAAAATGAAAATCGATGATGAAGAGTGGTAAGTTGTAAAATAGAGAAAAAGTGTCTCTCTGCACAGTGAGTATACCCAAGGTGGATGATTAGCCGAATGAGACATTAGAGAGTTTTGGAGAAGAAATAGTGGTTTAGAGAATGTGGATATCAACATATTCATTCTCTCTTGTAATTTTGTGCGATATCCTGCATCCTCTACAAAACATCGGGTAACCCTTAAACACTCTAAACACTTTTAACTCCACCTCTAAATGGCCTTAACCCCTTAGCGTCGTCTACCCTAAAAAGGTGCCTTTAGCGAGATCATCACGCATACTTTGGATGAGTTGAGTTTGTGTTTGGGAAATGGCCTGGTTGAGAAATGTGTTGAGGATGTTTTGGTAAAGCTTTGCTATTCGTAATCTGAATTATGTGGTCTGCAGATTGAAGATTTTAAACTCGGTTCACTGAGGATAAAAGAATTCCCGCATTTTCAAACCTTTCTACTTTACTTACTTTTGGATTTGTTTGAGGACAAACAAAGATCTAAGTCTGGGGGAATTGATATAATGCGTTTTTGGCGCATTCTAACCTTTGTTTTGTAGGGTTTTATCGAGTATTTCTTTCTCTTTTGAGTCATTTTAGGTCTAAAGGAGGCTTGGGAACATGGATTTGAGTTATTGGAGGTCATTGGAGCAAAAAGGCGATTTTCTCTATACCGAGCACCTGCTCGCCCAAAGTGGAGCACCTGCTCGCCAGAGGCCCGAAGATCCAAGAGTCCCATGAATTGGGACCGACCGGTCCTCCACAAAGGATCGACCGGTCCACATATTGAAGAACACGAAGGCCAGCCCCCTGGAAACAGGACCGGTCGATCGGCACACGAGACCGACCGGTCCACGCTTGAAGACCGTGAGAAGACCAAGACCAGACCGACCGGTCCAAGACCAGACCGACCAGTCGGTCACCAAGATCCGATTTTAACCTAATTTTAATTATAAATAAGAGGTAGCCACCTCAAAAACCAGGAAGACGATTCATTCCATTTTTCATGTTAGTTTTTGAGACATCTTTCTGAGCTTTGTTTAGTAGGGTTTTATCGAGTCTTTCTTTCTCTTTTGAGTCATTTTAGGTCTAAAGGAGGCTTGGGAACATGGATTTGAGTTATTGGGGGTCATTTGAGCAAACAGGGTGAAATTGGAGCAAAAAGGCGATTTTCTCTATACCGAGCACCTGCTCGCCAGAGGCCCAAAGATCCAAGAGTCCCTGGAATCAGGACCGACCGGTCCGCACATTGAAGAACACAAAGGCTAACCCCCTGGAAACAGGACTGGTCGATCGGCACACGAGACCGACCGGTCCACGCTTGAAGACCGTGAGAAGACCAAGACCAGACCGACCGGTCCAAGACCAGACCGACCGGTCGGTCACCCAGATCCATTTTAAAAACCAGGGAGACAATTCATTCCATTTTTCACGTTAGTTTTTGAGACATCTTTCAGAGATTTTTTGAGACTCTTTCCATTGTTCTTTGCTTTTTGATTCAAGATTTGGAGATTCATTCCACAACATCTATTGAGAAGAATTCTAAAACCCTTATCTCTTTCATTGTCATTATGAATTCTTCTCCATTGATTGCTGTATTTTTATTCTCCATGATCGAGTAGTCTCTTAGCTAGATTGAGGTTTTCAATGGTGAATTAGGATGTTAGTGACTGAGCCAAATAGGATTGCATCATCATATGTCTTCATCAATAGGGATTCTTCATGCTTAGATTAATATTGATCACTTAATCTATGAATACAAGTTAAACTTATTCACGACAGTGCTCTAGGTTGCTAGATAAACCATTGGTGAGCAATTGGTGTGTAACCAACGACAGTTGATTGTTACCATCAATTGTGAACAAATTGAACCAACTCTTAATGCTTGTTAACATCTCTGAATTCAAACGGCAGTTTAGGCATTTAGGTTGGTAGACAAAGTTATTGATACATCACGATAGTGGGGCAATATTATCGTTGTGTTTGAGTTCTAGACCGTACTTAGTTTAATTCCTGAATAGTTACTCAGTCCTTATTCTGAGATCACCAGAGAATGACCTTGATCTAGTGCTTGTCTTTATTGATTTTACATCGTTTAATTTGTTGTTTTCATCGTCACGAAATTCATCAACCCATATTTTATCTTAGCTTTAAATCAGAATCTATAATCTCATAGTGTAACCTTGGTCTATGTGGATTCAATACCCTATATACTACTGCGATTGTCTGTGCACTTGCAGAATTATTTCGGGTTAAAACTTAGCACACCAGAGTGCTTAAGTATTTAATCATTTCTTAAGTTACTAAGGTGAATAAAAGAGTTACGGAGTGAAAACAATATTCGGGTAACTTTGGTAACTTGGTGGATCGAGACGCGGATCAAGGAGGAGCAGATCGGTACACGAGATGCGGGACGAGACGACCGTTGGAGTCCACGGGTCAGTTTGGTCCTCAAGTGGTCCCGGTCCCGGTCCCATATGGTTTGAATAATGCACACCACTTCCTCCACTCAAGAATTCAAGGGTGGCTTGTTGGCCAAACATGGACACACCACTTTCTCAACTATTCAAGGAAGAATTCAAGGAAGAATTAATATTCTAAATACACTATCTTTCCCCCTTGTGAGCTGATTCAAACGGCCACACTCACACACAATTCTTTATAAATTGTGTGTTCATTTCATTGTAAAAATACATCAACAAATATACAATTAAGAAAAATAAAACTCTAAGTTCTCTCTTCTTTCTCTTTTAGTGTTCTTCATCAAACACTCTCTAAATTAGTTTATCAATGTAGATTATAGGAGATTCATATGTTTAGGGTGATATTCATTTGGATTGAACCCATTTTATCATCATTTCTACATTAATCTCATTCGTAATCTCTTGAAGCTCATTTGAGCATTTCTACCGATTCAACCACTTCTAAAGGTTGGATTGTTTTTTTATGTGAGTGTAACTCATCAAATTCCAACATGGTATCAGAGCATAAGCTCTTGGTTAAATCCTATTTCTGCTGCATTCAAAGAAACCTTTCAAAATCATTCGGAAATTTGAATTCCTCATTTTTTGGGTTTCCTTTCTTTTTCGAAAATTCAAATTCTTTCTTCCAAAGATAAATTCTTTGGTTGTTTTGGTCTCTCTCAAATTTGGAGACTTATTTTCCGCTGCAAATCAATCAAAAGTTACTAAACTCTCAGTGACAAGTTTGGAACCGTTGAAAAAATTTAAAATATATTTTCCCGGTTCGTTCAAGCAAGGAGGAGCCGTTGAGGCTCTCGGTGAATCAATGAAGAAGACTCAAACAAGAAGGTTGAAGGTGTTCCAGCCTTTGGAGTCCACTATCCGAGTAAGCTAAAAGAGATTCAGAAGCTTACTTACGAAAATCTTGAGGAAACCGAAGTGAAAAACTTGGTACTTTTGTTTAAGGGAAATCCCCTTTCTTATTTTAGTCTCATGATCATGAGAATAGAGAATCCTTCTTAAATCTACCCCTTTCTTAATCTCAAAATCTTTCTACTCCTAAAACTACCCCTTTCTAAAACTCAAAATCTTTCTATTTTATTTTTCTTTAAATCTCTATGTTCTCTATTCTCTAATCTTTCATAAACCATTTTTGTCCAAACACTTAGCCTAAACACATATCAAATACTCTCCCAAAATCACCAAAAGCTCTATGTTTATTTTCGGACCTAAATCCATTTTGTGCTACAAATTTATTTCCTTTCGGTCCAAGACCAATTCCCCTTATTAAAAGCTTACTATATGTGTAAAATCTTGTCACCTCTACACTTGGTTACTTTTGGTGATAAGAATTGAGTACATATAGGTCATTCTTTCTCACGGTCAATCAAGAGGAGAATGAGGAGATTACTTGGAGTTGTGACCATTTACTTAAGGTACACGCAAGAGACTCATGGAGAAGCAACCAGCCTTTGAAGCTCAACCTTGAAGTCATTCATGAAGCCAAAGATGCTTCCAATTGTGAAGGCGAAGAAGGGTTGATCAAGCTACTGTTTTGACGTCGTTCGAGAGCTATATGAGAGTGAGATGCTTCGGATGGTGATTAGGTGTGGCATTGAAGAAGGTTGCTATCAACATGAAGTTCAAGGAGCTAAAGAAGAGGAGGAATGGTACTTGGTTATGGTATCAACCGGAGGAACAAAGGAGAGGCCGAGAAGAAAAAGAAAGGAGCAAGGCGGAATCGTTCAAGTGGCTATGAATGAGAATGAGATTGCTAATTGAACGAGGACATGAAGGGAGTGAACGACTTGAAGAAATCAGTGTGGATGTTGTCAACCAACTCAACATTTTATTTTTGGCAAATGGAGGAGAACTCGCAAGGTTGAATGTGCAAGTCACAAGGAACCATAGCTCCACCCGGACGAAGGGAAGAGAACCGTGGGATGCAAGAGGCATTTAAAATCACGATGAATCCAAAAGTCCTTTGGAGTTTTAGTGAATGGAGGAGAACTCACAAGGTTGAATGTGCAAAGACACAAGGAACCATAGCTTCACCGGGCCGGATAGAAGAGTCCAAGTCTCAACAAGTCACGGATCAAAGAATCTGAATCTTCAACACTACGGGTCAAAGAACCCTATTGGGAGATCTACCGAGATTAAACGGTCAAGATGACCAATGTTGGGTCGGTATTCACCCCCTCAGCATCAACGTCTAAAGACAAACCGATAGAAGAGATGGCCCTCTGGACTCTTGACAGAGGAGGCCTAACGGAACCTGAATCTTCCTGCAGAGCAAAGCATGTGACAGCGGAACGGACCTGGGCAAAGCAGGAAGAGACCAGCCTAGTACCGATTGCATGCTCACTACCGCGCCGACCACACGCTCGGTACCGTGTCCGACCACGTGCTCGGCACCGTGGTCGACTGCATGCTCGGCTCCGTGGCCGACCGTGCGCTCGGTCGGTGTTGTCGACCGCGTGTTCGCCTTCTGGGCCGACCATGGGCTCGAAGTTGGTAGGGCGATCTCACATTCGGCCCAGTCACCAATCACCTCTTCAATCCGAGAACAGTCTTCAGCTCAATAGCATTGTGGTAGCCTTGGTTCGGATACGAAGCCCATGTTGATGCAGTCAACTCCGCAGAGGATCAGGAGACTTAGCCGCCTTAGAATAGTATATATAGCTAATGTAAAAACCCTTTTTGAGGATCCGCAAATTTTCATACACAAGCTTTGTACTCAACTTGACATAACAATAAGAACAACTCTTTCTCAATCTCTTGTGATCCCTAGTTAGCATAGAAATCTCTAAATTCCCCTCACGAACTCTTACAAATTTAGTTGTGTTGGTTTCGACCCCCACAATTTGGCGCCGACTAAGGGGAAACAGAGAGTTTCTAACACATGAAAGCTAGGGTTACGCAACACCGTGAAGATGTCCAGCAACAGCAGAAACAGCGAAGGATCCTCGTCTCACAGAAACAACGAGGAAAGAGAGAACTCCGTGGAGAGCACCGCGCCTCATGCCGCTAACAACCCCACGGATCTCACGGAGATCAAGCAGATGCTCGATACTCTCATGAAGAAAGCTGAGGATCAGGAGAGGAACATAGAAACCACGACTAACGAGCTGCAAGCACTACAGAGAAGGAAGCGCAAGAGCTCCCGCGTCCGACCAACACATCTCAGCTTTGCCACCGCCTCTTCATGAGTCTGATGCAACCCCTGAGCGTATAGTGGAGGAGTCAGACAAGGATCAGCCATCTCGGAGGCGTGCCCGAGTCAACCCAGAGGCTGACCAAGCTGCGGCTGCCGCAGAAGGAGATGCGATCATAGCAGAGCTTCACAGGAGGGAACGAGAGCGTAGGGTTCCCCAGGGCCCCCGAGACAAAAGAGTCGCAGCACTGAAAGCCCAGCTGGATCAAGTCGTCTCCGATCTGCGGACCACCAAGATTCAGATATATGGCAGTACGGGAAGGGCTCCTGGGGTTGCCTACGTGTTGGAGAAGGCACGTAACACCCCTTTCGCTGAAAACATCTCCGGGGCTAGAATCTCCGATCCGGGACGAATCAAACTCCCAAGCTACGAAGGGACCTCCGAACCTGCCGAGAGAGACGTCGGCTACTGCAAGCTATTCGTGGAGAAAAACTCCATTCATAATTTCCACCAGCTCTCTGAGATGTTTGTGCAGCACCACAACATCTTCGCCGAGCGAAAGACCTACGACGCAGAGCTGTGGACCAACAAGCAAGGAGAGAACGAGAGTTTGCGGTCTTTCATGACCAGGTTCAAGCACACCTTATCGAAGGTAGACGTAATAAGCAACACAGCAGCATTGGAGGCCTTAAGAGGAGCGGTTAAATGTCCATCTCTGTTTTGGTAAGAGCTTACTATCAACCCGCCAACGACGATTCAAGACGCTCTTCACCGTTCGGCTGATTTCGCCCGAAGCGAAGAAGAGATCCGTGCCAAAAGGGGCAGAAAGACCAAGCATACGAACGAACCTTCTCAGGTTCCGACCCTGACTGCAGCAAAGAGAGGCTATCCTGCCTTCGTCCAATACGAAGGAGGAGCAGGTGGAGCTCATAACTACCATATTGACTCACCGGGTTACGGCAGAGGTCGCGGCCGCGGTTGCGGTCGCGGTGAAGGAAGCCTTACGTGGATTAGAAACCCGAACGAGTACGATGAAAAGCTGTATTGCGAATTCCACAAGGTGACTGAGCATTCAACTGCGAGGTGCCGTGAGTTGGGACGGCAGCTGGCCGCTAGACTGGCCGAGGGCACCCTTAAAGGAAACATCAGCATATCAGATTTCAAACCAGAGGAAACGATTCAAGATACTACTGAGGGACAGACGGAGAATCCTAGGCGACAGCACCGCGGGGATAATCCCGAGAGCGGAAACCCCCAAGGCACCATCAACATGATCATGGGAGGATCGCAGTATTGTGCTGACGATGTAACTGCGATCGAAGCTTACCAGAGGCGCGCCGAGGTCTGCGCCAACATCTCTGCATGCCCAAGGATGAAACGTGCTAGTGACCCTATCACCTTTGATGAAGGGGATTCTGAAGGCATTGACCACCCGCATAATGATTTGCTGGTAATCAACTTGACCGTCTACGATTTCAATGTGGCTCGAGTCCTCATCGACACCAGAAGCTCAGTGGACGTTATCTTTAGAGAAACACTCGAGAAGATGAGGATTGACCTATCACTCATCACAGGGCAGCCAAAGCCTGTAACGGGCTTCTCAGGTGAGACAACATGGACAAGGGGAATGATTCGCCTTCCAGTTCAAGCCGAAGGTGTCAAGAAGATGGTCAACTTCGCAGTGTCCGATCATCCCGCCATCTACAACCTAATCATGGGAACACCATGGCTCAGTCAGATGCGAGCTGTACCATCAACGTACCACTTGTGCCTGAAGTTTCCAACCAGCAGTGGCGTGCAGACAATCTTTGGCAACCAGAAGGATTCGCGAATGTGCTTCTTAGCAGAGCACAATTTGCGCAGTCGCAAAGAGAACAGGGGCTCCAACGCGGGAGCTCACAAAGAGAATAAGGGCGACTCGACCTCACCGGGGCTGCTGAAGAAAGCAAGGATCGATTGCAGTCAGGCCAAGGACCTGACTAATCTCTTATTGAAGTCCTTGCTGGCCAATGGGAGTTTCTTGGTCGCGCAGTCAATCACAACGCACCTCACCCACCCTCTCCCATCACTATCTTTCGTCTTCTCCACCAAATGAACTATGGGGCGACTTGATCCCTGCAAAGGGTACGTAGGCAGCCTGTCTTCGGATAGGTTCAATCGCTCCCCTCCATCAAAAGGGTGGGGATTACATTCCACTTTAGCCTCGTTCCGGACGAGCGCACTCGATCTCCTCCGCCTTCAAGGGGGGGGGGGGGGGGGGGGGGGGGGGGGAAGTGAGTGCTTTTCACAGTGTCTAGACGACTTCAGTTCCTTCCTTCGTCTAAAAGGGGGGGGGGGAGTGGGGTACCCGTACGCCACTCCTTGACAAAATCATTGACAACGTCATCGTCAATCACAAACACTCGCCATAGCACTCATCATAAGTACAGCTTGTCCTTTACGGACTGATCAAAGCTTTAATCGAGTAGAGTCGTTCTGTATTTATTGCAGCTGGCCACATCAATAATGCGGAAATACAAACACAATGACATCCACAACGGATACAGCACGCTATATAAGTACCAGTGTTCAGTATTGGGTCATGCCAACTGATCACCAGTGTTCAGTATTGGGTCATGCCCACTGATCACTCAGAAACCCAACAAACGTTGTTGGTAAAATGCAGCTGCTAATGACCTCCGTTCGAATTATACCCTGAACGTGTCATTCAGAAACCCAGGATACACTCTGGTCAAATCTAAGGTGAACTTGTTCTCGGACAGACATGTCTCGAGAACGGCACCATTCCACAAAGTCCTACAGCAACGTTGGCAGATAGAGAGTGTAAACACATTCGCATTCTCTCTACATAACAAAGCTTCATGCATGAGCAGACAAAGCCTCATTCGGGAGGCCAACGTCAATGTTGGCAAACACATGACAGAAACGCATAAACAGCTCAAAGAATTCCTAAGTATAGGAACAACATCAACAACATCTAAAGCAAGTGCCTGAAACTGAAACCACCAAAGTTCATCATGAACAAAAGCAACAAAGTCATCCCACATTCTCCACAATGCAGGGATCCAATTAATAGCAAGGATACAAACTGTCCAATGCTACAACCGAAAATCACCGAGTCCAACAAGAGTTTTCAGAAACAAGAAATTACAAATAAACTAAGTCATAAGCAAAGGAGAATGATCACTCATCAGTCACTCATCCTCATCAGCTACGTCAGCATCCTCTGCGATCTCTAAGGTTTGCCTCACGCTAGAAACAAGCTCATCAAACACGTCACGAGCATCATATATCGGGATCTTCCCTTCAACCAAAAGCCCTGCTACGGTGTCCAAAGTCGGGCCATAAGGCTCACAAAGACGCTCGATGAGCTCCAGGCTCACATCAATCTCAGCAAGGTCTAGCATGTTGTCCTTCGCTGTCCCCTCAATCCTGGCAAGCAACCTGGCAGCCTGCCCAGTTCGGCAAGCAAAGTCACGAGTCGCCTCCTCCTTGGCCTTAGAAACGGCCTCCTCAATCTCGGAGTCTCTAAGATTCTCAGCCTCTACTAGCTTACTCCTAAGCGAAGCGATCTCCTCCTTGTCCTTCGCATGCCTCGAAGACGCCTTCGACAGCTTCCCGCTCAAATCATCTGACCTCTTCTTTGCAGAGGCGACATCATCCTTAAGAACTTGGATCTTCTCAGCAAGCTCAGTGTTGGCCCTCCTGACCTCGCTAAGCTCATGGTCACGAGAGCAGCGAAAGTCCTCCTCAAAACGGAAGGCCATATGATCCAGCTGAGTGGAGAGCTACATACACGAAGG